>JAUEPR010000086.1:0-178044 GCA_030435655.1 Armillaria novae-zelandiae | reverse complement strand
TATAATGGTCCAGCATTTTGAAATATTACCTTTGAAGCATGAATCAAGACCTGCATTTGATGATACTTGATTATTGAATAGCAGCCTTGGAGTATTGATAGCTTCTTGATGAAAGTGAACATTTTCAGTGTTGATTTATATTATAGAAAGCAAAAGACACACCTTGCACTGTGTTTGCTGCCTGACTCATATTCTGCTCCAGATTAAACTGCGAATCAACAATATCTTGCTCGATTCGCTGTTTACAAGTCCTTTTATGGCTCCCTATGCCATTTACATGGAAATGGTTGAGACAGTAGGGGCATTGTGGATGTTGATGTATCAATGACATAAGAAGAAAAGAGAAAAGCTAATGATCAACAAAATTGGAGGAGAAAATATGTCAAGAAACTTAGATGTGGGAGGAGGGGGAGGAAAGGAATCAGATCAAACTTGATGATGGGGTTTAAGTATCTTCTAACCAGTTCCTTATCACTGCCACAAGTTCTGGAGTATTTCAGATCAGCTGCATGGAAGTGTGAAGGCTTGATGAATGAATTTCATTGGAAGATAACAAAATTATCACTCTCCATCTGTTCTGAAGCCAACACACCAGGAAATTGAAGTCGTTGAACGAAGCGGCTGCATGTCTGATGACACGGTCTGGTGGGCCGGTTCTGATGTCAGCAAATGGATTGGGAACAAAAGTACCCATCCATCATCACTACCACCACCACAGCGCCAAGCTCGCTGTTTTGCACAATCACATGCCCCATCTCCCACCCAACCTAGGGGGGATATCATTCCTTCTTGACCTTCGACGGGCTGGCGACAATGCATAGGTGATGGAACAATGACAAGGATTCAGACGACAATGGTACAGACGATGAAGACAAGGACAAGAACAACGGTGGTGGTGGCGGATGGATGGATGAGGGAATGGTAGAGCCACGGTGACAACAGCATGTCGAATTGCAGGTGGGCTGATAGACGAGGGAGGTCTGAAACCAGGGCAGAGGCAATGAAGGCCAACACGTGAAGACGGCGGGCCCAGGTACAAGCCCAGCTCGAAGACAATAGGAATGACGCCTCAACAATGCAGATGACAAGAACGACGCCTCAACAGCGCCATCAACACCCCTTTGCCACTCCCTCCAGATGACAGGAACAACGTCTCAACAACAACAAGAATGATGCTGTTGACGCCACCACCACCCCCTCCTACGCTCTGCAGTGTGGCAACCTCCCTTTGTGCCTGACCGTGTGCAGCCAAGCAACACACATTAATCTACTTAATATTATGTCTGTCCCAGTACTCTTATGGGTGCCTACCTACCTTTAACACTCGTTGTATCCTTCTGTTCTTACATATTCAGGTTGTGTTCTATACTATTCATTTTCAATCAAGTATATTAGTAATTTGGCCTTATAAGGCATTTAGCAACTTTCCGACAGAAGCATACCAGCAATATACTTTGCATCTGTCTCAACCACAAGTTTTTGAACTCCAAACAACCAGTGTTGACACACGTGTAGCACTCTAAACAGGCCATACAATTCACGTTTGGGTTGCAAGAAACGAGCTTCCCGCTCATTTAACACAATCAAACCAAAGCACACATATCTTCTTCTCTTCGGATTGTCTGGATCCACTTGACAGATATAAAATCCTATAGCGCAGTATGAAGTATCCACACCAAGTATCACATCTACCAGGAGTTCATAGTCAATGGGCATCAAAGATGGGCAATTGTGCAGTGCTTCTTTCAACATCTGCATTGACTCTTCTTGTTCTTCACTAAATTCAAAGGGTACCTTCAAGCACATGAGCATGGTTAAGGCATCTGCCTTCACAGCATAGTCCTTGATGAACATTCAATGTACTCCTACCATTCCTAAGAATGAGCACACATCTCCAAGATCTTCACAAGGGCCCCATCTCAATATAACTCCCACTCTATCGGTTTTGGGTTTCCTACCTTTGTAAGTGCAGTGGTGCCCCACAACCATTATCTCTGATGCGCAAAGTACAGCTTTATGACCAGAGAATGTTCCTCCTGCATATTTCATTTGCTGTACGACGTGGTTCACATTTTGGAAGTGCTCCCATATGAAATGTCATATTCCTGCATTCTCAGGTATCGTTTCACATCCTCCACCCTCTATCTCATAGCACATCTTCGGTCCTTGAACAGGAACATCATCTACATAGGGTATGGTAACATGTGGTACCTCATCTTGTAGGATATAAGTCACGTTGTCGTGAAATATAGGTACTGAGTTCGTCCAGCCCATAGGCAATGTCACAAGTCTGAGTGCACCAAACAGTGTTTGAAACATCGTCAAATCTCTTGAGTCCTTGTCTAGTGTTCTTTCATCATAGCCTACATACAAATTGAGTGTACCACCACATGCAGATCCTGCGAAATGCTCTGCAAGTTTGTCAGTCGCCGGGGGCACCCCAGAGTGGTTTATTGTCACAGTATTCAATGGTTCCAAGCTGTGGACGAGTCTCAGGCTCTTTCCATCTTTCTTAACTACACAAAACCATCGCGAGCAATATGAGGAGTTTGAAGGCTCATATACTCCGGCTTCTATCTTGGTTTTGATAATCTTACACACCTGATCAAAGATTCCTGGTGGAATAGGTATGTTCTTCTGTATCCAGGGAGTATGCTCTACTGCAGGAATGGTCACAGGCAGGAAGTATTCCTCCTTGAAATGACTGCATTCTGTATCATCCCATGCAAATCCCTCATTCTGTACACTCATGAATTCATGCAATAGCTTGTGCTCCTCTTCCCAGAAAAACTCTTTGCCATGTACTTTCTCAATTATCTCTTTGTGCTCCTGCATATATTGTCCTGTAGGCGTAAACTCTTTTGGATGCATGCTCAACTGCAGCATATCCTTAAGTGGATCACCAGTTATCTCGTGCACAATCCTGAATTCCAAAGGTAGACCTCCTGTAATGGGTCTGACTTTCTGAGCCAGGGGTTTATACTTCTTAGTCGCAAATACATCTCTCACTGAGCCAATCGCAGGTTTCTTGTGCGCGGCACTCATCTTTTCATAGAGATAAGTCAGGCTCATATCCTTAGGTCTCAATTTTGACTTGCGCACATTCTGTGCTTCATTTTTCTTCTGTCTTCTTATCTCTTTAATATCTTCTAGTGCCCCAAAGTATGTGGATAAAGTTCTGTGTGCTTTTGAATCCTCTGTATGCACCTTTGTGCTTGCGACAGCATATACTGCCTGTAATTCTTCTCTGTTAAATGTCTGTGATCCTGTGGGTTTTGCATATCCACTAATCACCAGATCTCCATCTTGATCAGTTTCAATTACCAGTGCTAACTCTCCTTGATTGTCGATCAAATCATTGATCACTGAAAACCCTCCTCGACCTCACACGTGACAAACTTTTTGTGTCCTTGAGGGAACGTAGGTATCATAGCACAACACGCGGAGCTCGGATCTTTTATCTTGATTGTCTGTTCTCCATCTGCCATATTATACACTGTACTTGTAGTCAATACGTTGAAAGGTCGTCCCAATAATACATCATATGCTGGGTCCTTGATAATATGGACTTGCAAGTATACTGCAATATCTCCAAACAAGAATGGTATATTCTTTGCCATACTGAGGGACTTCTCTACTTGCTTATTCGTGGATTGCATGTTGATTACTTTGTCTGGGTCGTATATCAAACCCAGTCGATCTGCAACCCAACTCAACATTGACACAATCTATGAACCAGTGTCATACAAGCTCTCGAAGCGCTCTGACTCATTTATGAAAGGACACACAGAGTGCAAGGCTTGTGAGTCCTTAGCAACATAAACTTGCTTCGGTACTTATCCCTTTTCTTCTGTGTTGTTCAGATACTGCTCGAAGGGGTCCTGCCAGACAAGCACACCTTCAGGAACTCCATTCTTAGCTTCGGTGGTGACGATGAATTCTCTGTCAAATGGTATCTGAGATAGGAATACTGTGTTAGGTGGTAACCCATTCTCCTCGACTTCTTTACTGTCAGTATCTTCTGCGAAGGGGAATGCTTGTTCCATATCATCCCCTGCTAATTCTTCCCCATCTTTGATTACTATCCCAAACTGTTGTTTCCCAGTTTTCTTGGACTTTCCAAGTGGTATTCTCTTCTTAGTTAACTCCTGCTTCACCGTGCTACCTATTTTTGAGAGTGCGAGTAGTTCTCCAACTGTGATGGCTACTGGGGACTTCATGAGTCTCTCCAATACCTCTGGTGAGTTTCCTTGTTCCTCAACAGGCGCTTTCAAATGATACGCAGATTCTTTCTCTTCTGTCATATATGGTATGAATCCTGTTGTCTTGGGAAATCTTTTTGATGGACCTCCCTGCTTACCTGCATTTGTGACATTGCATGCTACGAGATATGGCATCTCTGGCTCCGGTGTTGTACTGCATGCAGTAGGTATTGCCTTGGGTGCAGGGTCTATCCACACTTGCTTTTTCTCTCTGGGTGGCATTATTACCGCCACTTTCTTTACTTTCTTGGGTCGAGGCACAAGCTCTTCTTCAGATTCTTCCTCTGACAAATCACTCACTACCTCGATGTGTGCCGCTTCACTTCGCTTTTTGGTTTTTACATCCTCCAGGGGTGATGGTGAACCCAATCTGGCAACTCCACTGATCTTGTATTGGTTCCCTCCTGCCTTCATTGAACACCTAGAAAAACCCTGCTCTCTATCTTCGTCAGTTGGTTCTTCAGCGATTGGATCGTCTGGGGGTGGACCTTTACTTCACGTCCTCGCACCTGTGTCATTACTCGTGTGCTGCAATCTCATTGCATACACTTGTCTTTCCAACTCCTGTTTCTCTTGGAGTAGCATGCTATATCCCCCTGGGACATGGAAGAGTCCCGGCGTCGCAGTTGTAGTAATAACCACATTCTGGCTCTGAATCTTGCCAGCTTTGATACACGCATAGTACTCATCAACGCAATCCTTGACATATTGTCCTCGTATGTCCTTTGGAATATCTCCTCCTCCAGGTAGACGCGCTCTCCCATCTACCAACTCTATCTTTCCGGACTTAATATATGAGGCCTTTACTAGGCACTCACTCGACATGTGTCCAACTGTATCTTCACAGAAGAAGCACATGCACAGTGGGTTGTTGTTGTGAGTATGTCCATACCCCATCAACCTCGGCCCAGGCTCATACGAAGGACCTGCCAACTTGCTCAATTGCTGCTGCAGGAAACTCAGGATGTTCTTCTGATTTTCCAACATTGCCTTCTCCAAAGTCGCAAGTCTCTTGTCACTCACCATGTTCTGCTGCTCGATGAAATCTTTCATGATTGTCATCACACTTCCTACCTCCTCCTGCTTCACACCTCTCTCTTCTGCTGCAGGTGAGTTGTGCTGTGAGGTACTTGATCTGAACTGCTCTTGTGTGGCAGTCGCTGCCCCCAAAATCCCTCTGTTCTCATCTCATTTCCTGTCCATGGACGATAAAACTCCCTGCAACACATTCAATCCAGCATCCATAACTTCTTTCACAGTGTATGGGTCTGTGAGCTCCCTCTTTGTTTTCCCAGCTGGGGGCGGGAGATGCTCTAGCTGTATCTTGATTGATCGATACAACTCATCTATCATAGGCATCAAGAACGAGTCCACCAATTCCCTGTTTGACAGCACCCCACTGAGCGCATATGACAGGACTTGGAATTCCCGCTTGAATGCCATATATTGGCCCTTGTCTGACATCTGCGTGATATTGTATCTCCGTACCAATCTCTTCATTTCTTGGACTGGGTCGTGGTCTTCATCACGCATGCCATCATAGCAGTCCATGACTTCCAACTTGAAGTCATCATACTTTCCTCCTGTCATGTACTTGGGGAGAACCTTCCACTGTCGCTCAGTTTTTATGTCTGTGTATGACACCACGGCTTTCTTTGTCTCCTCCTCATCCATGATAGCACATTTCACAAATAAATCTTCTAGGAGCGTGAAGAATCTTTCGAGCTCCTCTGGGTCAGAGGAGGTCTCGAATCTCGGTGCGGCCTTCTCACTCGGGCCTGGCATAGATGTGGCCATCGTTGCAATACTACTATTGTGTGGGATCGACTGATCTGGTGTTTTTCTTGTAATAGGTTGGGAGTTTGAACTCGGGCTAATTTCTGGTTCTGTAGGTGCTTCATTGGGTGGTACCCAAACTCAAAACAGACTATTCTCAGATTCTGGCATGGGAGCTGGCACAGATATGGAGGTACTCCTTTGCTGTTGCATGGCTAAGCTCACACTAATCCGATCTTGATGGCGTAGATGCACATCAAGCAGATACGCTGGTGGCACAGTTTTACCATGTGCTTGCTTCTGAGATCTGGTCTTGGGTTCTCGGGTCTGACTTGGTCCAGCTATACTGACCTAACAGATAAAACACTCAATTGGAAGATTGTATCCTTCTGCACTAGTTGGCTTCATACAAAGTCTGACTAGCTTCTCTTTTCTTAAAATGGAAATCTTAGATAGTAAAACAATCGTTATGCTCATGCATAATAGATTTCTCTCAAATGGATGTCTTAGTTTTAAGAAAGTTCTTCCCCCCCTCGCAGTGGGCTCCAGATGAAGTGCCATCTGCATGTACAAAGCTAGAAATGCAACAGCATCGAAGACACTGATCACAATAATGATGTCTTGCATATAGCATGGCTAATTATTGTTTTGAGTAGGTCCAATGTTTGAGGATTGAGAGTGACTGCCAGAGGTTATGGCATTTGCTTTTGAGTGCTTTAGATGGTATGTATGTTTTGCTGAAGGTCAATATTCATGAATCAATAGTAGATTGCCAAAGGCGGTGAAGTGCTGTCTGCATGCACAAAGCTAGAAATGCAACAGCATCGAAGACACTGATCACACCCACACCTAACACTACACACACAAACACACTCTTTAGTTCGTGGGGGGATTCTAATGCAATGAAAGTAGCAAACTAAGACAACTATATTCTCGATAGCTCTAAGATACACGTAAAGTGATAGCACTCGTCTCGTATCTAGACTTTACTAAGTCCAAAGGTTATCTCCAAACAAGAGGCACAACGTTCGTCACTTGGCCTCAAGGCAAAGGGCTTTCCAAAAACTCTAAACGCCAATAGACATAACCACAACTCTCTAGTAATTGTGTGCAACTCAAATAGTCACCAAACGAAACCACTAATCTTCAACACAACACTTTAAAACCTCGCGCACTAAACCGTAACCTTCACAAACACGTTGAGAAGCATCTACACTGACACCAAACTCCCAGAACTTCCACAAGAGCCACAGGGTTTGAACCTACACGCTTGAGCCGTTAACCAATTGTAGAACCACAGGGTTTGAACCTATGCACTCCAGAGAAACCCTGTCTGACAAGCCAAAGGGTTTGAACCTTTGCCAACCTGCGGAAATAACACAGAAGAGCGAACACTAACCAGACCAAAGGGTTTGAACCTCTGCCGCCTGTAATGCCTTGTGTCACACAAATGCCCTCAAGAACTCAAAAGGGTGACCTTCAAGACACTGTACTCTTGTTCTTTCACAGAGCACAAGTCAAACCAAAACCAAAACTACTGCACAAAGTGCTGTGCCACTGTCTTATCCAAGCGCGCAACTTAAATCACACAATAGGTATCTGATATGGGTTGTATTCTCTCTCTAGAAGCTACAAACTGCTTCAAGTGCTCGTGCATGTAGCTGATCTGCTTTGCACCATTACACCGGGGGTCTGAAACTTGTACACTACTTCTATACTACTGTATTTATACATTATGCGCTCTACAAATTAATACAACCGGTTTTGGTACTATTTCCTACTCGGAACTCAATTGTCTGCATCCCATGCGTTCTGCCTGAGCACACCATCTCGTAGCACATTGGTCAGAAGGTCGATTGAGAACCAGACTCATATTGTGTGCATGGGTGCAACATCAGTTAGCAGTGCATGCAGCATGTAACCTGCCACATGTTATCTCCTTGGAGCCCCCACCTATCAGGATTTGCTCCACTCATATTCTTCTATTGTCTTCCAGTCGGCAAGGTGACTTGCTTGGTGTCTAGACCTCGTGTGCTTCAGCCAAAGTATAGTATCTCAGTTTTATCTGGACTTGGGCTTTCATTATATGATGCGCACGAGTTGCCAGTCGATCCATGCCTTGCACGTCATAGATCAATGTCTCTCGTAGTTCATTTACATCGCATGTGTATTCAATTATCTTTTTAGAGTATGCGCGCCACTTCATATCAGTGCAGCCAGTATCGAACACTGGGCTCTCATACTTAGGATGACTTTGTCTCATATCTCCCTAAGCTAGAGCATGCGCTCTACCAATAGTTACTTCAAATATACATGGTATTATGTTTATTTCATTGCACTCTTCTCTAATCTCTCTTATTTCAGTCACGGGACTTCTCAACTGGTGTATAATGTTATAAAACGCGAAATTACATGCGTAAACACCTAGCGGGCATGTCAGCACAACCGTCGAGTAACATGACCTTTGCCTTTGCTACAAATAGTAGGACCAGCCTAGAGATGCGCGCATGAAAATCTGATAACAGAAGCAGAATAAGAGAAGATGGACCAACTTGGGGTCAAGACAGGGACCAGTGGGAGTACCTGCAGGAGGACCTTCGGTCACCTGACTGTGCTCGCTCTGGATCCAACCTGTGATCACCTTGAGCACCTTGTGAATAGGTTGCTTTGACGCATTGGTATGGTGTTCCTTCTTAATGGCAGTACAAGCATGAAAGACAGAGTCTATGAGCTCCTTGTCTTGGATAAGCTCCCGCTTGTAACATTTGAGATAACCCTATAACATGCACAGTCAGTAGGGAATAGAAAGAATAATGCGCAAGACTCACAGCATACTCTTGGAACTGGTGGAGGTTATCGTTCGCAGTGGTACCTCGGTCCTTGCACAAGGAAATGATGACCGCTTTTACTACTAAGAAAGAGGGAGTCATGGTTAGAGATTGAAGAATAGAATGAGCTGTTAAGCAAGAGAATAGTTCTTTAGCTGAATGAGGTTTTGGATAGTGTCTCCCTCACATACACAACAGCTTTTATACATGAGCACATGAAGCATGCAGTTGAATATTTAGCAGAAAAAGAGAAATTTTCTTCCAGTCAAAATATGGACTTAGCAATATCCCACAGGAATAGTAGTATTCTGCATGACATATCTGAGTTAGAAAATTATATTTGTCTTTTGGAAATGAAGAGATATTTGATTTTATGACTGAGGACAGTCAGAATCTTTTAGTGAGGGGGAGATAGTGGCATACCTGAAAGATCACACTATGACCTGCAAAGATACAACAAATTTTGCGATTTCTGTGTACAGAATATACAGAGCATGGGACTTAGTATCTAGGGCCACAAAGAGAATAAATCAAATTGCAATAATGGGGGAAAAACCTGTAGCAAGTGCCACAGTGGCAGTAGCAACAGAGAAAATACAATGTTTCTAGAGCGTGCAACATATATATAGTGAAAGGCCATGGAAATAGGGCCACTTGGATATGAGAGCACTATGAAACAGTCATACAAAAGATACAGAAGATATAAATTGAGAAGAATACTCAGATCAGAGACACATGTAAGTTATACAACACCAATCAGGGCTATGTTTAAAAAGACTTAGGGAGATCACACATGTTCACACCAGAGAATAATGCAACAAGATGTACAAACACTTTTGGAAGCCCTGAAGGCTGTAGAAAGATGTGTGATACAAAAAGGGAAAGATCGGTACAACTAGTAACTACTGGCTGCATTTGAAGTCCCTGAGTACTAAGAGATAATAACAGAAAAACAAGAAAATATGAGAAAGTCTGATATATAAAAGAGAAACCCTTAAACATCTGCCACATCACCAGAACCACCGGACCCAGGATGAACGATAAAGGACTTCAGAAAATCTGAGACTGCCGTGTGGGCATCAATAATCTCGGATCCATGCTCGCATGAAGCAAAGGAGTCCAGCCCATCAGCAAGCTCACTGATAACATCCTCCCAGTCTGCATGGAAAGAGTTTACCACCTTGCCAAGTAATTCGAGTTGGGTATTAATGGTATCAACCTGCGCAAGACCCTGTGCAATGGCTGAAGAGAAAAATAAGATAAAATCAATAAGAAAGAGGAGGAAAGACGTACTGCCATCCCCACTCAAGATAAGGGGGTCAAGCAAAGTTGCTGCGCTATGGAGTTGATCGGCAGTCCAATGGGTTGAGCAAGGCCTATGGCAGCCTGTCTTGCACAGAGTGCATTGCTCCTCACTGATGTTTCCTTTGAATACACACTCATTGGCAGTCCCGGCAAGTGTACAGTGGAAGCAGGGCCAACCGAGCTGAAAACACGAAAAACATGGGAAAACAAAAGAGTGAGGAAAAAGAAAGAACACTTATGAGGGGTGGCCATATAAAGTATGGGTTTGGATTGGAGTGGGCCCGATAAATGTACTCGCACCCCTTTCTACCTTGCTTAGGAGGCCTAGAACAATGGTAGATCAGAAAAAAAGATAAAAAGGAAGCAAATAGAAGACAAACTTCGAAAGGGATTTGGGAGCAGCAGGAAGCACAGACAACCTCAACCACTTAAGGGCCTTGCATGAAGGAGGCTTGTGGTATTGTAAGTCAATCTGAGGCCAGAAACCCTGAGCGTAAATAGTAGCATCAACTACTGGAGTGCTGGGACCAGCTGTGCTAGAAGGAGCCATGGTAGGAGGAGGGCACATATGGGCCGAAGATGAAAGAGGTAGAGATGATGGCTCTACCTGTTGTTGCTTGCCCTTGACTCGAGAAGAAGGATCCATGCTATGAGGAAGAGGTGGCATAGGCTCCAAAGGTGCTACAAGAGTAAGGTACCTAAGGTTGAAGAGTGGTGTGCCAGCTAGAAGATGATATGCACGAGGGGGGGCGAGGACTCCTCGCGCACAGGGAAAGTAAGGTGCACGTGCTTTAACAAAGGCGGTGTTACCCCCACACTGAGCAGTTTGATGCTGGGGAGGAACTGCAGTTCCTGTCGACAAGGAGGGCCATTATTGTCTTCCAAAGACTCGGGAGCCTCACTTTCAGAAGAAGGTGCTAGGAAGGGAGAAATAGACAGTTAGAATCTGAAAGAATAGAAAAAGCAAAGGTAGCTCACAAAAGACAGGCTTCTTGGTGGTAGGCAACAGTCGGACAGTGTTTGGTGCTGGAGACTTCTGGAAAGTCTTGCATGCACAAATGGAGGGACACATGGCACCCACACCCAGTTTAGATGATGACAGTGATGAGCCTCAGGGCTCTGTATGCTCAGAATTCGTGAACTTTGTCATTTCTAAGTGACCACCGACTTAGCACCATATATAACGTTATCTCCGGTGTGCACATGCCAATATAGGACCTTTTTGACACTTCAACAACCGGATATAATGAAGAATATCCCTCCCAACTTGTTTCGCGGCTCAAATCATATGCCATCACATCTAGGCACCAATATAGACTAATTAGGCAACCACCAGAGATAAATCATACAACGCATCAGAACGCATCACTGGCGCATCATGTCATAAAGGCCCGGCATTGATCCTTTAATTATATGAGGTCATACTCATCGACCATTATTCCGCTTTGATAATCACTGGGTTTTGGTCAGCTAGATGCCCAGTTTTACCAATAAACACCATGCCAAGGACACTAGTGCTCAATACTCCTTTAATACACCTCAGGGTATCAACCATACCCTCACAGTCTGCAGTTAAACAGCACCTCAATAACCATGCTAGAGAAGACCCATGATCTAGGAAATTTACCTTCCTTCGGTAACGCAGAGGATTGGGTGTTACAAGCAACTACGGAGATACATATGGACGCTAGGATCTTTACAAAGCCGCAGCCTGGTAGCTTTACTAAGTACCACTATTAATAATTATCTCCAGTAGTATAAGAGTGGATAGAAAATCGTAGTACAGTAGTTAATCCACTACCACCCGTTACTCTACGATTAGCCTTGCTATATGCTTGTCACCGGATATAATCTCATCTCTACACACCTGCTACAACTGTCAACACCAGTTTTAAACAAACCATACCACATGCATAGCACAGTATATGAACAATAGCAATTGTTTGCACCCCATATGCTCGCTATAAGCCAAGGACCGGTTTTATACCGCCTGGGCTTTGTACTCCCTCGTGCTCTCCACGAGAAACACTCTACACCATGATTGACCAGTTTTAGAATTATCTCCGGTGTTGCGCATCGCACTTTAGCTTGCACCCCGTCATTAGTGGTTGATACCCATGTCTAGCATGCAACACTGGTGTTCACGTCGTACACCACCTCTTTTGTTTTATAGGATTGGATCGTCTTCATCTTTGTACCATAGGAGTTTTATTTGGCTTTATTTTCAACATCATTTATCGCAGCCCACTTGGGTAGTCTCTGGCAGACTTATAGGAATCGACATCGTCAACATAGGATTGTTTTGGACTCAACACCGTTTAGGACCGTTATAGGATAGGATAGGATTGGATAGGATAGGATAGTCCCTTGAGAGGACTCATAGGTTTGACATTGACATAGGATAGGAACGTCTCCAAGTAGACTCAGCTTTCGACATTGACTTCAGCATATTTCATCTCATATAGGATCAACACTCGTTATCTCCGTGCCCCACCACATATAAACATATTTTCACACCTTTGCCCACATTGACCGGCATTATTAGGATCGCCACCCAGTACATCGACACTCCACCAGTTATAAACCAACTGCTGCACACATAGCTTCATTTTCACCATTATTTTCATAGGACCTACATCTAGAGACCTCATCTAGTCGTTTCTCCTCTTTATACCGGATTTGTGGTATTCATGTCATACCCTCTTCTGTTCAATCTCGTCATTGAGATTATCACCAGCCTGCAGCCAACACCTTTTAGTACTTGATCGCTTGAGTGCTACTTGCTTGACTGAAAAGTCGCAGTATAAACTCGTGTCTAGAGGAAGTGATTAGGTCACACAGAGGTGCCCTGAACAACTCGCACAACACAGTACCTTTATCTCCGGTCTACACCACCATTAATCATTACTCTTTGAGTTTTGGTTTGCCATTGCCATGGAAGTCTAGGTTCATCAACGGCAAGGCCCATGGAGCTGTTTGATGTCCCGCATTGGGAGTTGGTATGATAGGGAAGGTACAAAGCAAAAATATCAGAAAGAGGAAAACCATAGAGAAAAGGACAAACGTACCGAATGTTTGACACCGGCAGGGGGGCATTAGTGACAGCCTCTTGCTCACATTGGCATTTGTGGGTGTTTGGGCCGCCCTATTAGAAAACAGGATAAGAAGAAAGATGCAGAGAAATGGAACTTACAAGTGCTGAACCCATGGGCGGCAGAATGACTCCCACAAGCTTCTTCCCTGGCACAGAAAAAGCTATAGATAGAGATTAAGGACCACTAGGCAGCAAAAGAGGAAGAGCGCCACTCACAGAGCTCCTTAGGTGGCTCAGGGGTATGAATGGGATGGGGCTTAGGCCTTTTTGAGGCGTGCACAGGTGGTGTTTGAATCCTTTGGGGTCTACGAAGAATTTTAGACCTGGGAAAGAAAGAAAGGAGGCAACAGGAGTGCTCACAAGGGAGGAGAGAGCTCGTGTGCCAGTAGGATTGGCTTGGTAGGCAAAGGGGTTGTGGTGGGACAGCGCAGTGGGGGAAGGGTAACCACATGATAAGGCCAAATATTGCTCTCAAAGACACAGTGGTCGCTGTTGACTTCATAACCATCTTTTCTGGGTAGAAGGAGCGACTCGTCTAGCAAATACTGGGAGAAAAGAAGGAAATTGGTCAGGAGGATGGAGAGAAGGTATGAAAAGTGACTCACATTGTTATGAGGCTCCTCAGAGGCATGCACCACCCATTTGGTCCATTTGCAGTGACGTAGGTTGGACAGGATGCAAGTCATGAGAAGGGAGACAGCTGCATGTAGTGCCAATCAAATAATAGGAATCAGCCACAGTGAACTCAGACAGGATATCCATGTGGGTGTCCTATAGAAAAGAAAAAGAGTTAGTATGAACCGAATGAGGATGAAAAAACTCAGCTTACCTGGTAAAGGTGTGCCTTGGTGACAGCCCTGATGAGTTCCCCAGTTGGGGTGGAATTGGCACTGGTGGAGAGAGAAAAAAGCGAGTAGTAACAGTGCGTGCCCAGCAGAGGTTGTCACAGATATCAGAGAGGGGTGCATCCTGCATCTGAATGAGTTCAACATTGAGAGAAGACATAGTAGGCTAGAGAGGTGTGAATGGTGCGAGAGTAGCATGCAAATGAAGCAGATGTGGAAGAGAGAAAAAAAGAATGGGAATGGACTTTGACAAGTCCAAATATTCCAACATGACATAAAACGACAGGCTTTTATTAATAAAGGTTCATACGTGTGTGAGAGAAGAAGCTGTCAACAATGACTCGACAGTTTCTCATTGAAAATAAGAACTTCAGAATGACAGGGACCCACATGTGCACACTGAAGCCCAAAGTGACTTTTGGTAGAGCGCATGCTCTAGCTTAGGGAGATACGAGATACGGTCATCCTAAGTATGAGAGCCCAGTGTTGGATACTAGCTGCACTAAAATGAAGTGGCACGCATACTCTAAAAAGATAATTGAATACACGTGTGACATAAATGAACAACAAGAGACATTGATCTATGATGTGCAAGGCATGGATCGACTGGCAACTCATGCGCATCATATAATGAAAGCCCAAGTCCAGATAAAACTGAGATACTATACTTTGGCTGAAGCACACAAGGTCTAGACACCAAGCAAGTCACCTTGCCGACTGGAAGACAATAGAAGAATATGAGCAGTGTGAATCCTGATAGGTGGGAGCTCCGAGGAGATAACATGTGGTGGGTTATGTGCTGCATGCAAGTGCTAACCGATGTCGCAACCATGCGCACAATATGAGTCTGGGTCTCAATCGACCTTCTGACCAATCTGCTATGAGATGGCGTGCTCAGGCGGAACGCACAGGATGCAGACAATTGAGCTCCAAGCAGGAAATAGTACTAAAACCAGTTGTATTAATTTGTAGAGTGCATAATGTATAAATACAGTAGTATAGAAGTAGTGTACAAGTTTCAGACCCCCGGTGTAATGGTGCAAAGCAGATCAGCTACGTGCATGAGCACTTGAAGCAGTTTGTAGCTTCTAGAGAGAGAATACAACCCATATTAGATACCTATTGTGTGATTTAAGTTGTGCACTTGGATAAGACAGTGGCACAGCACTTTGTGCAGTAGTTTTGGTTTTGGTTTGACTCGCGCTCTGTGAAAGAATGAGAGTATGGTGTCTTGAAGGTCACCCTTTCGAGTTCTTGAGGGCATTTGTGTGATGCAAGGCATTACGGGTGGCAGAGGTTCAAACCCTTTGGTCTGGTTAGTGTTCACTCTTCAGTGATATTTCCACAGGTTGGCAAAGGTTCAAACCCTTTGGCTTGTCAGATGGGGTTTCTCTGGAGTGCATAGGTTCAAACCCTGTGGCTCTTGTAGAAGTTCTGGGAGTTTTGTGTCAGTGTAGATGCTTCTCCACGTGTTTTTGAAAGTTATGGTTTAGCACACAAGGTTTAAAGTGTTGTGTTAAAGTTTAGTGGTTTCATTTTTGTAACTATTTGGGTTGCATGCAATTACTAGAGAGTTGTGGTTACATCTATCAGTGTTTAGAGTGTTTGGAAAGCCCTTTGCCTTGAGGCCAAGTGACAAATGTCATACCTCTTGTTTAGAGATAACCTTTGGACATAGTACAGTCTAGATACGAGACGAGCGCTATCACTTTATCTGTATCTTAGAGACATTGAGAATCGAGTTGTCTTAGTTTGCTACTTTCATCGCATTAGAATCCCCCCACAAACTAAAGAGTGTGTTTGTGTGTGTAGTGTTAGGTGTGGGTGTGATCAGTGTCTTCGACGCTGTTGCATTTCTAGCTTTGTGCACGCAGATGTCTCTTCAACAGGTGTGAAAGAAACTATCAGTTACAAGTAACTTTGTCTGGCATTTTGTCAACATGCAGCAAAGGTTGAAAAATGTCTGCATACACAGCCTTAGCATCAATCTCAAGCTTGCTGTAATAATTGACCAATGCAAGACATTCAATTTTTTTGCAAACCACTGTAACGATCATGCCATGGACTCCACAGACCTCGTCCATCATCCACTCCACCGGCTCCAAGTCAATCATCGGGATCCATCAGATTCTGAATCCCACTTTCTACCTCATATTTCATATTCCTATTTCATTTACTTATTTCACATATTTCATTTATCACACCTAGAACCCATCACAGTAGCGAGTAGGTGTTATATTGGAGTCCATGGAATACTCGACTCCTCTAGATACAGAACATTCCAGATCATGTCACTCTAGCCATACCTACACTATTCCAGACCCCGACCCGTCGGACTCCGTCTTAGTATATAAGCTGTACATTTAGTAGTACATACCTCAGTTCAAATATCAACTTGGTTTAGCCCAATAACTCTCATCCTCACTCTCTTCAGCCTTCAAGCCATAATCTCTCTCTCTCTATGTCCATGGACTCCGATAGCCATTGGACTTAACCTTTGATCCTAGAGATCATAATCCCACAGACTCCATCCATAATCCTTCTTTGGGCTTCAACCCAAGGGTGACATTGCTAATAGCTTCGCCAAGCCCCACACACTCCGTGGAATCCACGGCATGCACTCCTTTCACTTCATCCTATTGGCACGATCCTAACAGTATATTTGAACTCAAACCCTTGAGTCGAACTTTTTAGGAATGTCTAACACAACCCTCGAACCCTCACAAACTCAATCCTCCTCCACGGTGAAGAGGCGTCTGAGTGCACAGAGCTAGAAATGCAACAGCGTCGAAGACACTGATCACAACTACACCCAACACTACACACACAAACACACTCAAGTTTAGTGGGGGGATTCTAATGCGATGAAAGTAGCGAACCAACACAACTGAGTTCTCAATATCTCTAAGATACATGCGAAGCAATAGCACTCGTATAATATCTAGACTTCTCTAAGTCCAAAGGCTTTTCTCAAGAACAAGAGGTGCAACTTCCGTCACTGGGCCTCAAGGCAAGGGTGTATAACACAATACAACTTCATCAAACGTCTCCACAACTTTCTAGCAGTCGCTCGCAGCTCTAATAACCACTGCACACTACCAATATCACCCTAAACACCACTTAAACAACTGCGCTTGAAGCAGAAACCAATTCCTACTAAACACAACACACTAATCAAACCTCACGCATCACACACTAAACCAGAACCTCCACAAACACGTGGAGAAGTGTCTACACTGGCACAAAACTCCGAAACTTCCACAATAGCCACAGGGTTTGAACCTACATGCTCAAGCTTCTAACCGATCGTAGATTCACAGGGTTTGAACCTATGCAATCCAGAGAAACCCTGTCCGACAAGCCAAAGGGTTTGAACCTCTGCCACCTGTAATGCCTCGTGTCACACAAATGCCCTCAAGAACTCAAAAGGGTGCCCTTCAAGACACCGTACTCTTATTCCCTCACAGAGTGCAAGTCAAACCGAAACCAGAACCACTGCATGGAGTGCCGCGCTATTTTCTTATCTAAATGTGCAACTCAATTCACACAATAGATATCAGGTATGGGTTGTATTCTCTCTCGAAGTTCCAAACTACTCTAAGTGCTAGAGCGCGTGGCTGAAAAGCTTTGCACTATTACACCGGGGGCTCAAAACTTGTATTCTGCATCTACACTACAGTATTTATACAATTCTACATCCTACACATTGATACAACTTAATACAGTACTGTTAGAACCTCGGAACATTATCCCTCACAACGCGCTGACATGCTCACAAAGTGTCTACGCATGTAATTTTGCGAAATGTAGCAATACATGCCTTGCATAATAGCTAGGTACTGAGATAATGAAAGATACAGATAGAGCGCAGTGTCAAACACACAGAGTGCAGTAATAGATGTATGGAGCACAATACTGAGTCGCACGCAGTACGGCCTCGAGTGACAATTAGTAGGGTGCATGCTCTAACTTAGCCTGATACTGGTTGAGGTCACACTAAGTATGAGAGCTCAGTACTTGATATTGAATACACTAGAGGCAGATCAGAGACGCGCTCCAATGAATTGATGAGAGACAGACATGATACGAGAGGGATTGATCTGCCACGCGCGTTGCGCGCATATATAAAACTAGTCATAAAGCGCAGTGATATCAACATAGCATGCGGTAGAACAATGCGCGCATGCGCGTGCAAGTCTGAAGTGACTATTGGTAGAGTGCATGCTCTAACTTAGTATGATACTTCATTGAGGTCACACTAAGTACAAGAGCTCAGCACTCGATACTGAATGCACTACCAACAGATTGCATACATGCTCAGCAGACGTAATAAAAGACATGCCTGATCTCAAGAGAACTATGTGACACCTTGATCGATGATGCACAGGGCCCCGATCGTGCGGCACATGCGTGCGTGTACCAAATAATGCATCAGCATGGATAACTCCAAGAAAACACAGTTTAGCCAAAAGAGCGCAGTGCCTAGGCTTACCATGGGTATCCCTCACCAACCAGAGAAACCTAGAAACTCAACTTTAGAATAGGATACAGTATATATCATTGGTTGTCACTCCAAGTATCCTCCGAGGAAATGACGAGTGACATGCCAACGTATAGAGTGCAGTGCGAGTGGAGTATCAACCATGAGGAAACAGAGTCTGGTCTCAAGATAGACCTCCAACCGAGTGTGCATCCCCGGGCATGCTATAACAATGTGCGCACGTTGCGAGGGATAATGTTCCGAGGTTCTAACAGTACTGTATCAGATTGTATCAACAACTAGGATGTATAAATGTATAAATACTGTAGTGTAGATGTAGAATACAAGTTTTGAGCCCCCGGTGTAATAGTGCAAAGCTTTTCAGCCACGCGCTCTAGCACTTAGAGTAGCTAGGAACTTCGAGAGAGAGAATATAACCCATATCAGATATCTATTGTGTGAATTAAGTCGCATGCTTAGATCAGAAAATAGCACGGCACTCCGTGCAGAGAGTCTGGTTTCGGTTTGACTTGTGCTCTGTGAGAGAATAAGAGTACGGTGTCTTGAAGGTCGCCCTTTCGAGTTCTTGAGGGCATTTTTGTGACGTGAGGCATTACAGGCAGCAGAGGTTCAAACCCTTTGGCTTGATTAGTGCTCGCTCTTCTGTGTTATTTCCACAGGTTGGCAAAGGTTCAAACCCTTTGACTTGTCGGACGTGGTTTCTCTGGATTGCATAGGTTTGAACCCTGTGAATCTACGATCGGTTGGAAGCTCGAGCACGTAGGTTCAAACCCTGTGGCTCTTGTGGAAGTTTCGGAGTTTTGTGTCAGTGTAGACACTTCTCCACGTGTTTGTGAAGGTTCTGGTTTAGTGCGCTGACACGCTCGCATCGTGTCTAGCCGTGTAATTTTGCGATATGTATGAATACATACATGGTATAAGGGCTAGTTACTGAGGTAACACAAAATACAGAAAGAGCGCAATACTCTATGCATAGAGCGCAGTGTCAAACACACAGAGTGCAGTAATATATGTATGGAGCACGATACCGAGTCGCGCGCAGTACGACCTCGAGTGACAATTAGTAGAGTGCATACTCTAACTTAGAATGATACTGATTGAGGTCACACTAAGTATGAGAGCTCAGCACGTGATAGTGAATACACTAGAGGCAGATCAGAGACGCGCTCCAATGAATTGATGAGAGACAGACATGATATGAGAAGGATTGATCTGCCACGCGCGCTGCGCGCGTGTATGAAAGTAGACATAGAGCGCAGTGATATCAACACCACGCGCGGTAGAACAACGCGCGCATGCGCACGCAAGTCTGAAGTGACTATTGGTAGAGTGCATGCTCTCACTTAGTATGATACTTCATTGAGGTCACACTAAGTACAAGAGCTCAGCACTCGATACTGAATGCACTATTAACAGATTGCATACATGATCTGCAGAAGTAATAAAAGACATGCCTGATCCCAAGAGAACTACGTGACACATTGATTGATGATGCACAGGGTCCTGATTGCGCAGCACGCGCGCGCGTGTCCCAAATAATGCCTGAATATTGATAACTCTGAGAGAACCCGGTTTGGCCAAAGAGCGCAGTGCCTAGGCTTACCACGGGGATCCCCCACCAACCAGAGAAACCTAGAAACTCAACTTTAGAATAGGATACAGCCTATATGATTGGTTGTCAGTCCAGGTATACTCCGAGGAAATGACGAGTGACATGCCAACGCAAAGAGCGCAGTGCGAGTGGAGTCTCAACCATGAGGAAACAGAGTCTGGTCTCGAGATAGACCTACAACCAAGTGTCCAGCCCCAGGCATGCTATAACAACGCGCGCGCGTTGCGAGGAATAATGTTCCGAGGTTCTAACAGTACTGTATTAAGTTGTATCGACGTGTATGATGTAGAATTGTATAAATACTGTAGTGTAGATGTAGAGTACAAGTTTCGAGCCCCCGGTGTAATAGTGCAAAGCTTTTCAGCCACGCGCTCTAGCACTTAGAGTAGCTAGGAACTTTGAGAGAGAATACAACCCATATCAGAAATCTATTGTGTGATTTAAGTCGCGCGCTTAGACAAGAAAATAGCGCGGCACTCTGTGCAGAGAGTCTGGTTTCGGTTTGACTTGCGCTCTGTGAGAGAATAAGAGTACGGTGTCTTGCAGGTCACCCTTTCGAGTTCTTGAGGGCATTTTTGTGACGTGAGGCATTACAGGCGCAGAGGTTCAAACCCTTTGGCTTGATTAGTGTTCGCTTTTCTGTGTTATTTCCGCAGGTTGGCAAAGGTTCAAACCCTTTGACTTGTCGGACGGGGTTTCTCTGGATTGCATAGGTTCGAATCCTGTGAGTCTACGATCGGTTGGAAGCTCGAGTGCGTAGGTTCAAACCCTGTGGCTCTTGTGGAAGTTTCGGAGTCTTGTGTCAGTGTAGACACTTCTCCATGTGTTTGTGAAGGTTTTGGTTTAGCGTGCAACGCGCGAGGTTTATTAGTGTGTTGAATTTAATAGGAATTGGTTTCTGCTTCAAGCGCAGTCAGTTAAGTGGTGTTTAGAGTGTTATTGAGTGTGTACAGTGGTTATTAGAGTCCCGAGCGACTGTTAGAAATTTGTGGAGACGTTTGACGAAGTTGTGTTGTGTTATACACCCTTGCCTTGAGGCCCGGCAATGGAAGTCGCACCCTCTTGTTCTTGAGAAAAGCCTTTGGACTCAGAGAAATCTAGATATTATACGAGCGCTACTGCTGCGCGTGTATCTTAGAGATATTGAGAATTGAATTGTATTGGTTCGCTACTTTCATCGCATTAGAATCCCCCCACGAACTTGAGCATGTTTGTGTGTGTAGTGTTGGGTGTGGGTGTGATCGGTGTCTTCGACGCTGTTGCATTTCTAGCTCTGTGCATTTAGACAGCTCTACAGCGCGACGCGTGAGGTGTTTATTAGTGTGTTGTGTTTAATAGGAATTGGTTTCTGCTTCGAGCGCAGTTGTTTAAGTAGTGTTTATGGTGTTATTGATTGTGTGCAGTGGTTATTAGAGTCCTGAGTGATTCCTAGAAAGTTGTAGAGACGTTTAACGAAGTTGTGTTGTGTTATACACCATTGCCTTGAGGCCTGGCGACGGAAGTTGCACCCTCTTGTTCTTGAGAAAAGCCTTTGGACTTAGAGAAGTCTAGATATTATACGAGCGCTATTGCTTTGCGTGTATCTTAGAGATATTGAGAACTCAGTTGTGTTGGTTCACTACTTTCATTGCATTAGATTCCCCCCACTAAACTTGAGCGTGTTTGTGTGTGTAGTGTCGGGTGTAGTTGTGATCAGTGTCTTCGACGCTGTTGCATTTCTAGCTCTGTGCACTCAGACGCCTCTTCAGCGCACGCATTGTTATAGCATGCCCGGGGCTGGACACTTGGTTGGAGGCCTATCTCAGGACCAGACTCTGTTTCCTCATGGTTGAGACTCCACTTGCACTGCGCTCTTTGTGTTGGCATGTCACTCGTCATTTCCTTGGAGTATACCTGGAGTGGCAACCAATGATATAGGCTGTATCCTATTCTAAAGTTGAGTTTCTAGGTTTCTCTGGTTGGTTGGGGATACCCGTGGTAAGCCTAGGCACTGCGCTCTTTGGCCAAACTGGGTTCTCTCTGAGTTATCTATACTCAGGCATTATTTGGGACATGCGTGCAGCATGCTGCGTGATCTGGGCCCTGTACATCATACATCATTGTGTCACGTAGTTCTCTTGGGATCAGGCATGTCTTTCATTAATGCTTTAGAGTGCGTATGCAGTCTGCTTCTAGTGCATTCAGTGTTGAGTGCTGAGCTCTTGTACTTAGTGTGACCTCAACTAGTATCATTCTAAGTTAGAGCATGCACTCTACCAATCGTCACTCAAGGCCATACTGCGCGCAACTCTATATTGTGCTCCATACATATATCATTGCACTCTGTGTGTTTGATGCTGCACTCTATGCATATAGCACTGCACTCTATCTGTATCTTTCGTTATCTCAGTACCTAGCCATTATGCAATGCATGTATTGATACATTTCGCAAAATTACACGTGTAGACACTTTGCAAGCATGTCAGGGCTCTGCATGCATGTATACCAAACTCGACCTCCACCACACCTACCATCTAGTCTGTATTGCTGACGGATATGAGTGGAAAACCGCATTCCATACCCGCTATGGGTCTTTCAAATGGCATGTCATGCCATTTGGTCTTACCAATGCTCCCGTGGCTTTCCAATGTTTCGTCAATGACATTTTTGCAGACATGCTCGATGTCTCTGTTGTGGTGTACCTCAACGATATCCTCATCTACTCCGATAATCCCATGGAACACCAAAAGAATGTATGTGAAGTCCTACACAGACTTCGAGCCAATGGGCTCTACTGCAAAGGTTCTAAATGCGAGTTCAATCAGGATTCCATGGAATATCTAGGCTATATCCTCTCTCCTGAAGGCTTATGAATGGCTGAAGACAAAGTCAAAGCTATTGTTGACTGGCTGATCCTGCGGAAGGTCAAAGATATCCAATCATTTCTTGGTTTCGCCAATTTCTACTGCCGTTTCATCTATGAATACAGTGAGATCATGCTCCCTCTAACAAGTCTTACATGCAAAGGTATTCTGTGGAAATTCAATGACAAATGCTTAGCAGCATTCAGTGAGTTGAAACAGGCTTTCACTCACACTCCTATCCTTACCCATTGGATTCCTGACCGTCAACTTGTCATGGAAACCGACGCCTCCAACTACGCTATTGCCGCTATCCTCTCAATCTACCTTGATGATGGGGAAATTCACCCTATATCCTTCTTGTCCCGCAGTCTCCATGGAGCCGAACTCAACTATGATACCCATGATAAAGAGCTTCTCACCATCTTTGAAGCCTTTATATACTGGCATCATTACCTTGAAGGCTCCATGGAATCCATCAACGTTGTTACTGATCACAAGAACCTTGAGTACTTCTCTACTACCAAGGTCCTTACATGCCGACAAGTCCACTGGTCCGAATTCCTTTCCCAGTTCAACCTTGTTATCCGATTCCGTCCAGGAAAATTAAGTGGGAAACCGGACGCACTCACTAGACGATGGGATGTCTATCCTAAAGAGGGGGATAGTCAATATGCTCAAGTCAATCCTCACAATTTCCGCCCTGTATTTACTCAAGAGCAACTCTCCGCTTCTCTCCATGCTACTTTTCTTGAAGGTCCCATACTCCGTGCTAGTGCAATCATGGATGTAGACCAATTGCATTCTGATATCAAGCTCGCACAACCCACGGATTCCATGGCGACTGAAGGCTTCCACCTTGCTTCTTCCCCTTCCAATCCTTCCCGGTGGTCTGTAGACGATTCAGGAATACTCCGCCTTGACAATTGCATCTACATCCCAGACTCTGCAGACCTCCGTCTTTGTGTCCTTCAAAACAATCATGACCATATCTTGGCAGGTCATTTCAGTCAAAACAGGACTCTTGAATTAGTCTGATGGAATTACACCTGGCCACAGATGCGTGAATTCATTCGCCACTACGTTAAATCCTGTACTACCTGTGGCTGTAACAAAACACCTAGACACCGTCCATTCAGCTTACTCAAACCCTTGCCTGTACCAGAACGACCATGGGATTCCATCTCTATGGATTTCATTGAACAGCTCCCAGAATCCAACGGATTCACCGCCATCCTTGTCGTTATTGACTGCGCAAGTAAACAAGCCATTTTCATTCCCACTTATGACACCGTCAATTCCTCAGAGCTAGCTCAGCTCTTTGTCACCCATGTCTTCTCCAAGCATGGTGTTCCCAATCACATCACTTCCGACCACAGCTCTGAATTTGTCTCCCAATTCACTCATGCCCTAGCTAAATCTCTTGATATGGAGCTTCACTTCACTTCTGGTTACCATCCGGAAGCCGATGGGCAAACTGAATATGCTAACCAAACCCTTGAACAATACATCCGTATCTATTGTTCTTACCAACAAGACAATTGGGATACCTTACTACCCATTGCCAAATTTGTGTACAATAATGCTCCGAACGCTTCCACCGGAATCTCTCCATTCTTCACTAATAAGGGTTACCATCCTAACATCACAGTGTACCCTGAACGCGACATCGCCTCTGCCCGGGCCCGTGATTTCATAGTCAACCTCGACGATCTTCACCAATTCCTTAGAGACAAAATCACTCACGCTCAGTCTCGTTACAAATTCCAAGTGGACAAACGACGGTCCCCAGCTCCAGATTTCAAAGTAGGTGACAAGGTTTTCCTTAACTCCAAACACATCAGGACTACTCGCCCCACTGCAAAATTCTCCGAGAAATTCCTCCGACCGTTCGATATCATTGCACAGCCTGGATCCCATTTCTTCATGCTCAAACTTCCCACAGATCTCCATTCCATTCACCCTGTATTTCATGTCTCACAGTTGGAACCCATGGAAATCAATACCATTCCTAATCGCACCCAACCACCTCCACATGGAAGTTGATGGAGAAGAGCAATTTGAGATCGCACAGATTCTTGATTCCAAGCTCGACCGTTGGTTCCGCTGTCCACTCCTGTATCGTGTCCAATGGTTGGGCTACAAAGGTACTGACAAAGAATTTGCATGGATCCCCGCTACAGAGTTCTCTATGGAAGACTACATTGAAGACTTCCATCATCGTTACCCAGACAAACCAGGACCATTATCCAAGGTCACCATCCGCAAGGTCTCAGTCAAGACATCACCTATTTCTTCTTGATCATCCATTCCATCAGTTCCCGTCAGAATCCATCTCCCCAATTTCAAATTCAATTCTGGAAAACTATTGCAAATTCATTGCCTAATCGGGAATGGACTCCATCAGATGTATTTCTTGACTTCATCCTTTCTTCACACCATTTTCAGATCATCAACAAAAAATGTACATTTTATGCCCCTCCAGGCGCATTCTACTGTCTACCTACTTATCTACAATATCCAAAAATTTCTACAAAGGCAAGGAATCTAAAGGTCTGTGTACCTGCTGATGAACCTATTGACTCCTGTGGGCAGAAAACAACTAAACCATTGAATGGCAAGTGGTATCCGTTTTACAGAATCTGAAGGCAGGTTCTAGCGAGTCTAGTCGGACACCTCCATGCAATGACTATCCTTCCTAAGCTAATAATGTTCTGTTGTTACTTCAGTAACGAGTCGGTACTAGAGAACTAGGTGAGTGAAAGAAGTTTGCTAGTGGGTTTGGTGTCGTTCTTAGTGAATTGAATGGTATCTGTGGGTGTCAGTAACTAAAGGGTGAATATCCTATCTTGGATTACCCTTGAAGTTTGCTAGTAGTGGGTGGAAGGCTGAGAGCACCAATGAAGGTGAGTTTCCCCTTCTTTGGTTATTGACTTTAAGCTAGTAGGCAATGGGCATGCAGTGATACAGTGCACAAGTGTAATCAAGTTCATGATGGACTTGCAACACACTAGTGTATCGACTGAGTCGTTGTGTATATGTGTCTTCGACTATGAAGACCTTAGTTTGTTGGGTCAATTGTGTGGGGGAGTAGTAGTCCCGAGCGTATTCTATTGTTCTAGCTTGAATACTTTGTTACTTTTATACTACTATTCTATACTACAGCATAATTTACTGTTGTCAGCTGCAGTACTTGCTTATTGAGCATAGCGAACTTATTTGTAACACTATTACTGTGCTATCTTCCTTATAATAGCTTGCCCGTATGGATATCCGTCTGCCTGACTAATGAGGCCTAACGGCAGGACCACCTTACTAACCATTAGTGGTTCTGCAGTCACTACTGCCACAAGTTCGCGAACTTGTTTGGTCGGGTCGTGTACACATCAGCGCGCCTGGAGTTCTCTTTATTATAAGTCCCTCTTTGCCGCATACTACGTGCATGTTAGGAGACCCTATGACCGTGTGGGTCTGGTCACGTGTAAGGTACCATATCTTGCCGCATCGGATGCGTATGTTTAATTGCGTTGGGCCGATGCCAGTGATTTGCATCGGAGCCGACCTATGCGTCATAGCTCGCGAACTTTGTGTGTTGCCTATGGATTTGGATGGTTTAACCAGCATTGAACTGGCACACCTTATCTGACTAGGGTGCTGACCAATGAATAGATCAATAAAATTGTTGTATGTTTCCCACAAATTCTGAGCGACAGAGCCACCAGGCTCATCACCGCCGGCCTCTCCACTTTGCACTACCTTCCCTTTTCCTTTCACCTGCTTCACAAAGTCTGCCCACTCACCAACTCCTTCGGCCATGGACTCTGGCCTTACCTCCTCCTGTACCTCTTCCTCCTCAAACTCCCCCTCAGCATCCTCCACCAAGAAATCATCCCCACCTTTCAGGTATTCCTTCCAGAGGGCCCACTCACTCTGACAGCCTCTGAGGCGGTAAAACTCACTCTGAGTTTCCCTTCTCCTCGTACTCACGGCAATCACGCCCTCCAATGCCCCTTCTCCTCGGACTCTGCACCACAACTCGATGTTGGCCAATTCAAACAGATCCTTGCTGTTAAACTCCACGGCTGCAAACCAAGCAGGCATGACTTGGGCGATGTCTTGATCCAGCTGAAGCTGCATGGCCAAACGGAGAGCCTCCGGAGTCGCCCCTTTCAAATCTTGCAACTCCTCCAACGAAACCTTCCACTCCTCCACAGACACCGCTGGCATAAAGCCCCTCGGATATTCAAGGGCACTCCCATCCTCGAAGTTGTCGACACAGCCTCTGACAGCCTCCAAGGTCTGTTCCATCTTCTCCAACTGATCTTCCATGTCAGCCAACCTTGCATGCAAACCCTGCAGCAAGTCGACTACCTCCTCCAATGCTGATGGCTCTGCTTCCTCGGTCCACAAACACTTCACCTTGTGAATCCTGCAACATTCGCAGGACCTCATAGTTACGGACATAATACAACGGGTGCCGTCGGCCTGACAATGCCCACACTTCTCTAACCAAAAAATCAGCAAACAAATATGAAATCCCAAGTCCACTTACTGGACCCGTGGAACTCTTCACACTCCACAACCTTGCCCCTTGCCTTCTTAGTGGGCCTCTCCGACGGCCCTGCAGTCTGCTCATCTTCATCGCTCTCTATCACCGACCTCGTCAACCTCTTTCTCTTTTTAGAACCCTCCGTGGTTCCGGTCACCTTTGCCTTTCCCTTGTCCTTCCTCTTCTGTTTCAACTCCTTTATGGCCTTCTCTTTCTCTATTCCCGCATCCTCCACAGCATCCTCATCATCACCCTCGGCTGCCTTTGCAGCTGCCTCCACCACTTCCACAGCCTGCCTTGCGGCCAACTCTGTCTGCTCCTTCAAAAGGTGCCTTGTCTGTGCTGCCTCCTCCTTGGCCTCTGCTAGCCTTTTTCATTTGGCCTCCGTGGCTGCTGCTTCCTCCCTTTTCTTTTCCTCCACCTCTCTTGCTAGCCTCTCCTCTTCAGCCCGCTTCTCCACAGCCTCTTTCTCCTTCTTCAACTTCAATTCTTGAAGTTTCTTCGGCCTTTCTTGGGCCCTTTTCTGCGTGGCTTCCATGGCCGCTGCGACTTTCTCTGCCTTCAACTTCTCCCCTACCCACACTTCGTGGGCCTCCACGGTGCTCCGATATGCCTCCTCTTCCTCATCCCTGCCAGCGTAGAACACCGACAGTTCATCAATGTCCATCTCCTCGGAGGTTGCAGGTGTGGTGTACACTTCCGGCATCCTCGACCGTTGGTACTCATTTGTCATCGTAGTTGGCAACAGAGAGAGAAGAAAGCTAGTTTTTCCTACCACTGAGATGGTGGTGGTTACAAGTTAAGAGGTGAAAATCACGTGATACCTCACTCACAAATTCCACACGGTACCCCCAGCCATTGGGATCTGCGCTCTTGAGGGCAAGAATGCTAAAGGGGGGATACTGTAACGATCATGCTGCGGACTCCATGGACCTCGTTCATCATCCACTCCACCGGCTCCAAGTCAATCATCAGGATCTGTCAGATTCTGAATCCCGCTTTCTACCTCATATTTCATATTCCTATTTCATTTACTTATTTCACATATTTCATTTATCACACCTAGAACCCATCACAGTAGCAAGTAGGTGTTATATCGGAGTCCACGGAATACTCGACTCCTCTAGATACAGAACATTCCAGATCACATCACTCTAGCCATACCTACACTATTCCAGACCCCAACCCATTGGACTCTGTCTTAGTATATAAGCTGTACATTTAGTAGTACATACCTCAGTTCGAATATCAACTTGGTTTAGCCCAATAACTCTCATCCTCACTCTCTTCGGCCTTCAAGCCATAATCTCTCTCTCTATGTCCACAGACTCCGATAGCCGTTGGACTTGACCTTTGATCCTAGAGATCATAATCCCGTGGACTCCATCCATAATCCTTCTTTGGGCTTCGACCCAAGGGTGACGTTGCTAATAGCTTCACCAAGCCCCATGCACTCCGCGGAATCCATGGCATGCATTCCTTTCACTTCATCCTATTGGCACGATCCTAACAACCATGGAGATAACGTCAAATGGTTTTACTGGCTCACAGCGAGCATCAATGAAGCTACATATAGAAGTACAATGGTCGGTAATTTGTGTATGAAAAGCAGAAATGTTCTTTTGGGTGGCTAACAGCAAGTCTTTTAGACAAGGGTGTGGCAGTGTAGGGGGGAGCAGAGCTGCAGGGTGCAATAAGTCAGAGCCAGACAGTGACATGCTCGCAAAGTGTCTACATGTGTAATTTTGTGATACGTATCAATACATTCATTGCATAATGGCTGGATACTGAGATAACAAAAGATACAGATAGAGCACAGTGCTATTTGCATAGAGTGCAGTGTCTAACATTGAACCTCTGCTGCCTGTAATGCCTCACGTCACACAAATTCCCTCAAGAACTCGAAAGGGTGACCTTCAAGACACCATACTCTTGGTCTCTCACAGAGTGGAAGTCAAACCAAAACCAGAACCACTGCACAGAGTGCCGCTGACATGCTCTCAAAGTGTTTACCAGTGTAATTTCGTGAAATGTATCAATATATACATTTTACAACATCCTGGCATTGAGATAACAAAGAATATGAATAGAGCGCAGTGTAATACACACAGAACACAGTGATATCCATATCACACACGATACAATATGCATGCATGTCAGTCTTGAGTGACGATTGGTAAAATGCATGCTCTAACTTAGAATGATATGGGATATGGTCACACTAAGTACAAGAGCTCAGCATTTGATATTGAATGCACTAGAAACAGACTGCATATGCACTCTAAAGCATTACTGAAAAACATACCTGATACCAGGAAAACTACATGACACACTGATCTGTGACCTACAGGGCAGAGATCGATCAAAGAGTCGCACGCATGTATGAAATGATGTCTAAGAATAGCTAACTCCAAGGGAACACAATTTGGCCATAGAGTGCAGTGCCTAGGCTTACTGTGGGTAACCCCCACCTACCAGAGAAAACTAGAAACTCAAGAATAAATTATGATACAGCCTATATGACCAGCTGTTACTCCAGGTATCATCCGAGGAAATGACAAGTGACATGCCAACGCATAGAGCACAGTGCAAGTGGAGTCTCAACCATGAGGAAACAGAATCTGGTCTCAAGATAGACCTCTGATCGAGTGTCCAGCCCCGGGCATGCTATAACAACATGCACATGTTGTGATTGATGATGTTCCAAGATTGCGACAGTAGTGTATTAAGTTGTACCAACTTGTAGGACGTAGAAATGTATAAATACAATATTGTAGATAGAGTAACACAGGTTTTCGGACCCCCATGTAATAGTGACAAGCTTATTGTGATACGCACGCGATCTGTTGGAGCTGTTTGAACCTTGCACTTGATCCATTACTGACGAGTCAGTGGTGTTGAACCCCAATTGTGATGGTGTGAGAGATAATAGCTACACGCTCTAGCACTGGGAGCTGTTTGGGACTTCGAGTGAGAGAATATAGACGGTCTCTTGATATCAATTCGAGTGATTTGAGTTGCGAGCATGGCCAAGAAGGCTAGCAGGGCACTCCACACTTAAGTTGCATTGATTGTTTGACTTGCGCTCTGTTGAGATTGAGAGATTTGTGTCAGTGTAGACACTTCTCTATTTGTTTGAGGGTTTCATGTGACACAAGGCATTACAGGCAGCAGAGGTTCAAACCCTTTGGCTTGTCGGATGGGGTTCTCTGTGTTTATTAGTATTCTCTGGATCACATAGGTTCAAATCCTTTGGGTCTATGATCGGTTAGGAAACTTGAGGGCATAGGTTAGAATCCTGTGGTTCTTGTGGATTGTTTAATAGGAATTGGTTTCTGCTTCAAGCACAGTTGTTTAAGTGGTGTTTAGGTTGTTATTGGTAGTGTGCAGTGGTTATTAGAATCACATGCGATTCCTAGAAAGTTGTGGAGACATTTACCAAAGTTGTGTTTTGTTATACACCCTTGCCTTGAGGCCCAGCAATGGAAGTTGCACCTCTTGTTCTGAGAAAAGCCTTTGGACTTAGAGAAGTCTGGATGTTATATGAGCGCTATTGCTCCGCGTGTCTTAGAAATATTGAGAAGTCGGTTGTTTGGTTCGCTACTTTCATCACATTAGAATCCCCCCACAAACTTGAGTGTGTTTGTGTGTGTAGTTGTTATGATTTATTTACTTTTTACCCTTCAGACCTTCACATTGGCACCTTACACATCACGTTCGTGACGGTTGCATCAACTTCCATAAATCTTCACCATCATCCATCACCAAGAACTATTTTTAGAACAATCTTTCTAGTATATAAGTAGCACACTTTCAGCTGTAATACTCAGCTTCAAGCTAAAGTTTACAATCCTATTCTTCTCTCAAATAACTCGCAACGCACTAGTTGTTAAGCTAGTCCTCAGTCCACACCAGACATATCGGAGACTCTACTTGACTCAGGTGTAACCCAGTATAGTCAGGTAGTTTACTCTAGCTTGGTTTACCTGAGGCTAGTCCTAACAATTAGCTCGAAGCTTCCCTACATCCCCTTCAAGTGCTAGCCACTGTCAGAAACATATGTCCCTTACCCCAGACATTACTATGCTTGATCAAAATATCCTAATCATTACGATAGTATCATCTACCGTCGTTTTTGGAACATCCATCGTCGTCCTAGTCTACTTCGGAACCCAGCTGCGGGCTTGGTGCATTCGCACCTGGCCAGCGCCACAACCGGTCCAACAACCAATCCCCCTTCAACTGATCCCCTTCCACCCCAACCCGCTGACACGCTCTCAACGTGTCTACACATGTAATTTTGCGATATGCATCAATTGTGTAATGGCTGGTTACGGAGATAACAAAAGATATGAACAGAGCGCAGTGCTATATGCATAGAGCGCAGTGTCAAACACACAGGGTGCAATGATATATGTATGGAGCTCGATACGGAGTCATGCACAGTACAACCTTGGGTGACAATTGGTAGAGTGCATGCTCTAGTTTAGAATGATACTATTTGAGGTCACACTAAGTATGAGAGCTCAGCACTTGATACTAAATGCACTAGAGGCAGATCAGCCATGCGCTCTAAGGAATTAATGAGAGAGAAACATGATATTGGGAGAACTACATTGGTCGAAGACATGCACTGCATGCATATAGGAAAATAGACATAGAGCGCAGTGGAAGATGAATAGAGAGCAGTGTTATCCACAACACACGCAATTCAACACACGCTGACATGCTCTCAATGCATTTACCAATGTAATTCTGTGAAATGTATCGATATATACATTTTACAACATCCTGGCATCAAGATAACAAAGAATAGGAATAGAGCGCAGTGGAAAATGAATAGAGCGCAGTATATTTCACACAGAGTGCAGTGATATCCATATTACACGTGATACAACATGCATGCGTACCAGTCTTGAGTGACGATTGGTAGAGTGCATGCTCTAACTTAGAATGATACTAGTTGAGGTCACCCTAAGTATAAGAGCTCAGCACTTGATACTGAATGCACTGGACACAGACTACAAACACACTCTAAACTATAAATCCTGGGGAAACTACGTGACCCATTGATCTATGACGCATAGGGCACCGATCGATCAGAGAGTCGCGCATGTGTATGAAATGATGTCTAATAATAGATAACTCCGAGGGAACCCGATTTGGCCACAGAGCGCAGTGCCTAGGCTTACAGCGGGTATCCCCCACCTACCAGAGAAAACTAGAAACTCAGGAATAAATGAGGATACAGCCTATATGACTGGCTGTTACTCCTGGTATCCTCCGAAGAAATAACGAGTGACATGCCAACCAATAGAGCGCAGTGCGAGTGGAGTCTCAACCATGAGGAAATAGAGTCTGGTCTCAAGATAGACCTCTGACCGATTGTCCAGCCCCGGGGATGCTATAACAACATGCGCACATTGCGAGGGACATTGTTCCGAGGTTCTAACAGTAGTGTATTAAGTTGTACCGACTTGTAGGACATAGAAATGTATAAATACGATAGTGTAGATATAGTAACATAGGTTTCCAACCCCCCGTGTAATAGTGACAAGCTTATTTGATATGCGCGCGATCCTTTGGAGCTGTTTGAGCCTTGCACTTTGTCCATTAGTGACAAGTCAGAGGTGTTCAACCCCAATTGTGACGGTGCAAGAGACAATAGCTACTCGCTCTAGCATTGGGAGCTGTTTGTAACTTCGAGCGAGAGAATATAGACGTCTTTGATATAAATTTGAGGGATTTGAGTCGTGAGCATGGCTGATAAGGCTTGCAGGGCACTCCATACTTAAGTTGCATTGATTGTTTGACTTGAGCTCTGTGTTGGGATTGAGAGATCTGTGTCAGTGTAGGCACTACTCTATTGTTTGAGGGTTTTGTGTGACGCGAGGCATTACAGGTGGCAGAGGTTCAAACCCTTTGCCTTGGTTAGTGCTTGCTCTGTGTTATTTCCACAAGTTGGCAAAGGTTCAAACCCTTTGGCTTGTTGGACGGGGTTCTCTGTGTTTGTGTGTATTCTCTGGATCGCATAGGTTTGAATCCTGTGGGTCTACGATCGGTTAGGAAACTCGAGCGTGTAGGTTAGAATGCTGTGGTTCTTGTGGATTGTTTAGTAGGAATTGGTTTCTGCTTCGAGCGCAGTTGTTTAAGTGGTGTTTAGGGTGTTATTGATAGTGTGCAGTGGTTATTAGAGTCCCGCGCGATTCCTAGAAAGTTGTGGAGACGTTTAACGAAGTTGTGTTGTGTTATACACCCTTGCCTTGAGGCCCGGCAACGGAAGTCGCACCTCTTGTTCTGAGAAAAGCCTTTGGACTTAGTGAAGTCTAGATATTATACGAGAGCTCTTGCTCCGCGTGTCTTAGAGATATTGAGAATTCAGTTGTTTTGGTTTGCTACTTTCATCGCATTAGAATCCCCCCACGAACTTGAGTGTGTTTGTGTGTGTAGTGTTGGGTGTGGGTGTGATCAGTGTCTTCGACGCTGTTGCATTTCTAGCTCTGTGCACTCAGACGCCTCTTCACCGCCCTATAATGTTCCCTTCGGACCCCTCCCCCCCCCCCGTGGGTCCAGCCAACGACACAGATTACAGGACATCCTGAGGATACCAACCTCCAGATGGAGGACAATCCCAGGGGCCCTAGTAGAAGAACCGATGAGCCCGAGTCCGAGGGCCCCATCGCTGGACCTTCCAGGCCTCGGGACCCCGTTCGCCCAAGACCTGGAACTCCCAGGAATGAGGAGGACATCACCGGACAGGGCTTCTCCAGGTCGAGCCCAGAGACCCTCCTCAGACAGAGCCCACCTCTTATCAGCGAGAACCCGCTCCAGGGGCTACGGGCTCCGAACCCCGATCCACGAGGAAGATTCCCCCCCGATTCCTCTTCTGAATCTTCCTCCCCAGACCCGGAGGCCATCCCTATTCACCAGACCCCGGGAGCAGGCCCCTCAAACCAACCCCTTCACGGTCCGACTCCAGGAGAGTACATGGAGGTCAAGGGAAGGTTCCTCGTTTGGCCAAGGGGCAACAACACCGTGGACGACGAACAGCGAGCACGAGAGCTCAGGAGCGAGTGTTTACTTATCGCTCGAATCGGGAGACCCAAGCCCACCAGACAGACCTGGGAGACCAGGCGACAGTACAACCTCAGACAGAGAGCCCTCAGTAGAACCAAACCCCCACTACCCCGCAGAGTGGAGGAGGCCCTGGCCACCCATGAGCTCAGCGAAGACCCCTTCTATCTGAACAGACCAGACAGGGTCTGGCCGGACCTCACCAACCAACAGCGATGCCTCCTCGGAGAATATCGAGCCGAGGCATGGGACCTCAGAAGAGCCAACTACCTCCAACGAGGAGGAGAGGACCTGGGAACGGTGGAGCTCTACAGAGGAACTCGAGGCTATGAGATCACCGTATCACAGTGACAATGGGAATGAGTATATGGACCTCGACCCGGCAGAAGGGTACAAGACAGAACCCTATGAGAGTGATCGGAGGGAGAACGAGAACACCTCTTTGAGGAACTGGGCTTCATCCGGGAAAACTGGGAGAGGCTCAATCGCGACCTCACCTATGATGAGTGGGTGGGAGAAGAAGAAATACAGCGAACCAAGCCTCTTCAGAGGTTCTACCACCAGGAATCCGTTCTGGCCTCTGAGGCCTCTACCTGATTCCCCCCTGCCCCAAACAAGGACCCAGGGATACTACCCTTGGCCCACGCAAGGACGCCTCTTTGCCGGGGCAGACCCAGGAGAAGGATCGAGCAAGAAAGGAAAATGGAATGAAGGCCTAGATCCCATGCAAGAGGAGGAAGCCAAGATCAAAAGAGGAGACGCAGCCACCGAAAGGAGGCAAAGAGAAGCCGAGATAGCAGAACTCACCACCAAACTCGCAAAACACAATGAGTTCTGGGACCTAGATCCCCCAAAAGGAACAGGCCCACCCGAACCAGCCCCGCCAGTTCCCCCTAGACCCCATCGAGGAAGATGACCCCCTGACCCCCTGACCCCCGGACCTCCCTCCGTCGGGCGAGATCATGACCGATTCTCGGTCCCACGACGACCCCTGAAGTATCCGTGACCTCCTGACAGCGACTGGCCAACCGGCCCTGCCCACAACGATGACCTATTCCCCTCTGTCAAACCCACCCTCCTATGCACCCCCACCCCCTTCGAAGGGAAACACGACGACATAACCCAGTTCTTCGGGGATTGTGTCGCATACTTCAAAGTCCACGACTCCTACTTCAACGCCACCCTGAAAGTCCCCTTCGCGGCTTCCTATTTCAAAGGAGCCGCAGCAAAGTGGTGGACCAATAAGCGGATGGAATACTACAGCATCCGACTGGAAAGGTTCCGCTATCCGACCTGGCCCAGCTTCATGCGTATCGTCCAAGATCAATTTATGGATGCCACGGCCAAAGAACAGCATGAAAAGAAGATGATGGACCTCAGGATGGGGAATGGCTCCACCAAACGATACTTCCAGAAATTGGAAGAAGAAGCGCAATTAGCCGACAGAATCCAGGACAGTGGAGAAAGAGGGGCGATGGTCAGGGCAGTCTGACAAGGAGCCCCAGAAGACTATGTCAGGTTCATAACCGATATCGGAATGAACATCCCCGTGGAGTATGAGGAATGGAAGGCCCGCATCATCACGATGCACGAACAATGGTCGAAGTCCCAGGCTTACAACCAAACCAACTACGGGACCAAACACCCCGACAACCGCCCAAACAACAACGCTAGCAGCGGGCAGAAAGCTGCTGGCGCGACAAGTGGGTCAGGGGACAAGAAGACCGCCACCGGAACAACCTACGGAGGAACAGGGAAACCCATGGACATAGATCAGATGAAAGCCGAGGGAAGATGTTTCAACTGCAACCAGAAGGGACACCTGTCCAGGGACTGCAAGGAACCGAGAAAGGAAAGGAAGAAATGGAACTCGCAGGAGCTGCGAGCTATGCTCGCCACTGCTGAGAAAGAAGAGAACCAGGCCGAGGAGAAGATGCCCTCGACCTCGAAAGTCAAGGAAGTAAAAGACGAGGCCAACAAGTGAGCGATTCCACTTGCTTGGCCGGACTTTATAAGAACCATGGTGCATGCTCGCTTCCGACTGGTCGGACTTATCATACATCTGTAGTTACTTCTTGTTTACCTACGCATTCAAATATACCCGCTCTGACGCCTTCTAAAACAACCACACCAAAAGAATCGCACAATCGCTATGCTCCACTTGCGGAGCTAGAAAAAGAAAAAGAGGATATAAGAGCCTCACTCGAACCAGCCAACCCCTTACCCCCCCGGACCAGGCCCCTCCCCCTAGATCCTTTTGACCATTCGAGAGCACCTACAATCCCCCGTGTGTCCCTTCAGAGCACAGGAACGCACCCAACTGCGTCGAGACAGAATGACCTTCAATTGCCGGATGCAGAGGGAACAACCGTAAGGGAAGCCGTCTTGTCAGGAGGAGGACTCGACAAAAGGACGGACAACAACGAAGACCAGGAGTAAGAGCGGCGAAGACTCAAGACAGCAAGACCCGGTGACTGGGACCGTAGGGAAGGGCCCCCCAATGATCGCCACCCAGCATCGGAACTCACAAACACCTGTGAGAAGGGCCGAATGGGGGCCTGCACGCCCCAACAGCCACGCACAACCCTAGTCGAAGTACCCAACGAGGACGATGACACGGCATATCGAATTTGGAAGGAAAAGCAGCGAAAGGAAGAAGAGAGAGAGCGGCAGAAACCCCCCATTGCCCCTGCTAGAGACCAGGTATGCATCCCTCCCCTGAGGCACACCTGGTTCAGACCCTTTGAGGTCGACTGGACCCTCCGGGCCATCAGGGAAGCGCATACCGAGTCCAAGGCACGAGCCACCCTTTCACTTTGGGTTCACTGAGACAGGGTTGGCGAGATCATAGCCGACCTGATCGACGAACTCAAGGTGGGAGGAGAGGTCACTAGAGAACGACTCTATGAACTCAGAGAGCCGATTCGCTATATCCGCCGAACAGAGGGAGCCTCATCATGTGACCTAGTCCTCCCAGTAATCATTGAAACCCTCCCCGACCGGCGAACTTTTGAGGTCAAGGGGCTAGTTGACAGCGGATGCACTGGGAGCTCCATCAACTGAGCCTATGTAGAGGAACATCAACTGCCAACCACCAAAGCAGCCTCGCCCATCCCCGTCTACAATGCAGATGGATCCCGAAATAAGGCCGGAGATGTTACGGAGTTCGTGGAGCTAAGAATGACAATCGGCGGTCACAGCGAACGAATCAACCTCGCAGTCACAGACTTAGGAAAGCATAACCTGTTCCTGGGTCATGACTGGTTAAAACGGCATAATCTGGTTATTAACTGGAAGACCGGGAAGATCACATTTGCCCGGTGTCAATGTCACAAAAACCCCTTTCCCCTGCCTGATGCCGACCCCGGGGACCGATGGGATGAAGAACTGGAGGAGGGAGAAACCATATTAGCGGTCGATATTCAACAAGCCCTAGAGATCCGGGCAGTCCATCACGCTAATGATTTAGCTGCTCAGGCAAACACCAAGAAAGAAAGGAAGTCATTCAAAGAAATGGTGCCACCAGCTTATCGCAAATTCCAAGACCTCTTCTCGAAAGAGAACTTTGACGAACTCCCGGAGCGAAAACCATGGGACCACGCAATCGAACTTACCCCCAATGCACAATCTACCCTAGACTGTAAGGTCTATCCCCTCAATCGCAGCAAACAAGAGGAGCTCGACAAGTTCTTAGACGAGAACCTAGCCACAGGGCGAATCCGCCCCTCTAAATCACCCTTTGCCTCACCATTCTTCTTCGTCAAAAAGAAGGACGGCTCACTATGCCCAGTCCAGGACTACAGAAAACTCAATGAGATGACCATCAAAAACAGGTACCCGCTTCCGCTCATCTCGGAGTTAATGGACAAGCTCAAGGGTGCGAAGTACTTCACCAAACTGGATGTCAGATGGGGATACAATAATGTACGGATAAAACAGGGAGACGAGCAGAAGGCCACGTTTCGGACCAATCGAGGACTCTTTGAACCAACGGTGATGTTTTTCGGCCTCACCAACTCGCCAGCCACCTTCCAGTGGATGATGAATGATATCTTCAAGGATTTGATCGCCGAAGGAAAGGTCACCATCTATCTCGATGACATCCTTATCTTCACCAAAGACCTCCAGGAGCACCGAGCAATTGTAAGGCGGGTACTCTGAAAGCTAAGGGAACACAAACTATTCCTGAAAGCCAAGAAGTGCAAGTTTGAGACACTAGAGACCGAATACCTAGGGGTGATAATCAGCGAAGGAGCAATCAAGATGGACCCGGTAAAGGTCAAGGGGATTACCGAATGGCCAACCCCGACAAAGAAGAAGGAGCTACAGTCATTCCTGGGCTTCACCAACTTTTACCAACACTTCATTAAAAATTATTCAAAGGTCATCCGTCCTATGACTCAACTCACCGGAAACGCACCCTGGACATGGGGTGCTGCCCAGAATCAAGTGTTCCAGCAGTTGAAGAAGCAGATGGCCGAAGATGTAATCTTGGCAATGCCGACGGAGATGGGGAAATTCAGGGTAGAAGCTGACTCAAGCGAAGGAGCAATAGGCGCTGTCCTCAGCCAACAGCAAGACGGGAAATGGAGGCCAGTTGCGTTCCTCTCGAAGGCCCTTACGGTCACAGAAAGGAACTACGAAATTTATGACAAGGAACTACTGGCCATAATGCTCGCCCTTGCAGAATGGCGCCATTACCTCATGGGAGCCGCCGACACATTCGAGATCTGGATGGATCACCAAAACCTACAGTACTTCCGGAAGCCCCAGAAGCTCAATCGCCGACAAGCCCGATGGGTAACAGAGCTCGCAGAGTACCATTTCACCCTCTTCCACAAAGCCGGCACTGCCAATAGGAAAGCTGACTTACTGAGTCGGCGGGATGACCACAGCCAGGGCAAACAGGACAACGAGGACATAATCGTCCTAAAACCTGAACATTTCCGGGCGATGATCATGCCCACCGATGAAGAGGTCCACACAAAAGTCAAGGATGCTACCAGGGATCACGGGAAGTGGGACCAGGGCATCGCAGGATCCCTCAATCATGAAAGAGGAATAACCGAGACAGACGGACGAATCTATGTCCCGAAGGACCACACACTTTGCAGAGAGATCATATCCTGCTCCCATGACCATATCACCGCCGGCCATCCAGGAATCGCCAAAACAAAGGAGCTCATTCAGCGAGAATTCTGGTGGCCAAAGCTTCATAAGGACATTGAAGCTTACGTCAAGGCATGCGAAACCTGCCAGCGAACCAAGGCAAGCATGCAGGCAAAAGCAGCCCCCCTCCACCCCAACGAAATTCCCTCCAAGCCCTGGACTCACATCTCGGTAGACATGATCACCGGTCTTCCCAAATCAAATGGATTCGACGCCATCCTAATGATCATCGACCGTTTCTCGAAGGAGATGGTCCCAGTGGCCTGTAATGTGGAACTGACCTCAGAAGGGTACGCAAAGATATTACGGGACCACATATACACCCGATACGGGATGCCCAGTGTAGTAATCTCTGACTGAGGTCCCCAATTTGTCTCAAACTTCATGAAGGACCTCTACAAATTACTTGACATAACCCCGAACGCATCCACGGCATTCCACCCACAAACCGATGGACAAACAGAGAGAGCAAACCAAGAAATCGAGAAGTACCTCTGCATATTCGTCAACCACCTACAGAATGACTGGAGCGAATGGCTAGCAATTGGCGCCTTTGTCCACAATAACCATGTCCATTCCGCCACCGGTAAAAGCCCATTCATGGTGAACTATGGTCGGAACCCCAGAATCATCCCGGACTCTCATTGAGCCAACCCCTTTACCAACCCCACCGCCCAGTCCTTCTCAGACAAGATGAAAAATATCAATAACGAGGCAAAGGCCTCCCTCGAAGAGGTGGCAGACAAAATGAAAGCACAGTATGACAAAAGGAAACGACCCGCAATCAATTACAAGGTCGGAGACCGAGTCTGGCTCGACAGTTCCCATCTCAGCCTTCCCCACCCAAAGAAAAAGCTCGATGACAAACGAGTAGGCCCCTTCCTCATCCTCAACAAATACGGTGCTTCCACCTACAAACTGAAACTCCTGCCCCACTGGAAAATTCATCCCACCTTCAATGAGAAGCTCCTTTCCCCATACACTCCACCCGCATTCCCCAACCAGGAACAACCGCCACCACCTCCACCTGACCTGATTGAAGATGAGGAGGAATACGAAGTTGAAGAGGTCCTGGACCACCGTACCAGGAAAGTCAGAGGAAAAAGAGGGGAACTCCCAGTGGTCATCACTGACTACTATGTCAAGTGGAAAGGATGGACAAGGGAACACAACAGCTGGGTACGAGAAAAGGACATGGAAAACGCCAGAAAGTCAATCAAAGACTACGAGAAGAAGGCTAGACGTGCAGGCCGACTCACTGTAGCCTACACGTCCTCCATCAAAATGGCAGCGCTTCGGATCGAGGTCACCAAATTCCCAAGAATGATTCTAGACCACAAATACAACGACAATGGAATTGTCAGTTACAAAGCCCAAGCTGGTGATGGAAGTCAACATTGGATCGTGGATCCCTCCTCTCCATACGACGCAGAGTCCACTTCTGAGCAGCGGAGATGGGACAAACTCATCAAAACCTACTGGGAAAATTGACACAGCGCAGACACACAAGAACCCGAGTGGGAACCCTAATAGCAGTTGGGACGACTGCCTTAACAAGAGGGTAATGTTACGATTTATTTACTTTTTACCCTTCAGACCTTCACATTGGCACCTTACACATCACGTTCGTGACGGTTGCATCAACTTCCATAAATCTTCACCATCATCCGTCGCCAAGAACTATTTTTAGAACAATCTTTCTAGTATATAAGTAGCATGCTTTCAGCTGTAATACTCAGCTTCAAGCTAAAGTTTACAATCCTATTCTTCTCTCAAATAACTCGCAACGCACTAGTTGTTAAGCTAGTCCTCAGTCCACACCAGACATATTGGAGACTCTACTTGACTCGGGTGTAACCCGGTATAGTCAGGTAGTTTACTCTAGCTTGGTTTACCTGAGGCTAGTCCTAACAGTAGTGTTGGGTGTGGATGTGATCAGTGTCTTCAACGCTGTTGCATTTCTAGCACTGTGTACTCAGATGCCTCTTCACTGCGCTATTTTCTTATGTAAGCATGTGACTCAATTCACACAATAGGTATCAGGTATGGGTTGTATTCTCTCTCAAAGTTACCAACAGCTCCCAGTGCCAGAGCGCATAGCTATTGTCTTTCACACCATCCCAATTGGGGTTCAGCACCTCTAACTCATCACTAATGGACAGAGCACAAGGTTCAAACAGCTCCAAAGGATCGTGTGTGTATCAAATAAGCTTGTCACTATTACACAGGGGGTTGAAAACCTATGTTACTCTATCTACAAATACCATATTTATACATTTCTATGCCCTACAAGTTGGTACAACTTAATACACTACTGTTAGAACCTCGGAACATTATCCCTCGCAATGCACATTGTTATAGCATGCCCAGGGCTGGACACTTGGTCAGAGGTCTATCTCAAGACCAGACTCTGTTTCCTTATAGTTGATACTCCACTCACACTGTGCTCTGTGCATTGGCATGTCACTCATCATTTCCTCAGAGGATACCTGGAGTGACAACCAATCCTATAGGCTGTATCCTATTCTAAAGTTGAGTTTCTAGGTTTCTCTGGTTGGTGGGGGTTACCCGCGGTAAGCCTAGGCACTATGCTCTTTGGCTAAACTGGGTTCTCTCAGAGTTATCTATACTTAGGCAGTATTTGGGACACGTGCATAGTGTGCTGCGTGATCGGGGCCCCATGCATCATAGATCACTGTGTCACGTAGTTCTCTTGAGATCAGGCAGGTCTTTTATTGATGCTGTCGAGCATGTATACAATCTGTTTCTAGTGCATTCAGTATCGAGTGCTGAGCTCTTGTACTTAGTGTGACCTCAATGAAGTATCATACTAAGTTAGAGCATGCACTCTATGAATCATCACTTCAGACTTGCACGTGCATGTGCACATTGTTATGCCACGTGCTATGTTGATATCACTGTGCTCTATGGCTACTTTTATATATGTGCACAGCGCGCGTCTTAGATCAATCCTCCTCGTATCATGCCTGTCTCTCAGCAATTCATTAGAGTGCATATCTGATCTGCCTCTAGTGGATTCAATATGAAGTACTGAGCTCTCATACTTAGTGTGACCTCAACTAGTATCATTCTAAGTTAGAGCATGTACTCTACTAATTGTCACTCAAGGCCATACTGCACACAACTCTGTATTGTGCTCCATATGTATATTACTTCACTCTGTGTGTTTGACACTGCGCTCTATGCAAATAGTACTGTGCTCTTTCTGTGTTTTGGATTACCTCAGTAACTAGCCCTTATACAATATATGTATTCATACCTATCACAAAATTACATGGGTAGACATATTGCAAGCATGTCAACAAGATGAGAGTTCTGGACATAGGATCTGGAACCAAATTGATTGGAAGGTCTGAGTGCTGCATACTGATTTGCAGGTCCAATGGCGCTAACATTGTGTCCCAGGTGATTGTATGTGTTAGTGCCACAATAAGATGAGACAGAAGCAGGGAGTGAATGAGTGGGGACTGTGTATGCAGCATTAGATTGGAACATGTTCATATGTAAGCGCTTAAGTCCAAGGTTGTTGACAGCATTATGTGCATCTTGCTGGTTCTGAATGCACTCACATCGGAGTTTCTCATCTTCTATCTTGACGAGTTTGACCCATTGTGCTATGGTCTGATCCTTGGCAGCATTGGCCATACCATTCCTGATGGCAACAAAAATCTTGGTGAACTTGGTCTCTGGCTCGGAACAACATTCACAAAGATCAATGTGCATACCATTCTTCAAGGTAGAGATGAGTAAGGAGTCCTTGACATGCTCCAGGTTCCCTTCCAAGTAGTGATTCTGGGTAAGTACTGCATCATGGAAGTCGACAAAGGAACCATCCCCTTGTACCAAGCAGTCGAGCATGCGGTGGATGTCTAGGTGCAAAGTGGCCTTGAAGAAATGTTGGTGAGCAGCCGCTCTGAACTCGGTAGGTGTGTATTCATTGTAACGGTCCGGATTCTGATAGTAAAACCCATCAATCTTAGTGTTATCGCTGAAACCAGGAGTGAGGTATGGCATGATTGCCTTTTCAGTGACCATAAGATGATATGTTGTCCTCCAGCTCTTTGTGGCAGTCAAGAAATGGTGTAAAGTCCCATGTGTGACTTCTCCCACCAAGATTCTGGGTCTGTGCTTAGACAATGTGCCAGCGGTGACACGAGCTTTGCCATTCTGAGATGTGGGTAGATAAGGAGCCAACATGGTGCAGTTGTCTGAATCTGACTCAGAAATGTAGATATGTGCAAGGGTATGATGAACAGGAGGTGTTTGTGGTGGCAGTGTGTGTGGAGGAGGTGTTTGTGGAGGGATGCAGATGGGTGATGTAGGATCAGTGGTCAAATGACTGCTCCTATTAGATGGTGGAGGTAAACACCCAGGAAGGCAAGTGGGTTTTGGTGAGGGATCCACATTGGTCTTGGTGAACTGGTTATATGCATGTTTATTTCTTAACAAAAGGTGCAAATAAGAGAATAATCACAATTAATACATTTGAGGTTTGATGGTCAAGAGTACAAGGGCGATCTTGTTCAAGTTTGACATGTAGCAAAGAGCGAGTCCGAAAGTTCTAGGTTCAATTTAGTGCCCCATTCGATGTTCAAAAAAAAGTGAAAGGCTGCTCATGTAGAGACAGCCTCACTGGAGTTGCACTTACGAGGCACAAAAGAACAGGAACACGGTATATTGTGAGGGCAAGTGTACAGGCAGTAAGTAAGGAAGCAGGGTGAAGGTGGGCATGAGGGGTAAAAAGAGAAGAAAGAGAATCTAGCTATCTATGTACTTATATGTAATCTATATATATCTCTTTGATCATACTGGGTGTCGATCATGCCGGGCTGTCCAATCCGGTCCCATGGGACTATGTGGATGGTTCCCAAGGGGACATATGAGTGCATTGAGTGTTGCCATTGTAAGCTATGCTTACAGGGGAGTATATATCTTCCTAATAGTAATGAGATCAGTCCTTTGACACCACAGACATCATCATCAAGTGTTGTAGAATAAAGAATGCAGAACCCCAATTTTGTTATCAGCATTCAAACTAAAAAGACTTGCTCATTGAATCCTCCCCTCAGGCTTGGTATCTGCCGACGTCTGAGGAATCGGAATCGGAGATCCTTCCGTTGCTAGGAACAAATCTCTGCAGTATTTATATATATTTCAAACAAGATGAGTGAGCACTCACTGCACTGGCTTCATATTCCTGTTCCTCTCATGCCATCCTGTCTATCATACTAGCATAGCATGCAATCATGGAGTAGGCCCAGGGTGTCCTTTCATGGTTCGAGGTTCCTCGTAAGTGTGCAGGAACACTTCACGTTGAGGTGTCTGAATAGAGTTGACCCGACATACTATTATGTCCACATGTCACTCATCTGGACGGGTGGATGGGGTGAGGATTTCCGTTTCTCTGGAACTACTGAACGATGCTTTAGGTTGATTGAAATGAAAAGATGGTTTGAATGGGAGGTGTGAACTAGATATTTAATGAATGACATATAATAAGCCGTCTACTGAAGATTGCCTCTGAGAGAATCCAGCAACATAGAATAGACAGACCCACTCAGATATAAAAGCCGCAGCTAGTCCCCTGTCGAGACTCAAGAGGCAGATAACACTTTCATTGTATCTTCCAAGGACGAACCAAGAGAGATTTGATTGCTCTTGGTGGTAACTTTGTTGTAAATCTGGGTGGAGTTCCAGCCGTCCTGGTATAGGGAGTCCTGGACATGATTGTTGGGAACCCCCTGGTGCTGTTCTTACCGACTTGTGGTCTTTGAGGATCTGCCTCTTGGATTACTTGTGATCAAATGGGAAAGTGCTTTGGTAAAGTATAGTGAGTTGGTGAGATGAGTATTCATATAGTGAATGATCGGGGAGTGGGCACCCGACAATTGTAGGACGGGAGCAACAGACCTCCGTCGTTCAGTACGGACATCACGAGATGAAAATATTTTCGACCCTCAGATCTGTTGGCGCCACTCGAGGTCCTGGAAGATGTTTTGGCATGCTATGTGAGACATAGATGTCATCTGGATCGTAGGATTTGCGGTGCCAGGCTATGGTTGTGGGTGTCTCTGTGATGAGGGACACAAGGGGTCTTGGAATGTGAAGCTGACATACGAGATGCACATCAACTGAAACGCAGACAACATGGTTGGGTTGCTGCATGCTGAAAGGATTACCCGCTAAGTAACACCTGTCATCCAGGATCAGAATATTTTTGAATGAGATGAGGGAGGGTTATATGTTGTAAGAATGATATCTAGGGTCTGGCATGGAACCTGATAGTTTGAGCTTTAGGAATATGGACTCGTACACCTTGTGATGGAGCAATACATGGAGCGAGATCAAGGGTCGACTCCCTCATTGACACGCGATGGATTCAGTAATGGGATCTCTCAGAATGACCTCCTCCATACATTCACCAAGAGATGCATGGCATACGAAGTTGAGAGATTCATCTGGATGAGCTTGTCAAGATATGACAATTCCGATTGTCATGCATGTCCACTTCTGCATGACCTGTGTCGTATATCCCATTGCTATTGTTACCCTCATCATCATGATCATGAGTTTCCTCCTTGGTCGGACTGCTGTGTTCAAGAAATAGATCTCAATTTTGTCTAGATAATGATACAATTTAAATAATCCCTCTTTGATGTGTTCTACAGGGCGATATAAGCACTCCAGATTTGAGACGGCATGATTGTGCATACGATTTTCTTCGATGGTTCTTCTGCACATATTGCTCAGCATAGTGTGAACCCTGTACACAAAGGTTAGATTTACGAAGGTGAGGTTGCATGCGGATTATGGCGTACGTCTCGAGTAATACTGGGGAGAAATCCCTGATTATAGGGTCTCTTGATGTCGAATGGGCTATTGAACAAGCACTGAACCGACAATGGTGGAAAGAAGCACGTTTAATTGCCCGCCGGGGCCATGGCCCAGAACCTCATCGCGTTTTGGTGTTTACAAGGGCTGGTGATGACTCGCTTCATTCAAACCAGCGACTGCTCTGTATGCGTAGCCCACAAATGATATGAGAGCTAGGCAAAGCTCAGGCAGCTCGGATCTTCCACAGCGGTTGTGGCTGGTATGTTTAAGGTGCAAAACCTCATTGTGTGGATAGCAGTGGTCGCTTACAAGGAGGCTTAGGGAGTTGCCATGTCAAAATCTGGTCAATGTCGGATGAGCTACGCCATGGATAAGGTTATTTCAATGACTGCCCTCAGCAGCATATGTTACTCACAGTGCATACAACGAACATGATCTATACCCCGTACTTTCCATACCACCAGTCCTCCATATAGTCCTCCCTCAAGCTGTGCATCTCCCTCTCCCTCATCTGCTCTTCATAAAATTCGTGATCCGGATCCCAAAGCTCTGACCCCTCAAAGTCTATCATGACACTTTCGACATTATCCAGGTCGACCGAACAGTGCACAGGACAGTTTTCCTTGTCGCATAAAGGAATGCCACCGTGTTTAGGAGGACGTATAATGAGATTGCAGGGAGCTATGTCGCGCTGCTTGACACTGCACATGAGGATATCATAAAATACATTGATGGCTGCATCGACGATGGCAGTGCAATGGGCAAGACACAGGGAGGGAGATGTAGGGGCTGAGACAAGATAGCACATGTCCTGGCCTGCAACCTGCTCAAGGAGGAGTACATACACGGTGTGGTTTCCCTGTGAGGGTAGCGGTGAGATGAAGAGCCCATGGCACCGTGGCACGTGGGTACCCTGAAAAGAAGCAAGCCAGCGGTAAGCCTTGGCTTGGCGGGATACCGAGAGATCAAGGAGGGGAAATGGGTCTGTGCCTTCGTAGGGGTCAATGAAGTACAGGGGATCAAAGATTTTGGCAATGATGGATTGGCAGTCGAGCGTGGCGGTCCAGATGTGCATGACATGTTCTTCACGGAAGCCCCTGCACATTTTTTCATGCAAGGTTAGTGTGGATGGAGCCTGGGTGGAGGGAGGCAGGGGAACGGCGTGGGTGAGGGAGGCAAGGTAGAGACTGGATGTCTTTTCGAAGAGGAGAGATTCTTGAGTGTACATGCATTGCTCGTGTGCTGTCAGTGGTGGAGGGGAGCAGGGGTATAAGTTGAAGATGGTGTTGGGGCAGTAGAGTGTCGGGATCACTGACGGCATCTGGTAGTGGTATTGAAGGGAGGTGGTAGAGCTCACGCATCCGTTCTGGATCTGAAGCCATCTAAACAGGGAGATTGGAACTTAGGGTTAGGAGATGCAGAGGGAGGCTCTTATGGAGGTATTCGCTGGTAGCAGACACAAGGGTATTTTGCTCAGGGAAGAAAGACTGGCAACGGGACTGGAGGTTATTCCTTGGCATCATGTCACATGGTCCGAGGCGCCGAGACTCGTATGCAGGATATAAACCAAATGCAATGCTAGTTGTCTTCACAACATACAGGATAAATGTTCATTTGCGGCCAGATTATGGGAAATTCTTGGTGTCCAAAGGCAGGTTTGATGGGCCCGGTGAATATAGTGGAACAAGAAAAATGCTGCAGAACTTTCAGCGACAAGGGAATACAGCGAAAGTGCAAGGAGATGGTTGGAAGGAAGAAAGGGTGATGTTGCCGCGGTATGTCCATGGCTACTGTTGCGGTGGCTATATGTGGAAACTGAATTCCATTCTTGGAATGCTCAATTCTTCTAGCCATCTTTCTTTCAGTACAGTCACCATGGGCTGCTACTTACTGGTGATGCCATGCATTATGATCTTCCCTATCCTCCCTTCCTTTGCCATGGTCTTGTCATGCCTTTCCCTTGTGTTCTGCTTATGGATCCATGGGGTCCACTCAGATAAATCATAATATATTGTTTGATGATCAAAAGTATGTTTTGATATCACTTTTTTGATGTGCCAGGTGCTCATTTTATGATTGCGAAAGGATGCCATCCAATATTCGGGGATCTCAGGCTCCCATGTTCAATCTGGTATGGTCTCACGTTCTTCGTTTTGTGTTTGAAGCATTTATGAAAGTGTGCAGTGCTAGGAGGTGCATTTTTAGCTTAAAGCTGTCAACAGTGGATCTGCATGGCATGCATACAGGTCACTACTTATTCAAGAAGATAAAAGCAATTATTGGTATCCGGTGCGTTTCTGCATGTAATGCTTTGAGTCTCTTCTAATTTCACACCTAGCGTCTTTATTGGTGGTAAGCCCCTGTCCTGATCATGCCCAAATATAGCTCAGACAATTTGTATATAGGAAGAAAGATGGGACATTTGCAACCGTCAATGTGGTGTGATGTACATGCTACTATCTGATGATATTGAGACACTGTTTTCATGCCTGTTCTAGATGTACTCTTGTTTTCTATTTATGAAAATTCGTCTCCTGAGATGCATGCAGATTGCATATTCAGCGATCACTCCTTGTTGATGACCCCATTTCCACGATGATGTCCATCTCATCTCTTACCTCTCTGTGCTGTTCCTAACATGACCGCTCAGTTTAGAATGATGTCTGGTTCGTATCACTTCCCTTTTAGGACCCACCTTCCGACGGTACGTGTAGGAGACCCGAACCTTTGTACCTTGTACACGTCTATCTTTGAACAGCAAGCTATCACGTTCCCCTACCTCAACTTCAATGGAGTTTCAACCAAATACAACAAGCTCCCCATTAATCTGGCCTGGTCATCCGGTATACAATTTCGATCATACATCCAGTACTCACAATCAAGTATAATTCTCACCACTGTGCAATTGAATGCTCTAAGCTGTTCAGACGGAAGGGTGCGTTCACTCCATCCTCAGAAGAATATGTGACCAACGGCATCACAGAATATAGATTCGGAGGATCATAAATCCGGTGTTGCGTTGCGATGACCTGAACTATCCAATCACAGTGAAGAGGCATATGAGTGCACAGAGCTAGAAATGCAACAGCGTCGAAGACACTGATCACACCCACACCCAACACTACACACACAAACACACTCAAGTTCGTGGGGGGATTCTAATGCGATGAAAGTAGTGAACCAAAACAACTGAATTCTCAATATTTCTAAGACATGCGGAGCAAGAGCTCTCGTATAATATCTAGACTTCACTAAGTCCAAAGGCTTTTCTCAGAACAAGAGGTGCGACTTCCGTTGCTGGGCCTCAAGGCAAGGGTGTATAACACAACACAACTTCGTCAAACGTCTCCACAACTTTCTAGGAATCGCGCAGGACTCTAATAACCAATGCACACTATCAACAATACCCTAAACACCACTTAAACAACTGCGCTCGAAGCAGAAACCAATTCCTACTAAACAATCCACAAGAACCACAGCATTCTAACCTACACGCTCAAGTTTCGTAACCAATCGTAGACCCACAGGATTCAAACCTATGCGATCCAGAGAATACACACAAACACAGAGAACCCCGTCCGACAAGCCAAAGGGTTTGAACCTTTGCCAACTTGTGGAAATAACACAGAGCAAGCACTAACCAAGGCAAAGGGTTTGAACCTCTGCCACCTGTAATGCCTCGCGTCACATGAAACCCTCAAACAAATAGAGTAGTGCCTACACTGACACGAATCTCTCAATCCCAACACAGAGCTCAAGTCAAACAATCAATGAAACTTAAGTATGGAGTGCCCTGCAAGCCTTATCAGCCATGCTCACGACTCAAATCACTCAAATTTGTATCACAGACGTCTATATTCTCTGGCTCAAAGTTACAAACAGCTCCCAATGCTAGAGCGAGTAGCTATTGTCTCTTGCACCATCACAATTGGGGTTGAACACCTCTGACTTGTCACTAATGGACAAAGTGCAAGGCTCAAACAGTTCCAAAGGATCGCGTGCGTATCAAATAAGCTTGTCACTATTACACGGGGGGTTGGAAACCTATTTTACTATATCTACACTATCATATTTATACATTTCTATGTCCTACAAGTCGGTACAACTTAATACACTACTGTTAGAACCTCAGAACAATGTCCCTCGCAGTGCATGCATGTTGTTATAGCATCCCCGGGGCTGGACAATCGGTCGGAGGTCTATCTTGAGACCAGACTCTATTTCCTCATGGTTGAGACTCCACTCGCACTGCGCTCTATTGGTTGGCATGTCACTCGTTATTTCTTCGGAGGATACCAGGAGTAACAGCCAGTCATATAGGCTGTATCCTCATTTATTCCTGAGTTTCTAGTTTTCACTTGTAGGTGGGGGATACCCGCTGTAAGCCTAGGCACTGCGCTCTGTGGCCAAATCAGGTTCCCTCAGAGTTATCTATTATTAGACATCATTTCATACACGCGTGTGACTCTCTGATCGATCTGTGCCCTGTGCATCATAGATCAATGGGTCATGTAGTTTCCCCAGGATTTATAGTTTAGAGTGCGTTCTTAATCTGTGTTTATTGCATTCAGTATCAAGTGCTGAGCTCTTATACTTAGGGTGACCTCAAACAGTATCATTCTAAGTTAGAGCATGCACTCTACCAATCGTCACTCAAGACTGATACGCATGCATGTTGTATCACGTGTAATGTGGATATCACTGTGCTCTGTGTGAATTATACTGTGCTCTATTCATATTCCACTGCACTCTATTCCTATTCTTTGTTATCTTGATGCCAGGACGTTGTAACATGTATAAATTGATACATTTCCCAAATCACATTGGTAAACACTTTGAGAGCATGTCTGCATGTGTTGAATTGCATGTGTTGTGAATAACACTGCTCTCTATTCATATTCCACTGTGCTCTGGGTCTATTTTCCTATATGCATGCAGCACATGTCTTCGATCAATGTAGTTCTCCCAATATCATGTTTCTCTCTTATCAATTCCTTAGAGCGTGTGGCTGATCTGCCTCTAGTGCATTTAGTATCAAGTGCTGGGCTCTCATACTTAGTGTGACCTCAACTAGTATCATTCTAAGCTAGAGCATGCACTCTACCAATTGTCACCCAAGGCTGTACTGCGTGTGACTCTGTTATCGTGCTCCATACATATATCATTGCACTCTGTGTGTTTTACACTGCACTCTATGCATATAGCACTGCGCTGACACGCTCGCAACATGTCTACCCATGTAATTTTGCGATATGTATGAATACATACATGGTATAAGGGCTAGTTACTGAGGTAACACAAGATACAGAAAGAGCGCAGTACTATATGCATAGAGCGCAGTGTCGAACACACAGAGTGCAGTAATATCCGTGTGGAACACGATACCGAGTTGCGCACAGTACGGCCTCGAGTGATGATTAGTAGAGTGCATGCTCTAGCTTAGAATGATACTCATTGAGGTCACACTAAGTATGAGAGCTCAGCACTTGATATTGAATACACTAGAGGCAGATCAGATACACGCTCCAATGAATTGATGAGAGACAGACATGATACGAGAAGGATTGATCTGCCACGTGCGTTGTGCGCATATATAAAAATAGCCATAGAGCAGAGTGATATCAACACAGCACGTGGTATAACAATGCATGCATGCGCGTGCAAGTCTGAAGTGACTATTGGTAGAGTGCATGCTCTAACTTAGTATGATACTTCATTGAGGTCACACTAAGTACAAGAGCTCAGCACTCGATACTGAATGCACTACCAACAGATTGCATACATGCTCTGCAGCTGTAATAAAAGACATGCCTGATCTCAAGAGAACTACATGACACAGTGATCGATGATGCACAGGGCCCTGATCATGCGGCACATGCACGCGTGTCCCAAATAATACCTGAGTATAGATAACTCTGAGAGAACCCAGTTTGGCCAAAGAGCACAGTGCCTAGGCTTACCACGGGTATCCCCCACCAACCAGAGAAACCTAGAAACTCAACTTTAGAATAGGATACAGCCTATATGATTGGTTGTCAGTCCAGGTATACTCCGAGGAAATGATGAGTGACATGCCAACGCAAAGAGCGCAGTGCAAGTGGAGTCTCAACCATGAGGAAACAGAGTCTGGTCTCAAGATAGACCTCCAACCAAGTGTCCAGCCCCAGGCATGCTATAACAACACGTGCATGTTGCGAGGGATAATGTTCCGAGGTTCTAACAGTACTGTATTAAGTTGTATCGATGTGTAGGATGTAGAATTGTATAAATACTGTAGTGTAGATGTAGAATAGAAGTTTCGAGCCCCCGGTGTAATAGTGCAAAGCTTTTCAGCCATGCGCTCTAGCACTTAGAGTAGTTTGGAACTTCGAGAGAGAATACAACCCATATCAGATATCTATTGTGTGAATTAAGTCGCGCGTTTAGAGAAGAAAATAGCACGGCACTCTGTGCAGAGAGTCTGGTTTCGGTTTGACTTGTGCTCTGTGAGAGAATAAGAGTACGGTGTCTTGAAGGTCACCCTTTCGAGTTCTTGAGGGCATTTGTATGACACGAGGCATTACAGGTGGCAGAGGTTAAAACCCTTTGGCTTGGTTAGTGCTCGCTCTTCTGTGTTATTTCTGCAGGTTGGCAAAGGTTCAAACCCTTTGACTTGTCGGACAGGGTTTCTCTGGATTGCATAGGTTTGAACCCTGTGAATCTACGATCGGTTGGAAGCTCGAGCGCGTAGGTTCAAACCCTGTGGCTATTGTGGAAGTTTCGGAGTTTTGTGCCAGTGTAGACACTTCTCCATGTGTTTGTGAAGGTTTTGGTTTAGCGCGCAACGCGCAAGGTTTTATTAGTGTGTCGAGTTTAATAGGAATTGGTTTCTGCTTCGAGCACAGTTGTTTAAGTGGTGTTTAGGGTGTTATTGATTGTGTGCAGTGGTTATTAGAGTCCCAAGCGACTGCTAGAAAGTTGTGGAGACGTTTGACGAAGTTGTATTGTGTTATACACCCTTGCCTTGAGGCCCGGCGATGGAAGTCGCACCTCTTGTTCTTGAGAAAAGCCTTTGGACTTAGAGAAGTCTAGATATTATACGAGCGCTATTGCTCCGTGTGTATCTTAGAGATATTGAGAACTCAGTTGTGTTGGTTGGCTACTTTCATCGCATTAGATTCCCCCCACAAACTTGAGCATGTTTGTGTGTGTAGTGTTGGGTGTAGTTGTGATCAGTGTCTTCGACACTGTTGCATTTCTAGCTCTGTGCACTCAGACGCCTCTTCAGCGCTCTGTGTGTATCTTTTGGTATCTGAGTAACCAGCCATTATACAATGCATGTATTGATACATATTGCAAAATTACATGCGTAGACACGTTGAGAGTGTGTCAACGGTTACTTGGATATTCATAGAGGTACGTACTCCTCCATCCTTCTTCCATTTGTCACGTAGTCCAAAGCTTGGCAGGTGGACTAAGGAATGCAGGTCTTCTGCGACCAGCGAGCCAAGGCCATGATACCTGACAGCCTTTTATGTGAGCCTCTCATCTGCATCTTTGCATGCTTTCTCGCTCTGACGAAGCTTGTAGGTTCTCGAATGCCGATCTACAGAGTATGGCTACGACACCGATTTCTTTGACGGCTGGGAGTCTGTCATCCTCCATCAACGGGTGCCATTGTAACACATACGGTGACCCCTTGTGTTTCGTTGCAGCTAGGATGCTCACTATCGATTAAAGTGCAAAATGTTTTATTTAGAATACTAAGGACGAGATCAGTATGCATCCTTCTTTTGCTCCTCTCCTTATTCTGAATGTGCCGGTAGCTACGGGAAACCTGGCAATGCTCCGTGGAACCAACCCTGTCCAGGCACTATGTTGTGAGGAGTATCCTGCCACGTCCACATCGGCTATTGTGGGATCGAAGTATGTGTCAACCGAGGAGGGCGTAGCACCGAGTGGGTCTGCGGAGGTTGTGGTAGCGGCTGGGACGGCAGATGGTGGAGGGATAATGGCTGATGTGAGCTGTATTTGGGGTGGGAGCATGAGGGGTGCATGGAGGCTTTCTGAGGTAGTGGTGATGGTTGGGGTTTTGATAACGACTATCGGTCTCATGTAGTTGGTAGCAATGGAAACTGAACAGTATTATTCCCAGTTGAGTGCTGCATACACTGAGGTGAGATGTTTCGAAGGTTGGTTTTTCCCATGTGATTGTTTGCTATGCAGTTCTGACAGATGTTTAGATGTCAACTCATACTTGTATTGTAGAGTTATCACATGTTGATGCATAAGAAGAAGAGTATTGAGGTTTCCTTGCCTACTGTCACTGTGAGCAATTAAAGGGACTGCACTATTTAACACAAGAGGAATGCATATGGGTTTGATGGGGCATGTGCTACCTACTTGTCTGGAACTTTGATGTGCTCATGTATAAGTACCATAGTTCTCTTTTTAGGATCTTCCAGAGACTGAGTTCATAATGTCCCTACTATCCACACTTTGTCATCACTGATGCATCTTAGTTTGTTGCATTTTCTGAGTACATGTATCCATCAATATGAGAATTCACAATCTGCTACTTCAGGAAAGAAATAATGGCTCCAGTAAGCTACAGTATTAGTGGCTATCACCATCATAGATGATAAATGTCAGTGAAGATGGATGGATTGATTCCTGAGATGATGGATGTTCTCCTCCAGCATCTCAGTTTTTATCTCAACTGCTTTGGTACTAGTAAAGGTTCCATTGCACTTTTGTAATATACATCACTCATTCAAGATGTGCCCTGTTTTCATATTAAAGAGGTTGGTCATCCATAACATTCTTCAAAATTCTATCCCCTTCATTTAGCAAGATGGCAGTAATCCCTGATATCCCTGATCTCTCAGAAGCAGACATACAGATCATATTCAAAGCCATAGACATGCAATTCAACACCATGTTGTTGCAGGCATTCTGCAGTGGTATGAACATTTACAATGCATCTTTGTAGTTCATACTAACTCAGACTGTCAACAGGAATGTACACTGGCATTATTTCTACCACAATGTGGACTGTTTGTATGTGATGCTTTTCTCAAATATGCACATATGCTCAATACCCATATTGTGACACAGTTTCTGCAAAACATATAATCTGAGGGCTAGCTAGTCATGCTATGATCTTCATCATTCTGTGTCTTTATGTCTCCAATACTTTGTCCACTCCATTTCATTGGGCATTTCATCAACAGGCCTTCATAGACAATGGATGGACTTTTTGGACAGTGTTTTTAGCATTTTATACCTCCTCATCTCCATTGAAAACAACATTGTTGGTAGGAAGTGTTTCTGGTGTGCTGAGCACACTTGCTGCTGATGGATCTATGGTTTGTCAAGTTGTCATTACTCATTGAATCATGATAGGATGAACCTTTCAGATTTGGAGATGCTGGGTTGTCTGGGGTAAACATTGGCTGGTTGTCCTCTTACCCATCCTATGTCTTCTCACAGGAACAGGTATGTTTATTTCAGAATTTTCTGTTTGCCTAGCACTGACAGGAAATCTAGCAATGAAGGTTCTTGAAACATATCATCAGCTTAATGATACTGTAAATGATGTGCAAGACCAGAGAGCCAATGGGGCAGTTAGTCCATGTGCTACTATATACCTATCATTCACTATGGCCACAACAATCCTGTGTACACTCCTGATCATATACCGGATAATCACTGTGAGTCATGCAGGGATGGGTCTCAGAACATTTAGAGATATCATAGAAATCATTGTGGAATCTGCCTTTATCTACTCTATTGCTCTACTGGTATATATTGTCCTTATTACTTGTAATAGCTATGAAGAACCCTATATTGATATCTTAGCAGCTTTTGCACGGGTATGTGTTATTTCTTTATTCTTCAGATCCCTTTCTGAATGTTCCTATTAATACAGGGAATTGCTCCTACACTGATTGTTGGGCAAGTTGCTGCAGGGCATACTCGCCCTGATGAGTCCTGGGAAGGAAGCATCTCATCCTCCCTTCACTTTGGACATAGCTCTGAAGACCAGAGTCAAGGTACCATTGACTCAGATGTGGAAGGGGGCACAATATCAAGGGAAGAAGGGCAGTCCTCAGTCATCCATGCAGACAGCCATGAAGAAAGGCAGGAAGTTGCTAGACAGGACAATGAGACAGGACAGATTATCTATATTGAGATAGTTTGAGGAAAATTCTTAGAGTTTTACCTATATATGTAGAAAGATTCATTCTTCACCTTTTTCAGTCTTATTAGATTATTGACTTTATATCTGAGCTTAGCATTTGCCATTTAGTCTTCTTCCCTTTATTTCCAATCTAGTAAAGACCAAAGTATATTTTTATTGTGATCTGAATGCAATGCACTACTGCTATTGGACTGTTAGTCACTAGGTAGACAACCACACACACACTATGGAGAATTCAATATTCTGGCCTATAATATTGAAATTTAGAACTGTAATATTAATATACTACCCAAAAATGTTGAAATCATATTCTCAATAATCTTGGAATATTTGCAAATTTTTTGATATTTCTTTCATATACAGGATTATTGAAATGATATCAAGAATAATATTTTGATGTTTGGGCCAAGATTGTTGAAAAAATATACAGTTTTAGCATTCAATATTTCAGCTAAGAATATTGAATTCACCATGCAGTGACAAGGAGCTATCTCTATGTGTGCACTGTATTTATACTACTTATTTTGTAACAGTCCCTTTCTACCCATTTCTTTCAAATTCTTCCACTAAGCATAGTGATATGGATGGCATCACTGGAATATCACAACAATTTTGCTTCACTTATATATGTTGTATAAGTACTCACAATCTTGCAAGATTGTTGTGATATGCCAAAGCCATCTGTAGTCACTTAAGTACAAACATCATAATGTAGCCCTGCTATAGTTCATAAACTAACAATCTTCTGCATGTTCATGTCTACTTTGCTCTTTCCATTCCTTTTGGTTCTGTCTCCCTAACATTTCTGAGTACCAATAAAATCTTTGTCTTCACACCTCCAACACTCAGAGTAGTTACTTCACCATCAACAACCTAACCCAATCCTCTTTCTCTCTCCCCAACCACAAATCAAACTGTACTCCAAAACTTCCCGGAAACATTGCTGGTTCATCAGCAAACACATTTAAGTCAATTTTCTCAGTTGCAACAATGTTAAACACCCACAGGAGTAATGCCATATTGAAGAACAACAACCTTTTAACACAGATCCTATTAATGTCCAGAGAATGTAAACATGGAAAGGACTCACCTGTTTGCAATGTGTAATCCAGGGCAAACTCTACAACAACAATAAATAATCAATCAACAAGGAGAGGTACACACACAGAGCCTCACCTTTGACCAAACCTGTAAACAAATTGTTTGATATCCTCTCACCTGCCCATCAATTATCCATCTCTGAGGATCAAAATCTTTGAGACTAGGAAAGATATCAGGGGAATGAAAGATTGACCTGGTAAACACCTTTTATTAGTGCAGCACATTTGGAGCCTTGAGAATGCTGACATACCAAGGTGATGTGATTAACATCGCTCCTTTAAGGAACACATAGCCTTGCTGGATTGAAGAGCATTAGAAATGGACAAAAGGCAAAGCTGAGGGAAAATCAACCCAGTTAATATCCTGAGAAGTGGCATGCACAATTCCTAACTGAAAATCAGCCCTCATGGTATACTCAAGATGACTGATATGCAGGTACCACTTGGAACTAACAGCTGCCTTTGGGAACCTACTATTGATTCATGAATATCCACCTTCATCAAAACATACGTACCATCTAAAGCACTCAAAAGCAAATGCCATAACCTGTGGCAGTCACTCTCGATCCTCAAATGTCAGACCTACTCAAAACAATAATTAGCCATGCTATATGCAAGACATCATTATTACTGACATCTAACATGAGAAATGATATCGTGAATCTCTTTCTGTACAACCTTTGCTGCCTCAGGGAAACACACAGTGGCCATAATAATGAATACCAATGCAGCTGCAGTCTACAAGACTTTGTGTCAGTCAGTTGAAAAATGGGAACAAGCCACTGAACCATAGAAGCTCCAGCAGAGGACATTGAGCCAGTAAGAAACACTGCCTGGTCAAAGGACATCTTCTCCTTATCCAATAAATCTGTCACAAAACATTCAGGAACATCTTCACCACTCTCCTAGAACATGCACACTCAGCATCTGCCAAACAAAAACAAAAACAAAATTATTACACCTACCAATCTTGTCTGAACACTACCTAAACACTGACAGCACAGTTCAAGTGAATCTCAATGCCACCTCCTAAGCTCTCAAAGATACCCTGGAAGCCATCATAGAACAGGAAACATATCCACAAGGTAGGCTCCAGGTAGAATCACCAAATGAAACCAATTTCCATCTCAAATCATATCCTGCAGGTTGGGATCCTCAAAGGTTGTTGTTTGTATACTCAACCATAGAATGAAGATATGACAGCATTTTGGCCCAATCTTCAATTCCTGCTATGTGTTGGTTTAATGCTCATTCATGATCTTTTGGAAGTGGGAACCCAACATAATGAGTCCAGTAAAACTGGCAGAGGTAGAATATATGTGCATGAATCGGAACTAATACTAGTCAATGTTCAGGAGAAGGTGAAGGCTCTAAAGGTAGTGTTATATTTAACCTGGTTTGTTTGCCACCATTGAGCATCCAGAGACACTAGTCCTCAACAAGGTGGTACTTTTCATTAGTGGGAAATGTGTTGTCAAGATCTTTGTTTTTAGTTTGCATTCAAGCCCAAGTCCCTGTTCCATGCATGTCAAGGGAGGATCAATACCACAGAATAACTCCTTGCTTCCCCTGCCTATTTCACGTGGTCCTCGATACCAGGGCATAAGGCAGCCTGGTGATGGCTAGTATTAAGGATTATAGAGACAAACACAAGTTGAGTACTAGTGCCAAGTCGGAGATGGTTGTGAATGTTACAAGAGATGACTCTGAAAAGAAAGTGGAGTAGCCCAATCTGATCTGTCTTTTTGCTTCACACATAATATCCTTGGTTCCAAGGCATTTCACTGGCTCCTTCTGTATTTTGGAGCTTGATATATTAATTAGATGTAGGTGTTATCATTTTGATCGTGAGTTCCCCTACTAATCCTGTTTCACAGTCTGACCAGATAACCAGAATGCAGATTTAAGGGTCCTCTGAGTCGGTTTAGTGTTTCGTTCCTCAACATATTTGCTACATTTTTTTGGGTAACAGGACATCTACTTTGGTTGACTATATGATTCCTTTGTTGAGAGTCATAGTCCTCCTGTTCTGGGGCTAAGAGCTCTTGGTTGTGAGTTCCTTCATTTTCTCTAGACCATCTGTGAATAGCCTGGCAATTCAATTTCTTGTGTTCTTTACTAATCGACACTTCACATGTTTTAAAAGCAAATAGTACGAACAAGATTTGTTGCCAATGTTGCTTTGATCTATTCCACAGATCACATAAACAGGTCAACTGTATGTGATTTGATACTTTGGGGAGTATATATCTTCCTAATAGTGACAAGATCAGTCCTTTGACACTGTGGACATCATTGTCAAGTGTCGTAGAATAAAGAATGCAGAACTCTGATTTCATTATTGGCATTTGAACTAAAACGACTCGGTCATTGAATCTTCCCCTCAGGCTTGGTATCCATTGACGTCTGAGGAATTGGAATCGGAGAGCCTTCCATTGCTAGGAATGAATCTCAGCAGTATTTATTTATATGGAGTTCAAACATGACAAATGAGCGCTCACTGCAACTGGCTTGGTATTCCTGTTCCTCTTGCACCATCCCTGTCTATCATACTAGTGTAGTGTGCAATCATAGGATAGGCCCAGGGCATCCTTTCATGGTTGCAGGTTCCTCATAAGTGGTAAGGAGCACTTCAAGTTGTGGTGCCTGAATACTGTTGACCTGACATACTATTACTTCCATATGTCACTTGTCTGGATAGGTGGATGGGGTGAGGTTTTTCATTTCTCCAGAACTACTGAACGATGCTTTAGATTGATTGAAATGAAATGATGGGTTGAATGGGAGGTGCGAACTAGATATTTAATGAATGACATATAATAAGCCATCTACTGAAGATTGCCTCTGAGAGAATCCAGCAACATAGAATAGACAGACCCACTCAGATATAAAAGCCACAGCTAGTCCCCTGTCGAGACTCAAGAGGCAGATAACACTTTCATTGTATCTTCCAAGGACGAACCAAGAGAGATTTGATTGCTCTTGGTGGTAACTTTGTTGTAAATCTGGGTGGAGTTCCAGCCGTCCTGGTATAGGGAGTCCTGGACATGATTGTTGGGAACCCCCTGGTGCTGTTCTTACTGACTTGTGGTCTTTGAGGATCTGCCTCTTGGATTACTTGTGATCAAATGGGAAAGTGCTTTGGTAAAGTATAGTGAGTTGGTTAGACAAGTATTCATATAGTGAATGATTGGGGAGTGGGCACCCGATAATTGTAGGACGGGAGCGACAGACCTCCATCATTCAGTATGGACATCACGAGATGAAAATATTTTCCCTCAGATCTGTTGGTGCCACTCGAGGACCTGGAAGATGTTTTGGCATGCCGTGTGAGACGTATATGACATCTGAATCGTACGATTTGTGGTGCTGGGCTATGGTTGTGGGTGTCTCTGTGATGAGGGATGCAGGGGGTCTTGGAACGTGAAGGTGATGTATGAGATGCACATCAACTGAAACGCAGACGAGATGGTTGGGTTGCTGCGTGCTGAAAGGATTACCCGCTAAGTAACGTCTGTCATCCAGAATATTTTTGAATGAGACGAGGGAGGGGTATATGTTGTAAGAATGATATCTATGTTCTGGCAAGGAACCTGATAGTGTGAGCTTTAGGGATATGGACTCGTACGCCTTGCGATGGAGCGATACACCGAGCGAGATCAAGGGTCGACTCCCTCATTGACACGTGATGGATTTAGTAATGGGATCCCTTGGAATGACCTCCTCCATACGTTCACCAAGAGATGCGTGGCATACAAAGTTGAGAGATTCGTCCGGATGAGCTTGTCGAGATATGACAATTCCAATTGTTGTGCGCATCCGCTTCTGCATGACCTGTGTCGTATATCCCATTGCTATCGTTACCCTTGTCGTCATGATCACGAGTTTCCTCCTTGGTTGGACTGTGCTGTGTTCGAGAAATAGATCTCAATTTTGTCTAGATAATGATACCATTTAAATAATCCCTCTTTGATGTGTTCTACAGGGCGATATAAGCACTCCAGATTTGAGACAGCATGATTGTGCATATGATTTGCTTTGATGGTCCTTCTGCACATTGACACGCCCACTAGGAGTTTATGCATGTAATTTCGTGTTTTATAACATTCAACACCAGTTGAGAAGTCCCACAACTGCAATAAGAGAGATTAGAGAAGAGCACAATGCAATAAGCATAATACCATGAATATTTGAAGTGACTATTGGTAGAGCACATGCTCTAGCTTAGGGAGATACGAGACACGGTCATCCTAAATATGAGAGCCCAGTGTTCGATACTAGCTGCACTAAGATGAAGTGGCGCACGTACTCTAAAAAGATAATTGAATACACGTGCAATGTAAATGAACTATGAGAGACATTGATCTATGATGCACAAGGCACAGATCAACCGGCAACTAGCGCGCGTCATATAATGAAAGCCCAAGTCCAGATAAACCCGAGATACTACACTTCGGCCGAAGTGCGCGAGGTCTAGGCACCAAGCAAGCCACCTTGCTGACTGGAAGACAATAGAGGAATATGAGCGGGGCGAATCCTGATAGGTGGGAGCTCCGAGGAGATAACATGTGGTGGGTTACGTGCTGTGCGCACTGTTAACCGACATCGCAACCATGCGTGTGATATGAGTCTGGGTCCTAATTGACCTTCTGACCAACATGCTACGAGATGGCATGCTCAACAGGATGTGCAGGACGCAGACGATTGAGATCTGAGCAGGAAATAGTACTAAAACTGGTTGTATTAATTTGTAGAGCACATAATGTATAAATACAGTAGTATAGAAGTAGTGTGCAAGTTTTGGACCCCCGGTGTAATGGTGCAAAGCAGATTAGCTATGCGCTCGAGCACTTGGAGCAGTTTGTAGCTTCTAGAGAGAGAATACAACCCATATCAGATACATATTGTGTGAATTAAGTTGCACACTTGGATAAGACAGTGGTGCGGCACTTTGTGCAGTAGTTTTGGTTTTGGTTTGACTTGCACTCTGTGAAAGAACAAGAGTACGGTGTCTTGAAGGTCACCCTTTCGAGTTCTTGAGGGCATTTGTGTGATGTGAGGCATTACAGGCAGCAGAGGTTTGAACCCTTTGGTCTGATTAGTGTTTGCTGTTTGGGGTTTATTTCCGCAGGTTGGCAAAGGTTCAAACCCTTTGGCTTGTCGGACAGGGTTTCTCTGGAGTGCATAGGTTCAAACCCTGTGGCTCTTGTGGAAGTTCTGGGAGTTTGGTGTCAGTGTAGATGCTTCTCCAAGTATTTGTGAAGGTTATGGTTTAGCATGCGAGGTTTTAAAGTGTTGGGTTGACGATTAGTGGTGTTGTTTGGTGACTATTTGAGTTGCGCATGATTACTAGAGAGTTGTGGTTACGTCTATCGGCATTTAGAGTGTTTGGAAAGCCCTTTGCCTTGAGGCCAAGTGACAAACATCACGCCTCTTGTTTAGAGATAACCTTTGGACTTAGTAAAGTCTAGATACAAGACGAGCACTATCGCTTTACATGTATCTTAGAGATAAGGTAGGGCCAGCTCGCAGAATGGTACATCACGTGAACCATGACCCACTGTGACATGGACCCTGCATCCGTTAATTAACCTGTAGCGACGCATCTTCTGGCAGGATATAGCATTATAGCGTACAAATTATGACATTAAAAAGTAGCAGTAAATGAGAGTAATTAAGTGTGATTTTAAGAGTTTGATGCTGCAAGTTGCTGCCTGACAGTTTCAACTTGTATTTCTGCAAAAAATGTCTTTTGCACATGCATCATCACTCAGATGAGGCTCATCTGTACATTGTATCTATGCTCTTCATTAGCCATTATTATTATTTTTGAGATACTAAATGTGTACCCTCTGTGAAATTGCAATATTCTCTTTATCTCCAACTCAACTTTTCTTTTTGACATAAGAACCTAGATTTCAGATGTTCTTGGCTGTGTTCTTCCTTTTCCTGCACATTTGCAACAAGAAGTACTTTCAGAGCAAATGTCGTGTACAGAACACATGTAGAAGATGTGCTTGTTGTAATGAATGTGAATATTAGTACAAATTTGGTTATGCTTAGCGTTTGGGACCTGATATCCAAAATCGGAAACCGATAGATTGTTATAATTATATTTAGCTACACATTGTCGGTTTTACATTTTCCAAAAAAGCCTTGCACATGTTTTTATAACAATTTTTGTGCTAATGTCACCATTTGTCACGTTTGTGTCACATGATGTACCGTTCTGCGAACTGGCCCTACCTTATCAAGAATATAGTTGTCTTAGTTTGCTACTTTCATTGCATTAGAATCCCCCCACGAACTAAAGAGTGTGTTTGTGTGTGTAGTGTTAGGTGTGGGTGTGATCAGTGTCTTCGATGCTGTTGCATTTCTAGCTTTGTGCATGCAGACGGCACTTCAACATATTGCTCAGCATAGTGTGAACCCTGTACACAAAGGTTAGATTTATGAAGGTGAGATTACCTGTGGATTATGGCATACATCTCGAGTAATACTGGGGAGAAAGCACCAATTATAAGGTGTCTTGATGTCGAATGAGCTATTGAACAAGCACTGAACCGATGATGGTGGAAAGAAGCATGTTTGATTGCCTGCTGGGGTCATGGCCCGGAACCTCGTCACTTTGCGGTGTTTACGAGAGCTGGTGATGACTCACTTCATTCAAACCAGCGACTGCTCTGTATGCGTAGCCTGCAAACAATATGAGAGCTAGGCAAAACTCAGGTGGCTCGGATCTTCCACAGCGGTTGCGGCTGGTATGTTTAAGGTGCAAAACCTCATCGTGTGGATAGCAGTGGTCGCTTACAAGGAGGCTTAGGGAGTCGCCACATCAAAATCTGGTTGATGTCGGATGAGCTACGCCACGGTGAAGTGCCATCTGTGTGCACAAAGCTAGAAATGCAACAGCGTCGAAGACACTGATCACACCCACACCTAACACTACACACACAAACACACTCTTTAGTTCATGGGGGGATTCTAATGCGATGAAAGTAGCGAACTAAGACAACTATATTCTCGATATCTCTAAGATACACGTAAAGCGATAGCGCTTGTCTCATATCTAGACTTTACTAAGTCCAAAGGTTATCTCTACACAAGAGGCACGACGTTCATCACTTGGCCTCAAGGCAAAGGGCTTTCCAAACACTCTAAATGCCAATAGATGTAACCACAACTCTCTAGTAATTGTGCGCAACTCAAATAGTCACCAAACAAAACCACTAATCGTCAACCCAACACTTTAAAACCTCGCATGCTAAACCATAACCTTCACAAATACTTGGAGAAGCGTCTACACTGACACCAACTCCCAGAACTTCCACAAGAGCCACAGGGTTTGAACCTATGCGCTCCAGAGAAACCCTGTCCAACAAGCCAAAGGGTTTGAACCTTTGCCAACCTGTGGAAATAACACAGAAGAGCAAACACTAATCAGACCAAAGGGTTCAAACCTCTGCCGTCTGTAATGCCTCGCGTCACACAAATGCCCTCAAGAACTCGAAAGGGTGACCTTCAAGACACCGTACTCTGGTTCTTTCACAGAGTGCAAGTCAAACCAAAACCAAAACTACTGCACAAAGTGCTGTGCCACTGTCTTATCCAAGTGTGCAACTTATTTCACACAATATGTATCTGATATGGGTTGTATTCTCTCTCTAGAAGCTACAAACTGCTCCAAGTGCTCGAGCGCATCGCTAATCTGCTTTGCACCGTTACACCGGGGGTCCGAAACTTGTACACTACTTCTATACTACTGTATTTATACATTATGTGCTCTACAAATTAATACAACCGGTTTTAGTACTATTTCCTGCTCAGATCTCAATCGTCTGCATCCCGCGCGTCCTGTTGAGCATGCCATCTCATAGCACATCGGTCAGAAGGTCGATTAAGACCCAGACTTATCTCGTGTGCATGGTTGCGACGTCGGTTAGCAGTGCGCGCAGCACGTAACCTGCCACATGTTATCTCCTTGGAGCTCCCACCTATCAGGATTTGCTCCACTCATATTCCTCCATTGTCTTCCAGTCGGCAAGGTGACTTGCATGATGCCTAGACCCCGCATGCTTCGGCCGAAGTGTAGTATCTCGGTTTTATCTGGCCTGGGGCCTTCATTATATGACGCGCGCTAGTTGCCGGTCGATCCATGCCTTGCACGTCATAGATCAATGTCTCTCGTAGTTCATTTACATCACATGTGTCTTCAATTATTTTTTTAGAGTATGCGCACCACTTCATCTTAGTGCAGCTAGTATCGAACACTGGGCTCTCATATTTAGGATGACCGTGTCTCGTATCCCCCTAAGCTAGAGCATGTGCTCTACCAATAGTCACTTCGAATATTTGTGGTATTATGCTTATTTCATTGCACTCTTCTCTAATCTCTCTTATTTCAGTCGCAGGACTTCTCAACTGGTGTCTAAGGTTATAAAATGCGAAATTACATGCGTAAACTCCTAGCAGGCATGTCAACAGATAAGGTTATTTTGATGACTGCCCTCAGCAGCATATGTTACTCACAGTGCATACAACGAACATGATCTATACCCCATATTTTCCATACCACCAGTCCTCCATATAGTCCTCCCTCAAGCTGCGCATCTCCCTCTCCCTCGTCTGCTCTTCATAAAATTTGTGATCTGGATCCCAAAGCTCTGACCCCTCAAAGTCTATCATGACACTTTCGACATTATCCGGGTCGACCGAACAGCACACAGGACAGTTTTCCTTGTCACATAAAGGAATGCCACCTTGTTTAGGAGGACATATAATGAGATTGCAGGGAGCCATGTCACGCTGCTTGACACTGCACATGAGGATATCGTAAAATACATTGACAGCTGCATCGACGATGGCGGTGCAATGGGCAAGACACAGGGAGGGAGATGTAGGGGCTGGGACAAGATAGCGCATGTCCTGGCCTGCGACCTGCTCAAGGAGGAGTATGTACACAGTGCAGTTTCCCTGTGAGGGTAGCGGTGAGACAAAGAGCCTGCAGCACTGTGGCACTTGGGTACCCTGAAAAGAAGCAAGCCGGCAGTAAGCCTCGGCTTTGCAGGATACTGAGAGATCGAGGAGGGGAAATGGGTCTGTGCCTTTGTAGGGGTCAATGAAGTACAGGGGATCAAAGATTTTGGCAATGATGGATTGGCAGTCGAGCGTGGCGGTCCAGACGTGCGTGACATGTTCTTCATGGAAGCCCCTGCACATTTTTTCATGCAAGGTTAGCGTGGATGGAGGCTGGGTGGAGGGAGGCAGGGGAACGATGTGGGCGAGGGAGGCGAGGTAGAGACTGGATGTCTTTTCGAGGAGGAGAGATTCTTGAGTGTACATGCATTGCTCGTGTGCTGTCAGTGGTGGAGGGGAGCAGGGGTATAAGTTGAAGACAGTATTGATGTGCTCGGTAATGGCGAGTGGCAAAAGGACTAGTGAGTTGCAACGAACTACAATCAACACTAAACCTCTCAAAAGTCTACACTTATCACCAATGTATTGAATTCGGGTGTTTCAAGTACGATAGAAGCACTCTACAAACTTCAATAATCCAGTAGACTTGTTCAAAAAGACTTCTACTTGTTACTAGCGAGCCTAACAAAGGTAACACTCATACTAGCGGGGGTTTTAAGACATGGTTGGGGAAAGGTGATTTGATTTGAGCTGCTATGCTCGCTGGGACTATGACTGCTTTGGACTAGTGGCTCTCTTGGCCCTGTAACTGCTCCTTACAAGCAATGAACACTTGACTAGTCGCACTCTTGGCAAACTAGCGGCACTCTTGGCCTAAGAATACTACTATGACTGCTGAGAACTTGCTTGAACTAACTCCGAAACACTCCTGGTCTTTGCTTGACACAACAGTAGATTCAAAAGGGGCTTCAATTCACTTCAATACTAAGGTGAGTCCACGACTAGTGGTTGCTTCGTCGAGGTTTAAGCACAAAATCCTTTAATTGGGGCACTAGAATACTGACTAGTATGTCACAATCATGGGGAAGGCTTGCCTCCCATGCGTGTATTTGTCTGTCTACTTATATACTACAGCCATAAGGCACAATCAGGGTCTAATTAAGCTGAATAGGGAGTATTATTGGTAAGATTTGCTGGGCTAGTCATGAGAAATGGTGAAAGAGCACGCAATAGCCGATCTGGAGCCAGTTGCATGCTTACTAGTGGGACCTAGGAGCTCCAATGGGAGCCCTATCCCACGTCTCAAAGCTGCTATTTGCCTGTGGTTGTCAAGGCTGAATGACTAGCCTGATGGGCGTGCCTGCAACAGTAGTCGATCATGATCGGAACCGCTGCCTGGCTATACTAGTGCCGATCATATGAGATCTGTATCACACTAGTCAAATCTCCAGCAAAGTCGATCCGTTACTGATGCTTTTCCTAAGTCCTATTCGAGATTCCGTGTAACTAGTTTATCCTGACTTAGGTGTTTCTGCCAAGACCGGTATGCTAGTGATCGAACTCCACGCTAAGTGTGCCCTCTGCCTCTGGTTTGGTTTGTTAGTCGCATCCTTGGTCCACTTGTGGCTTTATTTGCTTAGCCCATTAGGTGGCAGGATACTAGTGTGACCGGCTGGTAGAGCTTGGCCTGCAGGGGTGCCGTCTCTAAGTCCTGGTTTTACTAGTCGCATACTAATCTGACTATCAGCTCAAAGCCTCCGCTATAGTCCTCTAAAGCCTCACTAGTGTCGGATAGATCCATGATAGTATTGTTGTAAAATCGCAAAATCTAGGTGTGAATGCGTAGATGGCGTATCATCTCCCCCATACTAAAATAATGACTGTCCCCAGTCATCTAAGTCCATTTTGAACTTAGCAGTATGCCCTACTAATAGCTCTTTGCAATTTAATTGAAGGTCACACTTCTTGGTCACGTTCAAATCACTAAGTCCGATTTAACATTTAGCCATCACAATCATCAAATTCTTTAATGATTTTCAGGTTCACTAATGATCGCACCTATCTCACTCTGCTAGGACTATTCTTTCATTCATTCTATACTCGAGGGGGTCTCTAATAGTCATTTTTGAGCCATCCTTGTGTTGAACAATGCTCACTCCATATGGGATGTGCCGTGGTTTTTTAAAACTCAGCCCAGAAACTTTATTGCATCAAACCTAAGTCCGACTTCTATAAAATTTCTCTAACTGCCACTTTCTCTGGCTGTGATTTTACGTGCTCTTTCTTCTATTGTTCTCCACTTATTCGTTTAAATGACACCCAAAGACTTTACTGCTGGACTTGATCAACTCTGACCTCTCTTGAATCCCGAGAAATGTGGTGAGCTTCATCCCAAGGATATCGCCGTGGCATTGGTGGCTAGTTTGCCCTTCTTAGTACATCCGTCTTGATAGTTCAACAGCATTTTTTATTCAAGTGACTGCAGGTCTGCTGATGAGCCTCGTGGCTCTGTGCGCTCAGAAATCGCGGGCACACAAAACAATTTAACGAAATTCTTACTTGCAAGGATGTTCAATTAACCAATCCTTGCAAGACCGTTACAAGTCAAATCCCCACCAAATAGTCATTTAGGTCGCGAAGCGCATATTCAATAATGGTTCGCGAACCATAGATCATCAATACGGCACAAAGGACATGGCAATACTGGTTACCACGGGACTGACACCGAACTAGTCATTCGATTCATGTCATCACCTAAACAAAGGCGGCATGATGCAATATTAGTCATGTGATGCCGCCCATACGATCACCGACTGCGCATAAGCGCGCAGGCTGTGCCCAGCTACGGGACTCATAACACAAACATACGGTCGCGAAGTTAAATAAGAAATGAAGTTCACGAATCACCCAGGCTAGCACTGCGCAACTAGTATCCATCAGTCAGCTAAGGATGCCGCAATACGTTGTAAACTGGCATACACAATTATATGTTATAAAGCTCAGTAAGAGATGTTATAGCAGCGATAATAGTGTTACAAACCCTTCACGAAGCTCACTAATCTATTACTGCGGTTACAAAGAATGACACCTTTAGATTACGAGAACCGTTAGAGAAAATTAGTATAAAAACTCAAGTGTATTAGCCAGAAATGCAGAATACGCTCGGGATACTACTCCCCCATACCAAAGACTACAGAACTCTTAGTGTTTGCACTAAGGACGTATACACCCACAAGTCAGTGACTACGAACGCACTTAACTAAGTCGCGACCCCGCCGTCCCTTGCTTTACTCTATAAACCAAGAAGGTGGTTGTTCACCTTCGTTGGCATCCTCACACTTCCAGACATCGCACTCAAAGACGAGCGTAACAGTAGACCGCACCACATACTAGGCTGCAATAACACCTTCGCGAACTAAATAGTTTTTAATAACTGCTTCGCGAACCGACCTTGTCTTATACAGAGCCTGTAGCTCGAGACATAACACCAAGTAGCCTTGAATAAGCTACGAACTTAGGACCTATAGTCACTGCATGGAGGTGCCCGACTAGACTTGCTAAGAACCTGCCTTCAGATTCTGTGACTGATTATACTAGCTGTTTAGGTGTTGTGTTTTCTGCCCGCAGGAGTCTCTAGGTTCATCACCGCATTCTGAGGTTGTCACGTAATACGCCTAAGCATCCCGTTGCTTTGTTTGCCTGCTGATGAACCTATAGACTCCTGCGGGCAGAAAACAACTAAACCATTGAATGGCAAGTGGTATCCGTTTTACAGAATCTGAAGGCAGGTTCTAGCGAGTCTAGTCGGGCACCTCCATGCAGTGACTATCCTTCCTAAGCTAATAATGTTCTGTTGTTACTTCAGTAACGAGTCGGTACTAGAGAACTAGGTGAGTGAAAGAAGTTTGCTAGTGGGTTTGGTGTCGTTCTTAGTGAATTGAATGGTATCTGTGGGTGTCAGTAACTAAAGGGTGAATATCCTATCTTGGATTACCCTTGAAGTTTGCTAGTAGTGGGTGGAAGGCTGAGAGCACCAATGAAGGTGAGTTTCCCCTTCTTTGGTTATTGACTTTAAGCTAGTAGGCAATGGGCATGCAGTGATACAGTGCACAAGTGTAATCAAGTTCATGATGGACTTGCAACACACTAGTGTATCGACTGAGTCATTGTGTATATGTGTCTTCGACTATGAAGACCTTAGTTTGTTGGGTCAATTGTGTGGGGGAGTAGTAGTCCCAAGCGTATTCTATTGTTCTAGCTTGAATACTTTGTTACTTTTATACTACTATTCTATACTACAGCGTAATTTACTGTTGTCAGCCGCAGTACTTGCTTATTGAGCGTAGTGAACTTATTTGTAACACTATTACTGCGCTATCTTCCTTATAATAGCTTGCCCATATGGATATCCGTCTGCCTGACTAATGAGGCCTAATGGCAGGACCACCTTACTAACCGTTAGTGGTTCCGCAGTCACTACTGCCACAAGTTCGTGAACTTGTTTGGTCGGGTTGTGTACATGTCAGAGTGCCTGGAGCTTTCTTTATTATAAGTCCCTTTTGCCGCATACTACATGAGTGTTGGGAGACCCTATGACCATGTGGGTCTGGTCACATGCTAGGTACCATATTTTGCCATGGCAGGTGCGTATGACGCATATGTTTAATTGCATCGGGCCGATGCTGGTGATTCATGTTGGGGCCAACCTATGCGTCATAGCTCGCGAACTTCGTGCATTGCCTATGGATTTGGATGGTTTAACCAGCATTGAACTGGCACACCTTATCTGACTAGGGTGCCGACCTAAGAATAGGTCAATAAAATTGTTGTATGTTCCCATGAATTCTGAGTGCACAGAGCCACCAGGCTCATCACTGCGACCTCGTCTTTTCTTGCGAGAATATTGCTTCCGAATTGCCGGCTTCTGCCCAACTAGACTCCTTCAACCAGTGGGGGCTATGCATGAGCAAACTAACTGGGGTAGGGCCTTAGTTCCTTTCTTCTTTTACTAGCTGACTGTTCTGATTTAACGCGCCACCCTTTCTGAGACCGCGTCTGTTCCCAAGGTGTTTGCTGCTAAACCGTTGACAGCTCCAGGTCAGAAACGACATGCCTCCACCCTGGAAGAAGAGGACGGGCCAGCTGACATGCATTCCTCCGCTGAGGATGGCGACGGGGAGTCTGAGTCCGAGGACGCTCCTCGTCTGAAGGTGCATTTCTTCATGGTGATTCTTTCTCGTCTCTCTTACTCTTCTTCCTTCTTCATAGTTGACTGGTGGAAAAGGGAAGGCCGTGACCAAACCATCGGTTTATGGCGGTGCCTCTTCTTCCCTTACCAGAGGTTTGAGATCTGGGGCCCTCGCCGTTGTTCTTCCCAGCGGGCCTCCAAAGAAGGCTGCTAAAACTCAGCCCGGCTCAGTAAAAGAAGAGCCAATCCCTTGTACATGCTTTATCCTGTTTTCTTTCGTGGCTTCTGCTTATTGGTGATGGAATAGCTATTAATCTCTTATGCAAGACTCCAAATACTAAGCCTTCTAGTGTCAGTGCCGGGGCGCCCTCCCTCACTGAGCATCCTACGGTAACCATCAAGAACAAGAAGCATCTTGTTCTCAAGGCCCACACTTATGAGAAGGAAGAGCCTGTTCCCATTAAGGCAGAAGAACACGATGCCATTACTCAAGCTGTGGCCTTGCCTTCATATGGATGCGCCCAATGTTCTTCCAGCATCCAAAACCAGCCTTGTCTTTTCTTGGGCTGGGGTAAACGGTGCAATAACTGCGAAGCGGCCTCCAAAAGCCTCTGTACTTTCCTTGCAGAGCCGGTCCAACATTATTTCGCTCGTAAGGAACTAGCAAAATGTGTCGAGGCCACCCCCGAGAGTTCATTCATCTGGTATCTCCTTTGTATTGTCTTGCTTACTTTCATTTCTATAGATGTTTGTACTTGTATCGACCGTACCAGCGCTGCTCTCCATGTCTTTGAGAGCAGCGCCAATGCTACTGCTAATGCGGCTTGGCTATTCCGGGCATGCTTTGAGGAGCTTTCCAAGGTCTGTGCCCATGCTTCCAGTAGCGAGGGCCAGGACGCTCTTCTTGGCGTGGTTTTCGAGGATCGCGACTTTGAAGACCGAGTCCACGCCGCTATCAGTAGGCTCGATCTGTGGGTGTCTTTCCCTTTGGATAGTGTGTCCTTCTTTTCTATCTTAAACTTGACTTCTCATAGTGGTCCCCCTTTTTAGTTGAGCGTGAGCCCTCCCTGCCTTTGGATCCCAGACCTTCCTCTCCGGCTGCTTTCATGGTGATTGTTCAGGCTAGCAGCCCTTCAGACAGCTTAGTCAATGGTGATGAAGTCCAGGGTGAGCTCAACGAGCTCGAGAGTTCACCCATCCATCCTGCACAAGGGGAGTCAGCTACGGCGGTGTGATATTCATTCGGACTTTTACTAGTGTGCTTCATATGTGCCTTTATGGCATATAGTTTTTTTGTATTAGTGTAGTCAGTGCCACAAATGTGGATAGGCACTAAATTTCATACATTTTCATGTCTCATTCTTCTGTTAGCTCTAAGAACGGATAGTGGTTTTGATTGAAATTACTGGAGTCCAGTAGTGACTTGAACAAGTCTTCACTAGTGTCCTGTCGTGATCGGGCCTATCGATCCGAGCCTGCGCTGATCTCATTTCCCCTTAGTTATTTCAATTCCCTCTTAAAGCATTTCTCTTTGACAGACGATAGGACCTTGCATAAGGTGGTCTGGGCTTTTTAAAACTTTTTTTTTTTTGGAAATTTTTTGCAAAAATTTTAGCCAGTTTTTCAAATTTTACTGGAGTCCCCACAACATGGTCCTCCCCTGTACTATAAAATCAACATCCTTGTTGACTAGTCCCATTGTTGTCCTACTAGTAGACACCGTGTCACAGGATAGTGCCACATCTAACATGCCTCTCTTGCTGCTCTCTTTCTTTTGACCATTTCTAGGTGCCAGTTATGTCAACACCGGCAGACGTTATCATCCTTATCTCATGAGCCAATGAGGCTATTCAGTCTGCCAACACTCTGTGGAAGCACAAAGCCGGAGTAGGGCTGGAGACCATCGTCAACCAATGCAAGACCGTCTGTGGTATCTGGAGTCTGTAATGTGCTAGTGGTTATATTTTTCATACTTTTGCTGACTAGTGACCTAGGCAGAACTCGTTATCCAACACCCTACCACCATTATTGGGGATCCCAAGGTTGAGGACACGGTGTTCCGCATGCAACAAGTTTTCGAACGAATTCAAGCTGAACACCTGACCACACCAACCTTCAAGGACTACCATACTGTCCAGTCTTTTACTGGGGTGATCCATAGCAAGCGACTCAAGCGTGCCGCAGCCATTTCGAATGCTATTGCTGCAGCTACAGGTATACCGAGCGCTCCACCCGCTGTGCCTGCTCCTACTGCCCCAGTACCAGCCAAAACTGTGGCCACTAGTGGCAAGGGTAAAGCTACCAAGGTGGTGAGTACTTCACTAGTCATTGTCATTCTACATTTTTCCTGACTATTGTCCTGCTAGCCTGCTAGGCAAAGTCATCATTCTGCTAAATCCAAGGCCACCATTGAGGGCTCCTCTGATGAGGAGGCCAGCATTGTCGTGGTGGCTGAGGAGGATACAGTTATGGGTAACCTCGACGCTTCCAGTGCTCCACCAAAAACTGACCCGGTATTGTTCAATCCAGCTGGTGCTCGTCGCGTGGCTGACACTGTCATTTCACGCTTTGCACAGATGAACATCGACGACGAACTCGAAATCATCGTCAATTGCAATCCCTCCTCAGGTAACATCGTTGAAGGTCGCAAGATTCCCTTCCCCAAGTTCCTCAAGAACAAGAAGGCTGCCCTGGCTGCACAGGTTCGTCATTATTCCCCTTTCTTGGGTTATTAGTTAAACATTTTCGTTCTCAGAGGGACAGGGAGAAGGCTGGGCGCAACACTTTGGCTGAGCAGGTAAGTTAGCTCACTAGTCATCTGGTTTTCATTGCCCTTAGCTCTACTATCAGGCTGCCCAGGCTATTATCGCTGGTGAGAAGGCTTATGAGGCTGCTAACCAGGCTCACAAACGTCCTCGCTCTTCGGCAGACCTCGCATTCAAGGATTCTTCTTATACTATTACAGGTAGGTGATGACTAGTGGCCCATGCTATGCCATACTAATCTCTTTTCATGTGCTAGCTGCTGACTTAGCTATCAATAACGAGGCTAGTCAAAGTACCCTTGACACTGCTATGGCACTAGTCAGCACTGCTGATCATGTCAATCCTTCTGAGAATGTCCTGCGTTCCCGGGAGGCTGATCTGCACAACAACGTGATTGCCACTACTCACAAAATCGAATACTTACTCAAGTACCAGGAGTTTGTGGTTGCTCATCATGCCCAAGTAGTCCAGCAGCTTGAGAGTCGCATCTCAGTGCCCATGGAAGATACCCAATCAACCCCAGTCGCTTCCAGCTCTAAGCTTGACTAGTATTAGGCCTTCAGGCCATTACTAGATGTCATACATACAGGTTTTCATTTACTAGTCTGTTGTTACCGTACCATTTCAACTGCCTAGGATTAACCTAGCATACACCGTCGTTACTTTAGCAATATAAAGTGTGTTTAAACATCCTTAGACACAGGTTTCGAGTTTCAGAGTCGACTAGTGATGGGACCTTCCATATCCTCCTCAATATTGCTATCAGAGTCATTGGCTGCAGGGTATCCCTCAACTTCCGATTCTGAGTCGTTGCTGTCTGGCTCACCTTCTTTATTTTCCTGTAGCCTAACTCTGTCTATTCCATACAGTTTCTTGCCTAATGGGCAATAGTGGTGCTCGTTTGGATCAGGTTTATCACTGTCCACCATCTCCTTTAGAGTTTGAGGACTTACATCGATTAAATCGTGTATTTCTGTGGGTAACTGAATACTATGCCTTGCGTGATATGGAATTACCCTGAACTGCGCCACTGTGCTGCCCAGTAATGATCCATCCAGCTCTGCCAAGACATAGGAACCACCTTTCGTCCTTCTTATTACGACTAGTGGTCCCAGGTACTGTGGTTCCATCTTACTGTCAAGGCTGTCCTCTACTCGCATGCTTCGCATGAGAACTAGTCAACCTGGTTTAAAATTGTAGTCAACTATAGTTGCTTTATGCTCATGTTCATAGCATAGTACCGTATTAAGTTTGTTCTTGCTAATTCTTTGTCTCATAGCCATTACATGGTGTACATGCTTCGCTAGTGCTCTTGCTCGTAAACCTATGAGTTCCGGAGTAGTCAACACTCCACTAGGAGGTGTCACTAGCCAAGTTGCTTCGACCACATCAAGAGGTATTATTGGATGTGTGCCTAGTGCCATAAAATATGGTGAGCAACCTGTTCCACGTTTAATAGTGATGCAGTCCACCCATAAAACATGAGGCAAGAAGTAGAACCACTTCATTGCATTCCCACTAGTTGCCTTGAATAAAGATTGATGCAGGTCCCAATGGCCTCTTTCAATTTTTCCATTTGCTTGGGAATTGTAAGGAGAGATTCTGATCTCAGTGATACCGTATTTAGTTTCTAGCCAATTGATTATGGCAACCCAAGGTCCACCATTATCAATCACTATTTCCGAAGGGCATCCCCATCTACAGATCACATCCTCAAAGAACCAAACTGCAATAGCTTTCGCATTTTCGTGCTGCAACGCTCTAGCTTCTGGCCAGGATGTCAGCGAATCTCTTGCATGAACTATATATTTACATTTATTTGAAGCGGGGGTCATGACCATGGTGTCACAATGCACCTTTTGGAATATTGATGGTGTCTGAGTAACCATGGGTGGAATTCGCAGCATTGTCTTTTGTCTAACTTGGCATAAGTGACAAGACTTGACATACCAACTGACATCCATTTCTAATTCCGGCCACCAGAACCGTTGTTCCAATAGCGATTTCGTTCCATAGAACCCTCGGTGCCCTAACGAGTCGTGTGCCGACTTCATCATATACATCCGGTGTTCTTTTCCAACCACTAGTCTATGATCTCCGTCGATACCCCACCGATATAGCCTTCCTTCGTTATCCACAAAGAAGTTGCAGCAGTACTGCTTGAACGTTAAGTACTGCTTTTCGTTTAGACCATCTGGACGGTGCGTCGGATTTTTCAACCAAGTTCTGATGTGCGGTAACCGCTCATCCTGGGCTATTCCACTACTAGTCCTCTGCTTCTCTGAATAGTCCTCCCTTTGCTTAGGGTCGAACTTATATTCTGGGTCTGGAATGAGTGGAGTCACTTTCATGAACTGGCCGACCGATTCATCTGTTTCCTCTTGTGCAAGATATAGTTTTCTTAATTCTATTTCACGTATTCATGCATGATTTAGTTCTGCATGGAAATCGTCGACACTAGTGGCTCTTACATACAGGTAACCACCTCTAGTGTCGATGTCTTTCTTGACCTCGTCAAGTCCCTTTGGCACCGTACTAGTTCCATCTGTGATCTTGAACTTCAGCGGCTCATGTTCCTCGATTTCATAATCTTCCAAATCAGGATAGATTTCATCTCCAGGTTGAGGTTCTCGTCTCGATAGTCCATCAGCAGGGAACGTACTTCCTTTCACATGCTGTAGGGTAAAATGGAACATTAAAATATCCTCTATCCAGTGATTGATAGTGGCATTCAGTCCCATTCCAGGGTTACTTAACATCCCTTTGATATATTGAGCGTTGGTTTCGACCACCAAATTTTGGATTCCTATAAGTCAATATTGACATGCCTTCAAGGCCCTTAATAGCCCATATAGTTCTCGTTTTGGCTGCGAAAATCGTGCTTCTCTTTCATTCAAGGTAATTGATCTGAACTGCACATAGTAGCATTTGCTAGGATCCTTCTCATCAACCTGGTAGATATAAAATCCGACCACTAGGTATGATGTGTCAACGCACAAACCGACTTCTCCTTTACTAATGAGGTCTATTGGCCTAATAGCAGGGCTAGTCACGACTGCCTCTTTCAAGTTGTCCATGGCTAGTTGCTGCTCTGCCTCCCACTCAAACGGTACGTTAAGTCTCGTCAACTTGACTAGTGGTTCCGCTAATTTGGAATAGTCTCTAATAAACTTTCTACAGACCCCACAAGTGCCTAAGAAGGAGCATACATCTGTCAAGTGCCTGCAAGGACCCCAACAACTAATTACTCCAGCTCTATCGGGTTTGATTTTTCTTCCTTCATATGTGCATAAATGACCGACAACCGTCATTTCTTCCACGCATAAGTACGTCTTAGGTCCTGAAAAGGTTCCCCCGCTATACTTCATCCTCTGAACGACTCAGTTCATATTCTGCATATGCTCCCATACAAAACGACGAATCCCTGGGTTTTCAGGAATAGTCTCGAAGCCACCACCTTCGGTTTCATACCGTGTTTTCGGCCCTTGTACAGGTACATCGTCGATATAGGGACGAGTAACATGCAGGATCTCCTCTTTCAAGATATGTGTCACATCTTCATGGAATATTGGTACAGAATTTGTCCAGCCCATCGGTAGTTTAACTAGTCTCATCGAACCGAACCGAGTTTGGAAAGTTGTATAGTCTCAGGATCCGACAGCGATATCACGCTCATCGTATCCTATGTACAAATCCAAACAGCCTCCACACGCCCTTCCTGCAAAATGCTCGGATAGTTCATCTGTGGCTGGCGGAATCCCCGAATGTGCAATAGTTACAGCATTTAAAGGTTCCAAACTATGTACTAGTTGAAGACTTTTACTGTCTTTCTTGATTACACAGAACCACCTTGATCTATACAAAGAATTCGACAGCTCGTATACACCAGCATCAATCTTGGATTTGATAATCCGACAGACCTCCTTGTAGATCCCAGGTGGGATGGGTATGTTCTTCAACACCCATGGAGTGTGTGGTACTACAGGTATATCTATGGGTGGAAAGAAGTCTTCTCAGAAATGCCCACTTTCAGTGTCATCCCAGGCAAATGCTTGCTCTTGGATTGTCATGAAGTGGTGCATTAGCTTGTGCTCTTCTGGCCATAGGAACCCTTCTGGATGGTTCTTGTCAATTTTTGCTTTTCTTTCCAGTGTGTATCACCCAATAGGCTCGTATTCTGGCAGATTAGTGCTCAATAGTGGGATGTCCTTGAGGGGATTGCCCTTAATATCTCTCACTATTCGAAACTTGTCTGGCAGGTCACCTAATAGCGGCTTCACCTTTAATGCTACAGGTTTGTATGTCTTACTAGTGAGCACTGCTACTGGTTTATAGTCAGGACTTTTCATGCATGCACCAAGGTGCTCAAAACCAGGGACTAGTACCGTCTTCTGCTTTGGCCAGTGACTAGACTCGGATTTTGCTCGCAGGTTATCTATGAGTACGTTATAGATTGGGATTTCATTATCATCTAGTAATGGGGCGCCTTTGCTAGTATGTTCGCACACATGATATTGCATTTTATAGCCTTCCGGGATGACTTTACCTTGAAAATAAGAGTTCAACAGCCCCTTGGCTTGCTTGTCTTTTATAAGTTTTTCTTCGCTAGTCATCGAGGCCATCAGGAAGCTGTCCCGCAGTTCCTTGTCAGAGAATGCTGGGCCTTCTTTTGGTTTCATATATCCCTCAATGACGAATTTACCATCACTGGTCTGCATGATTTGCACGGCTAACTCTCCTTGACCGTTCATCAATTCATCGAGTTTGAACGAAAATCCTCTTCTGTATTCTTTGGGACCGACTTCGCAACCCTAGGAGGTGTGCCCCTTAAGAAGGTTGGAATAGTACACCTTCGACCCATGTTCAGATCAGTGATAGTGATGATTTGGCTGCCATCTGCCTGATTCCTGATTACATTTTCTGTGAGGACATCAAATGGATGGCCAAGCAATACTTTATATGCTGGGGTAGCAATGATATGTATTTGTAAATATACTGTGATATCATTAAACAGGAACGGAATGTTCCTCGCTAGCCCTAAGGTTTTCTCTAGTTGACCGTTCACACTCTGCATATGAATAGTGATATCAGGATCCCAAGCAATTCCCAGCTCAGTCGCCACTGCACTAGCCATTGATACTATTTGCGAGCCTCCATCAACTACACTTTCTTTTTCACCTGCGCCATTAATAATCGGATACACAGCTCATAGGCTAGCTGAATCTTTTGTGACTATTACCTGCTTCGGCTTTTCTCCTGGAGATAGTGAGTCAAGATACTGAAGATATGGGTCGGACATTATTAGAGAGCCAGCTGGCATGAAGCCAATATTAAACTGCGCCGCCATAAACGTCCCAGATGGCAAGTCGCGGATGTCGATCACGTCTGCTTTCAAGGACAAGTCCTTGCTAGCTGCACTTCCTTCATCACTAGTCTTGCCAAATGGTAGTGGGTCTTCCTCGAGTTGAGTCTCCCCCTTACTATACATCTGGTCTGCTACAGGTTTAGTTGCAATCCTCTTCTTGGCCATTAACTTAGCAATCTCTTTTCTTAATGGTTCCGACAAATCCATAAGTTCTTCTGCATTTAGTACAATAGGCGTCTTCAGTACTTTCATCACTACATCCTGCACCCTTCCTTCCTTATGGATTGGTGCCATGTGTTTGTACGCGGGCGCATTAGATCCGCCGGACTTAAATTCAGTTTTCTGTTTGCCAGTTTTATCTGCAGGAAGAGGGGCAAAACTTACGCTGGGTACTTTCCTAAATGGAAGTTCTCGACATGGTGCCTCATCCTCCTCATCACTAGCTTCTTCTACAGTCACTGGTCGCCTACTAGTATGAGTGCTGACTGGAATTTCCACCACAACCTTCTTTCTAGTGGGTACCTGTGGTACTGGCAATTCTTTCTCAGATTCATCAGATTCATCGAATACTGGTTCAATTATTTTCTTTACATATTTCTTCATTTCAGTTCCCTTCAGTCTAGTCTTGAAATGGTCCTCCAGCTGTTTATGGGGAATGGTCAAAGGGATCGACACATTCTTCCCCGTAGCCTTCATCACACCCTTTCAAAACCCAACTGGGAGGAATCTCCAGCGTTAGCACGAGTAGAAACATATTGCCCTTCTAAACTTTGGCTGCTAGTTGCATTCTGAACTCCAGCCTGATTTAATAGTGACCTCATTTGGTTCATAAACATGTTGGGGTCAAAGGCTTGGTTCATTGTCTGCATACTAGAGGATGGCATGGGTGCCTGCAGTAACTGCGGCTGACTAGTTGGCTGCACAGGTGTTGAAACCTGTGTACTAGCCTGCCAATATTGCAGATCTTGATGAAGCTTGTCAATCACTTCGTCCCTAGCATCTGGTGGTTTATTTGCATACAAAGAAGCACTATCAGGCATGTTAATATTGAGTATACTAGCGACCCCACTAGCATCTTCCCAGAACATCTGTTCTTGCTTCTTATTCAGGGATGAGAGCATATGATCCATGGGACAGAGGTGTGCAGGTTCTTGTGGGATAGGTGTCCCATCCATCATCATGAACTTCCTGTCTATGAGCTTCAACAACCCTTTGGCTATGTGCTTCTGGACGTTCTGGCAATCTCTTATGTAGTGCCCAGGCTTCCAATCGTACCAGCAGTTGTCATTTGGACCCACACCTGGATGTTCATTCTGAGGGCACGATTGCCTAGATGAGAAGCTATTATTTCTGCCTTGTTGAAAGGCTCTCAAGATTTGCTCCTGTCACTCCTTCGCCTGTTTCTCACCGACATCAATGCGATTGAGTAAGGTGGCCACTTGCTGCTTTACGTCTGCAAATTCTGCCTTAATTCCAGACCCATTAGTGGCTCCGGTCGATGATACACTGAAAGGGCTGGTGACAGTGCAGGTGTGCAACGGTACAGTTACTCACACTTATAACACTCTAAGACACTAACCCGGCAAGTTCATGGGGGCAGAGGAACGTCCGTTATGTAGAACTTTGTACTTTATTAGATTTCCGGGTTGCAATATAACTGGATTTTAAAGGTCTGTTCTGACTGGGTAGGATTTATTCTTGTTTATCGGTAACACGAAACACGAGTATCTACTGAGATACCAGATTCTGCACTGAGTTGCAAGAATCTCCGAACCAGGCTGACTGACTGACTGACTCTGACTGACTGACTGGCTCTGAGGTACAACTTTCAATACTGATTCTGACTCTTTCTGAGGGTACTTGCTAAAGCGAACTTAATCGTGATTTACTTTCAATTCTATTGAGTCTAGGACTCGAAGCTCTAACCTAAATTCCTGTGGGTATTACTACCGTAGCTGGGGGCCAGGAAACTTGACCCGGCGACTATTTACTACCTACTTTTACACTACCTGGTATGTCTAATTAGGATAAATAAAACTACGGGCTACTATTACCTGATATCTTGTAATCCTACTACACTGCTTACTTAAAGCTTGGTCAGAAGGCGTGATCACACCATTGATCAGGTCATATTTCCTTACCGGGTAGGTCTGGACCTGTACCTGACCTATAGATTGCCTATGAGCAAATGTGCACAGCAGTTATTGGCTCATACCCGTGCTATGACACATACTCCTGGGTAACCTGCAGTTTACCAGGTAGAACTCATAGTTCTAGCCCAGCTACTGGGTAATCTCCATGCTCTTGCCATATTTGGACTTGGTAACACATTTATTGACCTGCTGGACTCGGCCATCCGAATCACGCAGTACCGTGCCTAGGCTTGTCATTCTTTCGATAATTAAGAAGGTCTACCTTGACATGTGGAGTGCTTCGGTGGTTTCTATCAATTGCTGGTATGTTCGCAACCCAGTATGCTTATATGACTCTTGCTTGCCTTATAATCTTTCCAGGTTACGGTGTTCTTACTAGGGTGTTACTTTCTTATACTTAGTGATACTTGTAATTCCCAGAAATGCATTTTTATTAGGTTTACATGGCTGAGCACTTTTTAGGCACATCATCTCCCCCTAGCTGAGATACCGGCTGTCCTCAGTCATTACCGGGCAAGGATCGGAGAGCACTTAGTACAAACGGCAAGGCCCCTTCCCTTTTCGGAAAAAATTTCTCAGTGGCATCACAGCACATGGGCCGTAGTTTCCGATATGCATTTACAAGTCCTTACTGGTACGCAATGCGGGATTCGTGAAGTTTTCCTGGAATACCAGATGTGATTCCAGGGAGTACTTGAAAATTTTCATCATTCGTACTCTGGTCCATACTTTCACTTGCTCTCTTACTACGTCGAGCCCCAGCTCCGTAGTCCAGTTTCTTCATTTCCCATCCGCTTTACTTGCTATTCTGACCTTACTCGTTGTTTCACGACGATGGTTCGCCTATCCAATGGAGCGCATGCCGCTCTGGAATCCTCGTTCAAAAAGGAGCCCGTACTCTGGGACGCCGACCAATGTGCTTCATACTCCGGCCGAGACCTGGTCAAGAAGGTCGACTGAATCCACTCTGCAATGGTGAGTGTTCATTCTTTCTTGACCCCTGGACAATGGTTTTAATTGTTCCCCAGTGTCAATTCGTTCTGGAAGCCAAAAGACCATGGCCCAAGGACGTACAGGCTTTCCTCACCACAATGTGCAGCCACACATCCGTGTGAGCGCACATTTTTGGATTTCACAACATTCCACTATTACTATGGGTGCAACGCACCTTGCCTAGGCATTGCCCACTTGCAGTCGTCGTGGTGGGAGGAAGGGACAGCCGGTCAGCGACTGGAGCACAGACCAACCACCTGGCGGCCGCTTGTCCCGTGGCCGCCGGACCGATGCGGCATACCGACAGACATCCGTGACAGGGCTGCCATGAGCGGATCTGTCACCGCTGCACAGATAGAGGCGGGTCTGGGCACAAACAGGGGTCGTATTTGTCCCTGTCAGCAGGTAGGAGCAGATGCAACCCTGGTTACCTTTTAAAGCTATTTGTATCAGAGCCATTCAAGGAAAGTGTAGCAGGTGTGCAGAGGGTCTGCCGTGCGAGTACACGGAAGTGCCCTGAAAAGGGCTAATGATCAATCAAATCGGACCATGGGCGATGGTATAAAAGATTGTGTAGATGAAGATATTTAGTTAGTTAATTCTACTCCCATAGAGATCCTTATTCCAGCATTCCTCTCACCAAAGGAATACATTTCCTCTTTCTCAAAGCTCATAAGATGCATCCGACGTCGTCATCAGCTGCCAGTCTTAACCGTCCGATCCCAGTCGGACCCTACATTCCTCTCATCAGCAACTGTCTTAGCGGACGTTGCAAGCCGCTGAAGCGGAGTGGACCTACCTTCCCTTATCCCTTACCAGATAAGAAAAGATCTTGCATAGACAGGGATTTCTTCCTTCACAGGGAGTTACCTAGCCTTACAACAATTTCCAAGAATCTATTTGATATCCTGGCAAAGCTGTGCCTAGATGCGTGGCAACAATGGTCGCTTGCTCTGGCGACCGCCGAACATATTATTACCCAGGTAGTTCCTACTGTACATTCTGGAGCCATCCCTGACCTTTTTTTTTTTATTAGTATGGCGAACATTCCACTCTTCCTGTCCGCGAACCGAGTCCCAAACCCACCACAAGAGGTGAAGATGAATCCCCAAGTCCCACACCTCCTCCAAAATGTCAGAAAACCTCCGCCAGCTCTTCGAAAGGTAAAGGAAAAGAGACGAAGCCTGTTGTCAAGATGGACGTTCAACAGTTTGGACCGCTGGGTAAAAGGGCCCGAAAAACCAGCAAACCTGCACCCCCTCCAAAGCTATCTTATACGCCCTTTGTAGACATACCAAAGGCTACTCCAAGGGCTCCTGCCCCGAAAACAGAGATGAAACCCACAGCTCGAAGCAGTCGAGTGAAGATGACAGGATCACCTACTCCTGGAGTTTCTGCTCTGCCTGCCAAGAAGACTAAACCTGTAGTTGTCCATAAAGGCAGGGCACGGGGCCGTAATGCAGTTCGTCTGTCCTGGTTATTTCTTTCAATTTTGCTAACTTTCCAGTTTCCTCCAGCCTGAAGAACCGATTGACGACATGCTGGACCGCATGTCCCCTCCCCCCACTACGCTGGCTGAAGAGATTACCAATATGGTCAATAGCTGCGAGACGACGCCAGTGACGATGGAAACACTGTTACAGCGTACTACTACAGATCTAGCCATCGTCGGGGTCCTCAAGGTCCCTCCTTCTGGCATGAGTTTGCTCACGCTTACTAACTCCCTTTTGCTTACTGGACATGTTGCAGAGCCGCTCTGAGTGTAGTTCCTGCACGACCAAGCACATCTCCTGCAAACATGAGAACCGAACCGCTTCTTACCCTGGTTGCGAGAAGACTGGGTTTTGTTCTTGCGTGTTCGATGCCGATGTCCTCTGGGACGTTAAGGAGCACATGTTCCAGGTCAACTACAGTTGCAACTCCCGTGAGTGGCCTTGCTCCAATTTTCTTTATTCCACATTCTTACTCATTCCTAGTTCTCGAATTTCACGAACGGTGCTTCCAGGATGCTGACGACAACATTGCCACCTGTATCGTTCAATTACAGAGGGCGTACAAGACCCAAGCCGCTACTTTCACCAACATCGTACAAGCACTGGACCAAATCGAGTGCGACCATGATACTGATGCCGTGCTCAAAGTCGCCCGCAAGTACCCCGTCAGCCGTCGTCTTTTTATCGAGATGGGTTACCAGGTCAGCGAAGAATACCAGGAGATAGATGACACAGTGCAAGCAAAAGCCCCGTCCATACCTGACTTTGCCAGGGCCGCCAGCATACCTCCCATTGCCATGATCGTCGAGCCAGCGCCGTCTCCTATCAAGGAGGAGCTGGGTCTTGTCGTTCCCTTGCTACTCCTGGGGAGCACAATTGAAGTTGTACCGGATAGTGATGACGCCGTCATGGTCCTCAACTCCCTGGCCAAGGTGGACAACCTTCTTCGTAGGGCTTTGGATGCTTCTTCAGTGAGTACTGTCACCTATCATCATATGGCATTTTTGCTAATGCTTTCTTAAGTCGACCTCTCATTTGACGAAAAGGCCTCGCCACGCTTAGGAGGATGGTCCCTTGTTTTCAACAACAGTCGACTTGGGAGAGAACAGTGAACAAGCAGCAAGAATGGACTTGATCCACCCTGCTCCTGTTCTCTTCCGTCGACCTCGTCGTCTGCTGGTTGGGTTTCTTGTCTTCTTTACTGACTTTTTACATACAATGTCCGGACTTATTGCTTTATAGACATGACTTAGTAGTTACTTTAGTTGTAGTAACACGGTCCTCTGTCTCTATTCTGTACTGTTGTGTTTTGGTAAACAAGCCAAATTCTATACCTGTCTTACCCTTTTTATGGGGCTGTTCTACTGCTTTCCTTGAGCTACGCGCTTACTACCTGCAAGTAATTTCGATTTTGTCTAATTCAATCGAGATCTGAGGTGCGCTTGGCAAATCCCTAGGTCTACAGGGTCAGGAATATTAAGTCCCAAAACGGTAGGTCTCGTTCAAATTCCAAAGTCCTGACTGCTATAAAAGCTCGCCCGGTTGACTTCAAATCTTCCAGATGGGGCGCTCAGACTACCCAGGTGGTCAATTCCTTGGCCACTCCTTTGATAGCCCACAAATTGCTCAATGGATTGCCCGAGAACGTTATTTGCTCTTGCAGGAAGCCTGGTGGCAATTTCCTCATATTGTCAACTTTGACATGCTTGCCAGGTTACTCCAACCCGAAATACAAGATCTTATTGACTTGGTTCATCCTTTCCTGGTATGCCCACTTTACAGTCTTTCCTTCCTGGCTTGTTAACTAGCCTTCCCGGCAGATTGCTCATGAGCAGTTCTATCCCCGCAATGAAGATCCTGTTTTGTTGCGATTCCTGGCTATGGTCACTTCTCTAGTCAACAACCTCAGCCCGGCTTTTCAATCCGCACATTGGTTTGCCTGGAAGGTGCGCGACACTTGTTGGATGATGATGTTGGTCCGAGTTCATGTCTTTTCTATGCGTTCTTTGACAGGGATCCTTACTGGTTATTTCAGATGACTGATCCTTGTTTTGAGCCCTCTGACTTGTTTCCCGGTGAAGTTTCTGTGCCGTCTTTGGGTATCCTTTCCACAAGGCGTCCCTGGCTGCGTTTGACTCCTACTGGTGCATTCAAACAGGGACTCAACTGGTTTCATTTCCATATGCTATCTCTTGCAGAGGATATGACCCAGAAGTCGGTATGTCTATGGTCACCCGGTCAACAATATTTCAATTACTAAATTTTTCTCGGGTAGCCCGCTCCTGAAGGAACTGCCCATCCCTTTGATATAAGCAAGTACCTCTAGCTGTAATTAGCTTAGATACTCCTGTGCTCACCATATTACCTTGGTTGGAGCACCTTTAGTATTTGAAATACAGTCATATTATGAGTGAACATGTAATCTGTTCCTACAATTTGACAAGTCATAATTTTTCATCATTTCCTTTTCCCAGTGAGCCTTTTTCTTAAATACTCTAAGTGTCTGCTCATTTCCCGGTATGTCTTCCCTGTTCTATGCGTTCTCTTTTGCTAAGAAGCGAATGCCCAACTTTGATCATAAGCTGGGCAACCTTTCTGCTAATATAGCTGCCGATCATCATTGTTTACTTCGTTGGGTGTGCAATCGGTATCCAGAGATTCTGGATTTCTCTGTTATAGCATACTGGAGTCAGCCGGAACTGGCTTCACTGATCGGTCTCGTACATCCCTTCCTGGTAAGTCAAATTTATATTCAACTATTACCCGGCTGAGGTAATTGATTGCCTGTCAGTGTGCTCATGTCCAACATTTCCCACATGATACTGATCCCGTGGCTGTGCACTTTCTCTTGTCCATCACCATCACTGTCAACAACCTGGGTCCTTATTTTATTGATGCCAACTGGTTGTGCTGGATGATTCACGATGTGCGCCGCCGGGCTCTGGTTTTCGATGTACCCAACTTTCTTTCTGTGTTGATTCTTACTGATGCTTTTCTTAGGAACTCGGCGGTTTATTCGGCCCAGACGACCAGTTTCCTGGTGATGAGGGGCTTCCTTGCCTGTGATACGGTTCCATGCCGTTTTTCCATGTTGAGCCTGTTCTTTTAGGTGAGTTCGTGGCAGTGGGTCTTAATGTGATTCAACTTGGTTCGGAAACCTTGCCATCCCGCATAAATGCTGCTTTCAAGCTGGTATGTATTTCCATTGTTCCATTATTACCGGGCACCTTATTTCCCTGCTGATAGCTGTATTCGGCTGGCGCCTATCCAGTCCGCTATCTTCCCTGCTCTGGTTCCAGAGGAGTCCATATTCCATTTGAACTCTTATGAATAGTGTCATTATTCCTCTGTAGAGCCAAAACTTGAATAGAAATAAAATCCAAATAACTCTAAGTTTTTCGCCGGATTGCTTTCTGTTCCTAAGTCCAGATGGCTCCTGTCAGCTGTCATCTGCCTGCAACCTCAAGGTCTTTCCAGGTAGAACAATTACAGTGTTTGGGACTCCATTTCTGGTTCCTAGGTGCTGCTTGCTGATGCCTCATGTTCTTATTCCAAATCTGTAGAGGTAACACACTTTTCTCAGCTATTCTTTCTTCCTGGTTTGGTAGTTTCCCATGCTTTGTCCAGTTTTGCTTGTCGGACAGTCGCGAAAATTGTCACTTTGATATTTTCCTACTTATCTCCCCCAAACTGAAAAATGCCTGTCCCAGGCAATCCTTCCATGGGTATAGATAGTTCCAGGAATTTAAATAACTAACTCTGTTGCTGACTAAGACTTACAAACCATGTTCTAGTTCTGCCCGATCGTGTTTTGATCATTTAAGTGAAGTCATAAATGTCATGACCGTGTCTCCCATAAGCAAATCAATTAGCCTGGGTTGCATAATCACTTCTAATAATTTCACTAAGTCAGGCCCGGCAGCCTTCAAAAACCAGAAATCTTTTCCATAGAATTGACACACATTTTCATGGCACCAGAATCTGTGGAGATTGCTTGTTTCAAGGCGGCTCTTGGGCTATTACGTTGCCGGTTGAAGAATGGGACGTATCTTCCTACCATTCCTACTGAGTTACCCAACCTGGCTGATGGAACCCTCAACATCGATGCTATTCTGACCATCGACCGTGAGAACCTTCGTTTCCTGGAGGGAATCGTGAGTTGAATCACGTATGCTACCGCTTTTACCTGCTGATTTTCTCCATGTAGCAACCGTTATTCGAGAACAAGGATCGGTTCATGAAAGCTTACTTGGAGGAGCCAATCTTACTCTGGGAAGGAGCGTTTGGCGCTCGCAAGGATACTCAGAACCGGAAGAACCAGCTCGAGGGACCTTATGGTTCCAAGATGCCTGATAATCCTTCGTTGTCCACTCGCACTACCAGTTGGATTCCTGCTGATCAGGAGGAGAAGGCTGCTGCTGCTGCTCGCCCTTCTGGTCTGCTTACTGTGAGTTGAATCACACCTATGTGCAATTACTGTGTTTACTTACTAGTACCCTTTTTAGAAAGAGAAACTCAAGAAGGTGGGCAAAATTATCAAGTCAAAGGCTACCGTCAGGAATGACACGGATCCGGAGACCAACCAGGTTGACGAGGATGTCAAGATGAAAGGTGGCGAGGAAAGTCTTGTTCTTGAGATCAATAGCGACGAATCTGACAATGTGAGCAGCCCGCTCTGACTTGTCAACTCATGACACAGATTTCTTATGGCATTTTACAGATGAGTCTCGGCGAAGAGGAGCCCAGTAAGTTTCTCAGCAATGAACCTGTTCCCTGGTTGCTTATTCCTGACTCGTAGCACACCCTACCACTCGCAGCCATACAACTCATAAGCGTTGCCGTGTCAAGCGTGTGGCCAGCCGTTCTCCCGCTGTATGTTTTCTCCTCTGTTCACTACGACCTGGCTTACTGGGTATCCTTTCAGCAGGTCAGTGAGCTCCATAAGTCGGCGCCCTGTGCCTACGATGCCGGTGACGTCTCTCATCCTTTTCTGGGATGTCCAACGGTAAATCTACTTCCTTACTGCGATGTACCGGGGCTTACTACACATGAACCTTCTTATTGAAAGGCAGTGGAGCTCTTGGAGAAACAGGACTGGGTACTCGCTGCTCGCAGTAATAAACACCTGTGTCAGGAGTTCCAGGCTGCATCCCATGGGGAGCCTCCCAAGGAGAACTTGGTGTTTCCTATCACTTGTAAGCTGTTCCTGTTCATCTTCTTTCTGGGTGCTGAGTTGCTCTAATTAGCCTGGGCCGCGAACTTCGAGCTTCCGAGAGAGCACAAGACCTTGGAGACTGCTCTGAAGACTGTTGCAGCGAGTCACCTTAGCGGGGACAAGCTTGAGCTGCTTCAAGTGTGAGCCCAGCAGATCCATTGCGAGCTCAAACTGTTGGTGCACCACCTGGAGGCCACGATCATGGCCTACCAGTTCTGTGTCAAACAACAAGAGTTTATTGAGCACAAGATCGCGTGCTTGTCACAGTCTAAATAGATTCTCCGTCATTTTCTTACATATGCAAGTATTTTTCCATAGCAAACATCCGGGCGACTTTAGCCGTACCATAGATAGTCCCGATCGAGTACACTCGTGCTCTCAGTGTAGTAAGCCTTTTTATAAAAAAAACATATCTTTTCTTTCCTTGAATGTCGTTAAGTTATTCTTCCAGTAGTGGGTCTAAAGATTCATAGTCTTCGAACTCAGGATGTGAATCCGCGAAATCATCAGGTATGTCTTCTTCAGGCTCAGGAGCGTCCATTAACTGGTCCAGGGCGGTCTTAGACATATCAATCAAGTCTTCTATGTTACCGAGCACCTCGATCTTCTTCCTTGCTAGGAATGGTATCACCCGGAAGGCACCAACCTTGAAACTCCATACTGTGCCGTTCATCTCAGCAACAATGTAGGAGCCACCGGTGGTCCTTCGGATCACTATTACGGGTCCTACGTACCGGGGCCGCATTTTTCCTCCAACTGACTTCTCTATCCTCGTATTCCTGACTAACACCAGGCTACCAGGCTTGAAGTTTAGCTGTTTGATAGTTGCTGCGTGCATCCTTGCATACTTCACGGTTTCCTTTACTTTGATCTCATGTAACTTGTTATGTAGCTCCATGACATCAGAAGTGTGCTTGGCCAAGGCTCGAGCTCAATAACCTACTACTTCTTCAGTGGTAAGTATTCTACCAGGGTATTTCACCAGCCAGGTAGCTTCTACTATGTCCAGGGGTAATACCGGGTGAGCGCCTGTTATGGCAAAGAAGGGTGAGCAACCCATCCTTTTTCGACTCATTACTCTATCTGACCACATGATATGATAGAGGTAGGCCACCCATCTGTCTGCTATCCCATTGGCTGCTTTGTACAGTGCCTGATGAACATCCAGGTGAGGTCTTTCTATCTTCCCGTTCACTTGCGAATTATACCCGGAAATTCTTATCCCACGAATCCCATAGGTAAGTTCCAAGTATTCCATGGCTTTCAAGAAAGGCACCCCGTTATTGGTTACTATTACCGAGAGGCAGCCCCACCTACAGAGAATGTCCTTAAAGAGCCATTCCCCAATGGCTTTCCCAGTTTCTTTCTTTAGCCTAGCCCCCTCCATCCAACTAGTCAAGGCACAGCGACCATGCACAATATAACGGTATCCAGCAGATAAAGGCATATGCATTGTGTCAGCATGCAAAACTTGAAATATCGACAGAGTGTGCATTACCATAGGTGGGATCCTGATCTTCCTGCTTTGTCTTTCTTGACACATTACACATGTCTTGATGTACCAGGCAATATCCAACTCCATCTCCGGCCACCAGAAGTGTTCTTTGATGAGTTGAATAGTTGCATAGACACCACGGTGTCCCAGGTAGTCATGTCCAGACTGCATAATATACATTCTTCTGGCTCTGGGCATTACTAGCTTATGCGCTCCTTCCAGACTTTTCCAGTACAGTTTTCCATTCACTTCAAAGAAATGTGTTGCGAATCTGACGAAGTTCCTCAATTGAGAGTCTGCCAAACCCAGTGGGGTGGTCAATGGATCCGTGAGCCAGGCTGGAATTAAATTAAGTCTGATATCAGACTGTACTCCAAACTTGGATCTACGATTTTCCAGGTATTCTTCTACTGCCACGTACTCTTCTGCTTCCGGGATTACCAGGGCTGAATACAATATTGTCACAACTTGTGTTCCCAAGCCTTGAATGAACACTTGATCAACTGCCAGGTCACTTAGAGCTAGCTCCACCGTCATATATCCATGCTGGGTATTGATATGATCTGAAAATTCCTCAAACTCTAAGGGAGCTGGTCGTTGGCTGATGTCATATTCCAGTGGTACGTGCTCTTCTTCCAAATCTTCGGGTCGACGACCGTAAATGTCATCACCAGGCTGAAAATCCTGCCAGGAAAGTCCATCGGGTCCATGAACTTTGCCGGGTACGTGTACTAACTTGAAATGGAAGAGTAATATCGACTCTATCCATCTGTTGATAGCTACATTCGGCACACTGTCCGGGTTCCTCAACATACCAAAGATGTACTTAGCATCCGTTTCCACAGTGAGGTTTCTTGCACCCCACACCCAATTCTTACAGGCGATTAGTGCTAAATGTAATCTGTACAGTTCTCATTTTGGCTTAGAGAAGTTAGCTTCCCTCTCGTTCAACGTTATAGAACCAAACCGGCAGTAATAGTGTTTCCGGGAATCATCCGTGTCTACTTGACAAATGTAAAATCCGACTGCTCGCCAGGACATGTCCACACACAAGAGAATGGGCCACTCGTAGTTGATGGATCTCAATGCCGGTCAGGCGGCCAGAGCATCTTTCAACAACTGCATCGATTTTATTTGATCATCACTCCACTGGAAGGGAACTTTCAACTGGGTAAGGCAAGTTAAAGGTTCAGCGAGCTTAGAGTAGTCCTTGATGGATATCTGGCAAGTCCCTACGGTTCCTAGGAATGCTCGAACATCACCCAACTCTTTGCAAGGTCCCCAATTCATTATTACTTTTGCCTGCTCAGTCTCTGGCTTTCTTCCTTCATAGGTACAACAATGCCTGACTACAATGATTTCCGAGGCGCATAACACCGCTTTTGGGCCTGAAAACGTGCCCCCACAGTACTTCATACGTTGCACTATTCTATTCAATACTTGGAAATGTTCCCATACAAAACGACGAATCTCACTATTCTCCGGGATGGTTTCATATCCCCCACCTGCTAATTTGTATCTCGTTTCGGGACCTCTTACGGGTACGTCGTCAATATACGGCCGGGTGAAGATAGGAATTTCTTCCTGTAAAATGAAAGTTACATCATCGTGGAATATGGGTATGGAGTTCATCCAGCCCATAGGTAAGGTTACCAGTCGCAAGGCTCCAAACGGTGTTTGGAAGGTAGTGAGGTCCCTTGACGTTTCCGCAATGGTTCTCTCATCATACCCGACAAACAGGTCTAGTATACCACCACAGGCTCGCCCGGCAAAGTGTGCTGCCAGCTCATCCATCGCAGGTGGTAGCCCTGAATGCGCGATGGTGACAGCATTCAATGGTTCCAAACTATGTACCAATCTCAAACTCTTCCCATCTTTCTTTAACACACAGAACCACCTAGAGCGATAAGAAGAGTTGGAGGGTTCGTAAACTCCTGCGTCTATCTTTGTCTTGATGATCTTACAGACGTCTGCATAGATGGGCGCCGGTATAGGAATATTCTTAAGTACCCAGGGCATATGTGGTATCACCGGGATGTCAATGGGTGGAAAGAAGTCTTCCCAGAAGTGTCCCCTTTCAGAGTTGTCCCAGGCAAAGCCTTCATCCTGCCTCATCATAAACTGGTGCATCAGTTTCTGCTCTTCTGGCCACAAGAATTCCTCTTTGTGTATGTTGTCAATAATCGCTCGCCGTTCGTGAGTATACCGCCCGGTAGGTGCAAAGTCAGCTGGGTGAGTAGGAAGTTCTGGTATTCCCGCCAGAGGATCTCCTCTAATCTCCCATGTGATCCTGAAATCGGTTGGTAATGTTGTCAGCACTGGTCAAACTTTGTCGGCCACCGGTTTGTATTTCTTAGTAACAAAGACCGCTTCTTGCCAGGTTGTTCCTTCCAGGGAAACTTCCTTTAACGATACTGCATCGTCCAACACTACCTGGCTGTCCCAGGTGTCACCTGCTTCTCTTCTATCCATTCCCTGATGAAGGTTGCTCCGTTTCAGGTCGAATATTGGCACCGTCTCTTTCCATTCCTGTACCAGGATACCTTTCCCAGCTGCAGGGTTTACTTTCTCGTACTTCTGTGCATAATACATGCTTACCTGGTTGAGGACTTCCGGGTTTTTCCATGTTTCGTCACTCGCACACAGGTAGAAGTCTCTCAAACTTCCAGGGCTGAATGTTTTCTTTTTCTCTGGTGGCTTGGCGTAACTTTCTATAACTAAGTTACCATCTGCATCCTGAGCCAGGATGACTGCTAGCTCTCCTTGATCAGGTATGAGATCTTTGAGCTCTGAAAACCCAACTCAGGTTCCCTCTGCAAGATCTGAGGAGGCTTTCCCCATGGATACATGTGGACCTTCACCCGCTTCCTGGTGTTTGGGTCAGTGAGTATCAACGTCTGATCTCCATCCGTAGTGTTCTTTACTTCACTTTTGGTTAGGGTATCAAACGGACGTCCCAACAATAACTCATACTCCAGGTTAGCTAGTACATGAACTTGTAGATATATAGTCACATCCCCAAATAGGAACGCAACATTTGGTACAAGTCCCAATGATCACTCAACACCCCAGTTAGCACTCTCCATCATGATGTAAACATCCGGGTCATATTCCCAACCCATCTGCTTTGCCAACTTGATGGAACATGATACAATTTGTGAACCAGAGTTGCACAAACATTCCATTTTCCTTCTTCCTGATACCAACGGGTAGACTGCCCTCAGCGTTTCCAACGAAGTTCCAATGGCAATGATTGGTTTGGGCTTCTCTCCTGTGGGTACGCTCTCCAGGTATTGAACTACCGGATCCGGAATAATGGTTGACCCAGCCGGGATCAAACCCTGTTGCATAGTGGTGACATAGAAATGTACCGCCGGCAACTTGTCAATCGAAATACCTCCTTCAACCTGAGATACGTCTTCTTCCACAGGTGGCAAAGGTTCCGGGTCCCACTCTTGGGCTTCCGGCTTGACTCCGTTTTCCTGTTCCGTTACCTCAGCTGCTACCATTTGCTTAGTTGGAACACTTTTAGGAGTTACATACAACTTCATTTTACTGCGCACACCTGGAGAGGCTGCCAGCCAATGTTCTGCCAATAGCATTACTGGTGCCTTCATCATCTGGTACCAAACATCTTGTTCCAGGTTACCAGATTGTGCGTCTACTGTCTTTCTATATGCCGGTCCAGGTCTCTTGACTTCTCCTGGTAAGACAGAAACTTTATTGCGAGCTTCGTTCACGTCAGGGAGTAAGTTCACATCTGGTACCGAGCCGTAGGGATTCTCCGGAATGGAATACTCATCATTCCCAGGTCCCACAATAACCGGGGGCATTGATCGCGATCGATCTGCCTTAGGCAGATCAGCCATCTCAAAGTTCTCTACACTACTACTTGTTTTTGGGGTATATTTGCTTTGCTTAGATGACTGGGTTCACCAGTTCTCACTCCCCACTCCTCGGTTTTGGTTTTGCACGTCCTCCGGTGAAATAATGCTCGACCCGGCAACTCTGCTAGTCTTGTTTGAACGTATTCCTGCCTTCATCGAACCGTTACGAAAATCCTGGGTATCTTGAGAAGGGTCATTCGAATGACTCGCTTCCTTGCTATGCTGGGAGCGAGTCTTAACCACGGAGTCCCATTGAGGTCCTTCCAGGTACTGACTCTCTGGTACCAGGTGCGCAGTTTGCTGTGCAATTTGTTCCATAAGTGTCCTCAGATATCCGAAACTATGTTCTTCCTCAGCTATCTGGTGTGACATAACATATTGCGGTACCGGGCCCGGTATCTGCAATGCTGCCATCAGGTTTTGACTTTGAGGTCTTTTCGACTCTGCCTGCCTCTGACAGTTATAGTAATGCAGGATCCTTGCTTTCTGACTGAGTCCGTGCGGTTCCCTGGGGATGTTAGTCCCATCCTTCAATCGGTATAGGTTCTGAGTACCATCGATATGTACTAGGTCTCCTGCTGTGATTATCTCTAGCTTAGAAGGACACTCGATCTGGAAATGCCTGAAGAGATCACAGAGTTGACATTGTCCAGGCGGGTTACCGGTATTCCCATAACCTCCCATTCTGCCTGAACTCTGACCCAGAAGGGAAATAGTCGAGGTTGTTTTTAGCTAAGTGTAACGATCATGCCGCGGACTCCACGGACCTCATCCAATCATCCACTCCACCGGCTCCAAGCCAATCATCGGAATCCGTCGGATTCTGAATCCCGGTTTCTACCTCATATTTCATATCTCTATTTCATTTACTTATTTCACATATTTCATTTATCACACCTAGAACCCGTCACGGTAGTGAGTAGGTGTTATATCGGAGTCCACGGAATACTCGACTCCTCTAGATACAGAACATTCCAGCTCATGTCACTCTAGCCATACCTACACTATTCCAGACCCTGACCCGTTGGACTCTGTCTTAGTATATAAGCTGTACATTTAGTAGTACATACCTCAGTTTGAATATCAACTTGGTTTAGCCCAATAACTCTCGTCCTCACTCTCTTCAGCCTTCAAGCCATAATCCATCTCTCTACGTCCGCGGACTCCAATAGCCGTTGGACTTGACCTTTGATCCTAGAGATCATAATCCCGCAGACTCCATCCGTAATCCTTCTTTAGGCTTTGACCCAAAGGTAACGTTGCTAATAGCTTCGCCAAGCCCCACGCACTCCACAGATTCCATGGCGTGCATTCCTTTCACTTCATCTTATTGGCACGATCCTAACAGTATATTCGAACTCAAACCCTTGAGTCAAAATTTTTAGGAATGTCTAACACTACCCTCGATCCCTCACAAACTCAATCATCCTCAATGGCTCCGCCCGTAAACTGTCTCTCCATGTGCGACATTCCCGCCTCTGCATCAAAAGAGGATCATACCCTCTTCGGCGAGGACTCAGCCTCCACACAATGTTCATGTAGGGAAACCTACACTCACAGTGGCTTCACCGCCCGCCAATCCAATGTCAGCACCATGCCCAATGTGTTCTCCGCAGACTCCACTAGTACAAACAGATGGGGTGGTTATCGAAGCATCATCCCAGAAACCCCACACATGCAGCCTCTCTTTCCAGTCGAGGAAGAAGGTGACAATGGGGATCCCAGTGACAGCGACGGTGAACCTGACTCCCCTAGCAATCGCAATTGCAACCTGCGCAATCTATGGCGCCCCGGTCCACCAGCTGGTCCACCAAATCCAAGTGGCCCTGGGGGTCCCGGCAGTCCCAGCGGACCAGGCAGTAATCCTCCTAATCCTCCCAATCCTGATCCCAATGACGAGAACCGCCTCATGATGGAATTCATGAACCTCCTCTGTGGCCTTACCCGCCAAGTCAACAACCCACCTCAGCAGATCGTCCGTACCAAAGTCAAGGTACCGGACACCTTCGACAGAGCAGACCTGCGGAAACTCAAGGCGTTCATCATCTCCCTGCAGTTGAACTTCAATGACAGGCCCAACGCATTCACCACGGACACCACCAAAGTCAACTACGCCATTTCCTTCCTCTCTGGTGTCGCCCTTGACTGGTTCAAACCGGATATCCTCCACCCCAATCAAGCCAATCCTCCCGCTTGGGCGTACTCCTACGCCGCCTTCCTTTCAGAGCTCCGTACCAATTTTGGTCTGTTCGACGCCGTCGGAGATGCTGAAGATGAACTCAAAAATCTTCGGATGCACGACGGAGACAGGATCATGAAGTACATAGTAAGCTTCAATCAACACGCAGCCATTATTGGTTACGGCGACAACTCCCTCCATCATGCCTTTTACCGCAGGCTTTGCTCATGGATCAAGGATGACATGGCTCACCACGGAAAACCCAACAACCTCCATGATATGCAGACCCTTGCCCAGGAGCTTGACGCTCGTTACTGGACTAGGAAAGCTGAGGTCTCCAGGGAAAACCGCGACTGGCCCTCCACCTCCTCCACCTTCAAACCTAAGGGTTTGGGTTCTAACTCGAGCTCTTCCAACAACTCCGTGGCCCCGGAATCCTACAGTTCCACCGCAGGTTCTTCATCCACCTCTTCTACCTCCGGCTCCACGGGTACCTCCAAGAAGCCCTACGCTGACAAGCTAGGCAAAGACGGTAAGCTCACACCCAAAGAGAAGGAACGTTGCTGCAAGAACGACCTCTGCATGTTCTGTGGTAACAAACACAAGACCGAGGACTGCAACAAGTGACAATCTGCGGCTTCCACGCGTGGATGTGCAGCTGAGGTCTCTGACCCTACTCCTGCCTCTGTCGATTTGGCTCCTTCGGAGTCGGAAAAATAGAGAGCAACCCTGCTTCCTCCGTGCAAGGACAGGGTTGCGTTGACTGTCATTGCATTTCGGAGATCGTAACCCTCAATGCCGCCGCTCTTTCCAATCATTCCCTTACTATATCCCTATCCAGTGAAGTTGGCTCCGGATCTCCTATATCCACAATCCTACATTTTCTTGCTCTAGTCGATTCTGGTTCCAGCCATTGCTTCATCGACTGGAAGTACATTAACGATCACAACATCCCTACCAATTCCATTCCTCCTGTACAACTTCGGCTTCTCGACGGCTCTGCCGGATCTCACATCTCACAATCTGTTACTCTCTCCATACGATTCCTGTCAGGAGATATCATTCCTATTGACTTCTACGTCACACATCTTGATTCATCTTGTAACCTCGTTCTGGGATACAACTGGCTCTCCCGCTACAATCCGTTGATTGACTGGGCAAAGCACAGTATCACTTTCCGTTCAAAGCTATTTGGTGCATCTGTTGCACAAGCTCGCAAGGACCCTTCAGGTCCTATCCCATCCAAACCACCTCTGAGATCCCAATGGACTCTGCCAGCGTATGAACCCATCTACTCATACCCGTCCATCCCATCATTTTCCGCTTCAGTTGCCCCGAAAATATCTATCATTTCCGCGGCTGCTTTCGTACGAGCTTGCGCAGAGGAGGGTGCACAACAGTTCACACTCCAACCTTCTATGCCAAGTGTTAGTGGCCAGGCTGCTTCCATGGCTCCACCAGATTTATCTGATGTTCCACCGGAGTATCATGACTTCGCCGATGTGTTCAGTGACTCTCTCTCAGAGAAACTCCCCAAGCATCGTCCTTACGATCTCAAGATCAACCTTGACGAAGGCACCTCACCTCTGCTCGGACCCATCTATTCCCTCTCTGAATCCGAACTCAAAGCCTTACACGAGTTTATCGACGATAACGTCCGTAATGGTTTCATCTCTCTGACACGCTCTCCCCACGGAGCTCCGGTACTCTTTGTCAAAAAGAAAGCTGGTGAACTCAGACTCTGTGTCGACTTCCGCAGCCTTAACAAAATCACGAAAAAGGACCGCTATCCACTTCCCCTCATATCCGATCTTCTTGACTCTGCACGTTCCGTGCGCATATATACCAAACTCGACCTCCGCCACGCCTACCATCTAGTCCATATTGCTGACGGAGATGAATGGAAAACCGCATTCTGTACCCGCTATGGGTCCTTCGAATGACACATCATGCCATTTGGTCTAACCAATGCTCCCGCAGCTTTCCAACATTTCATCAACGACATTTTCGCAGACATGCTCGATGTCTCTGTTGTCGTGTACCTCGACGATATCCTCATCTACTCCAACGATCCCGCGGAACACCGAAAGAATGTACGTGAAGTCCTATGCAGACTTTGAGCCAATGGGCTCTACTGCAAGGGTTCTAAATGCGAATTCAATCGGGATTCCGTGGAATATCTAGGCTATATCCTCTCTCCCAAAGGCTTACGAATGGCTGAAGACAAAGTCAAAGCCATTGTTGACTGGCCGATCCCGTGGAAGGTCAAAGATATCCAATCATTTCTTGGTTTCGCCAATTTCTACCGCCGTTTCATCTACAAATACAGTGAGATCGTTCTACCTCTAACACATCTTACATGCAAAGGTATTCCGTGGAAATTCAATGACAAATGCTTAGCTGCATTCAACGAGTTGAAACAGGCTTCCACTCATGCCCCTATCCTTACTCATTGGATTCCTGACCATCAACTTGTCATGGAAACTGATGCCTCTGACTACGCTATTGCTGCTATCCTCTCCATCTACCTTGATGATGGGGAAATTCACCCTATATCCTTCTTGTCCCGCAGTCTCCATGGAGCCAAACTCAACTATGATACCCATGATAAAGAGCTTCTCACCATCTTTGAAGCCTTTAAATACTGGCGTCATTACCTCAAAGGCTCCGCAGAATCCATCAACATCGTCACTGATCACAAAAACCTTGAATACTTCTCCACTACCAAGGACCTTACATGCCAACAAGTCCGCTGGTCCGAATTCCTTTCCCAATTCAACCTAGTCATCCGATTCCATCCAGGAAAATTAGGTGGGAAACCGGATGCACTCACTAGACAATGGGACGTCTACCTTAAAGAGGGGGATAGTCAATACGCTCAAGTCAATCCTCAAAATTTCCATCCTGTATTTACTCAAGAGCAACTCTCTGCTTCTCTCTGTGCTACTTTTCTTGAAGGTCCCGTACTCCACGCTAGTGCAATCATGGATGTAGACCAATTGCATTCTGATATCAAGCTCGCACAACCCACAGATTCCACAGCGACTGAAGGCTTCCGCCTTGCTTCTTCCCCTTCCAATCCTTCCCGGTGGTCTGTAGATGAGTCAGGAATACTCCGCCTTGACAACCGCATCTACGTCCCAGACTCCGCAGACCTCTGTCTTCGTGTCCTCCAAAACAATCATGACCATATCTTGGCAGGCCATTTTGGTCAAAACAGGACTCTCGAATTAGTCCGACGGAATTACACCTGGCCACAGATGCGTGAATTTGTTCACCACTATGTCAAATCCTGTACTACCTGTGGTCATAACAAAACACCTAGACACCGTCCATTCGGCTTACTCAAACCCTTGCCTGTACCAGAATGGCCATGGGATTCCATCTCCATGGACTTCATTGAACAGCTCCCGGAATCCAACAGATTCACTGCCATCCTTGTCGTTATTGACTGCGCAAGTAAACAAGCCATTTTCATTCCCACTCATGACACCGTCAATTCCTCGGAGCTAGCTCAGCTCTTCGTCACCCATGTCTTCTCCAAGCATGGTGTTCCCAATCACATCACTTCCGACCGCAGCTCCGAATTTGTCTCCCAATTCACTCGTGCCCTAGCCAAATCTCTTGATATGGAGCTTCACTTCACTTCTGGTTACCATCCGGAAGCTGACAGACAAACTGAACACGCTAATCAAACCCTTGAACAATACATCCATATCTATTGTTCATACCAACAAGACAATTGGGATACCCTACTACCCATTGCCGAATTCGCGTACAACAATGCTCCGAACGCCTCCACCGGAATCTCTCCATTCTTCGCTAATAAGGGTTACCATCCTAACATCACTGTGTACCCTGAACACGACATTGCCTCCGCCCGGGCCCACGATTTCATAGTCAACCTCGACGATCTTTACCAATTCCTTAGAGATGAAATCACTCACGCTCAGTCTTGTTACAAATTCCAAGCGGACAAATGACGGTCCCCAGCTCCAGATTTCAAAGTAGGTGACAAGGTTTTCCTTAACTCCAAACACATCAGGACTACTCGCCCTACTGCAAAATTCTCCAAGAAATTCCTCGGACCGTTCGATATCATCACTCAGCCTGGATCCCACTCCTTCACGCTCAAACTTCCCGCGGATCTCCGTTCCATTCACCCTGTATTTCACGTCTCACAGTTGGAACCCGTGGAAATCAATACCATTCCTAATTGCACCCAACCACCTCCACCTCCCGTGGAAGTCGATGGAGAAGAGCAATTCGAGATCGCACAGATTCTTGATTCCAAGCTCGACCGTCGGTTCCGTTGTCCACTCCTCTACTGTGTCCAATGGTTGGGCTACAAAGGTACTGATGAAGAATTTGCATGGATCCCTGCTACAGAGTTCTCCGCAGAAGACTACATTGAAGACTTCCATCGTCATTACCCAGACAAACCAGGACCGTTATCCAAGGTCACCATTCGCAAGGTCTCAGTCAAGACCTCACCTATTCCTTCTTGATCAGCCATTCCATTGGTTCCCATCGGAATCCATCTCCCCAATTTCAAATTCGATTCTGGAAAGCTATTGCAAATTCACTGCCTAATCGGGAACGGAGTCCATCAGACGCATTTCTTGACTTCACCCTTTCTTCACACCATTTTCAGATTGTCAACAAAAAACAATATACATTTTTGCCCCTCCGGGCGTATGCTATCATCCATCTATCTACAAATGTCTATAAAATGATATACAAGGAGGCTGTGATGCTAGGCATCCGCGGACCTGCCGGCCTCTCCACTTTCCACTGCCTTACCCTTTCCTTTCCCTTTCACCTGTTTCATCAACTCCGCCATTCCAGGTACACCTGCGGCCATGGACTCCGGTAGCATTTCTGGTCTGACCTCCTCACCATCCTCCAGCTCCCCTTCAGAATCCTCCACTAAAAAATCCTCTCCTCCCTTCAAATACTCCTTCCACAACCTCCACTCGCTCCGGCGGCCTCTGAGGCGGTAGAATTCTGCCCACATCTCCCTAAACTGCTTACTCGCTGCAATCAAACACTCTAGTGCCCCTTCCCCATGGCTTCCGCGCCAAAACTCAATGTTTGCCAGTTTGAATGGATCCTGGCCGTTGAACTCCGTGGACGTGATGTGGGCGTGGAACACTTGAGCCATGTCTTGATCCAGTCGTAGGCGCATAGCCTGCCAGAGCACCTCAGGAGTAGCCCCCTTCAATTCTCGTAACTCCCCCAACGAAACCTCCCAGTCCTCCGCGGACGCCATCGGAATGAAATCTTGTGGATATTCCAAGGCACTTCCCTCCTCGAAGTCGTCCACCAAGTCATCTACACAGCCTCCGACGGCCTCCAACTCCCTCTCAATGTTCTCCATTCGACCCTCCATTTCATCAAACTTGGCATGCAATTCCTGCAGCAAATCTAGCACCTGTTCCATCGCCGTCAGCACCGCCTCATCCGTCCACATGCATTTTGCCTTGCGGATCCGACACCGTTCGCAAGACCGCATAGTTGACGACATCACACACTGGGCTCCGTCGGCCCGACACCGTCCACACTTGTCTAACAACAAAAAATCAGCCAAAACAATCAAAATCAAACCAACCACGCACCTTTACCATGGAACTCTCCATGTTCCTCCATGGACTTATGTTTCTGCTTCTTTGAAGGCCCCTCCAATGGCCCTGTGGTCCCCTCATCCTCGCTGTCTTCTATCACTGCCTTCGACAGCCGCTTTCTCTTCTTTGACAGGCCCACGGCCCTGGTCGCCTTCGACTTCCCCTTCTCCTTTCGTTTTCTGCGCAGTTCTTCACGCGCCAACTCTTTCTCATCTGCATCCTCCGCGGACTCCTCCCCATCGCCATCCTCAGCCTGTAAAGCCGCTGCCGCGGCTTTTGCGGCCTGCCTTGCCAGTACCGTCTGCTCCTGCAGCAAGCGTCTGGTTTGTGCGGCCTCCGTCTCAGCCGCTGCCATTCTTTTTTTCTCGGCCTCCACGGCCGCCGCCTCTTCCTTCCTCTTCTCTGCTACCCTCCTCTCTGCAGCGACCTTCCTCTCCTCCGCTACTCTCCATGCCTCTTCCTCCCTCGCCAACCGCTCTGTTTCTGCCCGCTTTGCCCCAGCCTCTGCCTCCTTTCTAGACTTCAGCTCTTGAAGTTTCTTCGCTCTTTCATGAGCCCTCTTGTGCGCAGCCTCCGTGGCCGCTGTGGCCTTCTCCGCCTTCATCTTCTCTGCTACCCACAGTTCGTGGGCTTCCACGGCGACCCGATAGGCCTCCTCTTCATCATCCCTGCCAGCGTAGAACGCCGACAGTTCCTCGACCTCCAATTCCTCTGGAGTGGCAGGCACAGCATATGCCTCCAGCGTCCGCGACCGTCGGTATTTGCTAGTCATCGTCAGGAGTAACAGAGAACAAGTTGAGAAAAAAGCACAGAGTTTTCCTACCACCGAGATGATGGTGGTAACAAGTTAAGAGGTGAAAATCATGTGATATCACACTCATAAATTCCACGCGGCACTCCCAGCCATCGGGATCTGCGCTCTTGAGGGCAAGAACGCTAAAGGGGGGATACTGTAATGATCATGCCGTGGACTCCACAGACCTCATCCAATCATCCACTCCACCAGTTCCAAGCCAATCATCGGAATCCGTCGGATTCTGAATCCCGGTTTCTACCTCATATTTCATATCTCTACTTCATTTACTTATTTCACATATTTCATTTATCACACCTAGAACCCGTCACGGTAGCGAGTAGGTGTTATATCGGAGTCCACGGAATACTCGACTCCTCTAGATACAGAACATTCCAGCTCATGTCACTCTAGCCATACCTACACTATTCCAGACCCTGACCCGTTGGACTCTGTCTTAGTATATAAGCTGTACATTTAGTAGTACATACCTCAGTTTGAATATCAACTTGGTTTAGCCCAATAACTCTCATCCTCACTCTCTTCAGCCTTCAAGCCATAATCCATCTCTCTATGTCTACGGACTCCGATAGCCATTGGACTTGACCTTTGATCCTAGAGATCATAATCCCGCAGACTCCATCCATAATCCTTCTTTGGGCTTCGACCCAAGGGTGACGTTGCTAATAGCTTCACCAAGCCCCATGCACTCCACGGATTCCATGGCGTGCATTCCTTTCACTTCATCTTATTGGCACGATCCTAACACTGAGCTAAAGTCCTCTGCATCTCTTCGTCCCGTTTCCTCTGTCCTTCCATCTGTTTCTCCAGCATGGTAGTCATAATTCGGTTACTATCTGCCATGCTTGCCAGGTAAGAGGTTAACTCCTCTGGTAGAGCCGGGGCTTTACGTACTACGGGTTCTTGCTTGATGTTGATGAGCCCAGGTTTACTACTGAGAACAGGTTCCTTTTTGATGGGATTGGCCTGTACCGTCGCCGGGTTGAATAAGTCATTATACACCATGCCGGGTCCTTTAAGAACATGCTTCCCAGCTTCGAATACTTGTTCCAAAGTCCAGGGGTCCTTTGCACTCCTAGCGGCTGCACCCGCCAGTACTGGGGTGGTACTCAGGTGGTCCCTCATTCTCTTCCAAAGGATGTCCTCCTCAAAAGGCGAGATGAAAAGACATACTAAGTCCATATTGGACATTAACTTGTCCTTCTCCACCTGGTTGCTCTTGGCTTGGAATTCTCGGTGATAATTGAGGTAATCACTGGTATCTAAGATCCTGGCTCTCACGTATCTCTTGGCTACTTTCAACAATCCATGACGAGCATCTTCATCGTCGACCTCTGCTCCATCATAACTGCTCAAGACTTCTTTCTTAAAGTCCTCGAACGTCTTCCCGCTGGCAAAAGTGGGAAACTCTCTCCACTGATCCTCAATGTCGGTACTCGTATAACGAACGGCCCATTCTTTTTTCTCGTCATCACTATCGGCTCCCGAGTGCACCTCGAACATTCCTTCCATGATCCGGAAGTGTTTTCTAATTGCCCGGGGGTCTGACAAGTTGAGCTTAGGCGCGTCTCACGACGACTCCATCAGCATTGGTCTCTTTGTCGTAGCTGACATATTGCTACTTTTCTGATTACTAGGGGAATTCTGAGGTGGTTGTGAGTTTGATTTCTTGCTGAAGTTACTTCCAGGCTGAGCGCTACTCGCAGAATTAGAAATACTGGGACCAGGCTCTGGACTTGAATTCTCGGCATGAAGGCATGCGAGATCCTCTTCCTGCTGAGCGTGATTCCTTCAAATTTCTTCCTCCAGGTCGATACTTGATCGCCGGGTAGGTTTCTTGCAGTTCTTGATCTGAACTATGCCTTGGGCGACTTCTTCAAGGTGATACTGTTGCCTGGCAACTCTCTCAGCTTCTTGAGCAGCTTTAGCTCTCTCTCATTGGAGCTTTCGTAAGGCTCGAACGTTACTGGGGTCCGGGATCCAAGGTTCTGGGATCTCATCCAGGGTTTTTGGAGTTCTAACTCGATACAAAAGCTTTTCAATCCAGACTATCACCCCCTCGTGGTGGGCTCCAGATGAAAGGGCTGGTGATGGTGCAGGTGTGCAACGGTACAGTTACTCACACTTATAACACTCTAAGACACTAACCCGGCAAGTTCATGGGGGCAGAGGAACGTCCATTATGTAGAACTTTGTACTTTATTAGATTTCCGGGTTGCAATATAACTGGATTTTAAAGGTCTGTTCTGACTGGGTAGGATTTATTCTTGTTTATCGGTAACACGAAACACGAGTATATACTGAGATACCAGATTCTGCACTGAGTTGCAAGAATCTCCGAACCAGGCTGACTGACTGACTGACTCTGACTGACTGACTGGCTCTGAGGTACAACTTTCAATACTGATTCTGACTCTTTCTGAGGGTACTTGCTAAAGCGAACTTAATCGTGATTTACTTTCAATTCTATTGAGTCTAGGACTCGAAGCTCTAACCTAAATTCCTGTGGGTATTACTACCATAGCTGGGGGCCAGGAAACTTGACCCGGCGACTATTTACTACCTACTTTTATACTACCTGGTATGTCTAATTAGGATAAATAAAATTACGGGCTACTATTACCTGATATCTTGTAATCCTACTACACTGCTTACTTAAAGCTTGGTCAGAAGGCATGATCACACCATTGATCAGGTCATATTTCCTTACCGGGTAGGTCTGGACCTGTACCCGACCTATAGATTGCCTATGAGCAAATGCACGCAGCAGTTATTGGCTCATACCCGTGCTATGACGCATACTCCTGGGTAACCCGCAGTTTACCAGGTAGAACTCGTAGTTCTAGCCCAGCTACTGGGTAATCTCCATGCTCTTGCCATATTTGGACTTGGTAACACATTTATTGACCTGCTGGACTCGGCCATCCGAATCATGCAGTACCGTGCCTAGGCTTGTCATTCTTTCGATAATTAAGAAGGCCTACCTTGACACATGGAGTGCTTCGGTGGTTTCTATCAATTGCTGGTATGTTCGCAACCCAGTATGCTTATATGACTCTTGCTTGCCTTATAATCTTTCCAGGTTACGGTGTTCTTACTAGGGTGTTACTTTCTTATACTTAGTGATACTTGTCATTCCCAGAAATGCATTTTTATTAGGTTTACATGGCTGAGCACTTTTTAGGCACATCAACACTTCCACTAGTCGCAGACAAAAGCTAACTAGTAGAGCTGTTGAGAGCAATATCATCAGCCTCAGCAACAACCTCATCGAGGGTGTGCATATCCTCCCTTCTTACTATGGTTTTGATGACTGCCGGTGCAGCAGGAGCAGCACCAGCACCGCCAGCAGCACCAGTAGCAGGGGCTGCAGCTGGCACACTAGTCACTTTCTTGAAACTGTGCTTGATACTTAAGCACTGAAGAGGCGTCTGAGTGCACAGAGCTAGAAATGCAACAGCATCAAAGACACTGATCACACCCACACCCAACACTACACACACAAACACGCTCAAGTTTGTGGGGGGATTCTAATGCGATGAAAGTAAAGAACCAATCCGATTGAATTCTCAATATCTCTAAGATACACGCGCAGCAATAGTGCTCATATAATATCTAGACTTCTCTAAGTCCAAAGGCTTTTCTCAAGAACAAGAGCGTGCGACTTCCGTCGCTGGGCCTCAAGGCAAGGGTGTATAACACAATACAACTTCATCAAACGTCTCCACAACTTTCTAGCAGTCACTTGCGACTCTAATGACCACTGCACACTACCAATAACACCCTAAACACCACTTAAACAACTGCGCTCGAAGCAGAAACCAATTCCAATTAAACTCAACACACTAATAAACCTCGTGCGTCGCGCACTAAACTGAAACCTTCACAAACATGTGGAGAAGTGTCTACACTGACACAAAACTCCAAAACTTCCACAAGAGCCACAGGGTTTGAACCTATGCACTCGAGCTTCCAACCAATCGTAGATTCACAGGATTCGAACCTATGCAATCCAGAGAAACCCCATCCGACAAGCCAAAGGGTTTGAACCTTTGCCAACCTGCAGAAATAACACAGAAGAGCGAGCACTAATCAAGCCAAAGGGTTTTAACCTCTGCCACCTGTAATGCCTCGTGTCATACAAATGCCCTCAAGAACTCGAAAGGGTGACCTTCAAGACACCGTACTCTTATTCTCTCACAGAGCACAAGTCAAACCGAAACCAGACTCTCTGCACGGAATGCCATGCTATTTTCTTATCTAAGCGTGTGACTTAATTCACACAATAGATATCTGATATGGCTTGTATTCTCTCTCGAAGTTCCTAACTACTCTAAGTGCTAGAGCGCGTGCCTGAAAAGCTTTGCACTATTACACCAGGGGCTCAAAACTTGTATTCTACATCTACACTACAGTATTTATACAATTCTACATCCTACACATCAATACAACTTAATACAGTACTGTTAGAACCTTGGAACATTATCCCTCATGACGCACGCACATTGTTATAGCCTGCCTGGGGCTGGACACTTCGTAAGAGGTCTATCTCGAGACCAGACTCTGTTTCCTCATGGTTGATACTCCACTCGCACTGTGCTCTATGCGTTGGCATGTCACTCATCATTTCCTCGGAGGATACCTGGACCGACAACCAATCGTATAGGCTGTATCCTATTCTGAAGTTGAGTTTCTAGGTTTCTCTGGTTGGTGGGGGATACCTATGGTAAGCCTAGGCACTGCTCTCTTTGGCTAAACTGGGTTCTCTTGGAGTTATCTATGCTGAGGCATTATTTGGGACACGTGCGCATGTGCCACATGATTGGGACCCTGTGCATCATCGATCACTGTGTCACGTAGTTCTCTTGAGATCAGGCATGTCTTTTATTATGGCTGCGGAGCATGTATGCAATCTGTTTGTAGTGCATTCAGTATTGAGTGCTGAGCTCTTGTACTTAGTGTGACCTCAATGAAGTATCATACTAAGTTAGAGCATGCACTCTACCAATAGTCACTTCAGACTTGCATGCGTTGTTATACCACGCACTATGTTGATATCACTGTGCTATGGCTATTTTTATATATGCGCACAACACGTGTGGCAGATCAATCCTTCTCATATCATGTCTGTCTCTCATCAATTCATTGGAGCATGTATCTGATCTGCCTCTAGTGTATTCAATATCAAGTACTGAGCTCTCATACTTAGTGTGACCTCAACCAGTATCATGCTAAGTTAGAGCATGCACTCTACTAATTGTCACTCGAGGCCATACTGCGTGTTACTCAGTATCGCGCTCCATTCCTATATCACTGCGCTCCATGTCTATGTTCATACATGCATGCAGCACATGTCTTTTCATGCGCTCTACTTCTATGTTCCTATATGCACACGCGTGCGTCTTAGCTCAATGTAGCTCTCCTAGTATCATGACTGTCTCTCATCAATTCCTTAGAGCATGTGGCTGATCTGCCTCTTAGTGCATTCTGTATCAAGTGCTGAGCTCTCATACTTAGTGTGAACTTGACTAGTATCATTCTAAATTAGAGCATGCACTCTACCAATTGTCACTCAAGGCCGCACTGCACGTGACTCTATATTGTGCTCCATACATATATCATTGCACTCTGTGTGTTTGACACTGCGCTCTATGCATATAGCACTGTGCTCTATCTGTATCTTTCGTTATCTCAGAACCTAGCCATTATGCAATGCATGTATTGATACATTTCGCGAAATTACACACATAGACACATTGCGAGTGTGTCAGCATGATGCAATATTTTCTCTAAAAGCGGATGACAACGACTCGGTAAATTTTTCCACTAGTTCACGATTCGTAACTAGCGCCGGGGGCTTCTGTAGCTTCTTCGCTTCCGTCAAGAACCTGCGCTTGAATTTCAAGTACGACTCACGCTCATCAGCCCCAAGGTTCGAAAACTTATGCGAAATTTGCGTGAGCCTCTCCCAAGTGCCTGTCTCTGCATCCGCCACGTCTGGGTAATTTTTCAAGATCGCATCTTTGAATTCGACGAAAGTGCCACTATCATAGTTTTCCAACGCTTGCCATTCCTCTTCGGTATGTGCATCCGTATACCTTACTAGTTTCTTCTTCTTCTCATCGTCATCTGTGATGCTATAGTCAGAGAATAAATCCTCCATTTGCCCAAGGAAACACCTCAAGTTCTCGGGTTCATCACTGTCAAACTTGGGAGCGTCCCTAGAAGTGGGTCTAGGCATCTTTTGGGTGCTAGCGGACATGTTCGGTCTACTAGCGGTTTGAATGGACTGGGAGTTTGATTGTCCAGGAAATAGTGGATTAGATGGTCCACTAGTGGGGGAAGTTCTAGGCCTTGTGCATGGCGCAGGGGGTCTAGTCTGTTGGACAATATGATTCACGTTGATTCGCTGCTCTGTCCTAGCTTGTGGGCTATTGGGCAGGGCAGTGGCACTTTGTGGTTTCTTCAATAAGTCATAAATAGATGGGACTCCAACACCAGCAGCTGTTGAATTGGCTGTTGTTCCTCCTTTGGGTCTTGTGGCGGCACTATTGGGTGCTGGCCTCGAAGACGATGCTTGCACGGGTTCTGTAGCTCTAGCCTTGCCTTTTGCTGAGGCTGAGGCTGGGTTAGACAGGTTGTGTACAAGTTGCTAGGTTGAATAGTAGTTTATTTGACAAGACTAAGTGCCAAATAAAAATCTCTTTAAGACTCAACAAGATTATCAAGTCTGAAACTCCCTCGCAGTGGGCTCCAGATGATGTGCTCGGTAACGGCCAGTGGCAAAAGGACTAGTGAGTTGCAACGAACTACAATCAACACTAAACCTCTCAAAAGTCTACACTTATCACCAATGTATTGAATTCGGGTGTTTCAAGTACGATAGAAGCACTCTACAAACTTCAATAATCCAGTAGACTTGTTCAAAAAGACTTCTACTTGTTACTAGCGAGCCTAACAAAGGTAACACTCATATTAGCAGGGGTTTTAAGACATGGTTGGGGAAAGGTGATTTGATTTGAGCTGCTATGCTTGCTGGGACTATGACTGCTTTGGACTAGTGGCTCTCTTGGCCCTGTAACTGCTCCTTACAAGCAATGAACACTTGACTAGTCGCACTCTTGGCAAACTAGCGGCACTCTTGGCCTAAGAATACTACTATGACTGCTGAGAACTTGCTTGAACTAACTCCGAAACACTCCTGGTCTTTGCTTGACACAACAGTAGATTCAAAAGGGGCTTCAATTCACTTCAATACTAAGGTGAGTCCATGACTAGTGGTTGCTTCGTCGAGGTTTAAGCACAAAATCCTTTAATTGGGGCACTAGAATACTGACTAGTATGTCACAATCATGGGGAAGGCTTGCCTCCCATGCGTGTACTTGTCTGTCTACTTATATACTACAGCCATAAGGCACAATCAGGGTCTAATTAAGCTGAATAGGGAGTATTATTGGTAAGATTTGCTGGGCTAGTCACGGGAAATGGTGAAAGAGCACGCAATAGCCGGTCTGGAGCCAGTTGCATGCTTACTAGTGGGACCTAGGAGCTCCAATGGGAGCTCTATCCCACGTCTCAAAGCTGCTATTTGCCTGTGGTTGTCAAGGCTGAATGACTAGCCTGATGGGCATGCCTGCAACAGTAGTCGATCATGATCGGAACCGCTGCCCGGCTATACTAGTGCCGATCATATGAGATCTGTATCACACTAGTCAAATCTCCAGCAAAGTCGATCCGTTACTGATGCTTTTCCTAAGTCCTATTCGAGATTCCGTGTAACTAGTTTATCCTGACTTAGGTGTTTCTGCCAAGACCGGTATGCATGTGATCGAACTCCGCGCTAAGTGTGCCCTCTGCCTCTGGTTTGGTTTGTTAGTCGCATCCTTGGTCCACTTGTGGCTTTATTTGCTTAGCCCATTAGGTGGCAGGATACTAGTGTGACCGGCTGGTAGAGCTTGGCCTGCAGGGGTGCCGTCTCTAAGTCCTGGTTTTACTAGTCGCATACTAATCTGACTATCAGCTCAAAGCCTCCGCTATAGTCCTCTAAAGCCTCACTAGTGTCGGATAGATCCACGATAGTATTGTTGTAAAATCGCAAAATCTAGGTGTGAACACGTAGACGGCATATCAGCGTTGGGGCAGTAGAGTGTCGGGATCGCTGATGGCATCTGGTAGTGGTATCAAAGGGAGGTGGTAGAGCTCGTGCATCTGTTCTGGATCTGAAGCCATCTAAAAAGGGAGATTGGAACTTAGGGTTAGGAGATGCAGAGGGAGGCTCTTATGGAGGTATTCGCTGGTAGCAGACGCAAGAGTATTTTGCTCGGGGAAGAAAGACTGGCAACGGGACTGGAGGGTATTCCTTGGCATCATGTCATGTGGTCCGAGGCGCTGAGACTCGTATGCAGGATATAAACCAAATCCGATGCTGGTTGTCTTCGCAACATACAGGATAAATGTTCATTTGCAGCCAGATTATGGGAAATTCTTGGTGTCCAAAGGTAGGTTTGATGGGCCCAGTGAATATAGTGGAACAAGAAAAATGCTGCGGAACTTTCAGTGACAAGGGAATACAGCGAAAGCGCAAGGAGATGGTTGGAAGGAAGAAAGGGTGATGTTGCCACGGTATGTCCATGGCTACTGTTGCGGTGGCTATATGTGGGAACTCAATTCCATTCTTGGAACACTCAATTCTTCTAGCCATCTTTCGTTCAGTACAGTCACCATGGGCTGCTACTTACTGGTGATGCCATGCATTATGATCTTCCCTATCCTCCCTTCCTTTGCCATGGTCTTGTCATGCCTTTCCCTTGTGTTCTGCTTATGGATCCACGGGGTCCACTCAGATAAATCATAATATATTGTTTGATGATCAAAAGTACATTTTGATATCACTTTTTTGATGTGCCAGGTGCTCATTTTATGATTGCGAAAGGATGCCATCCAATATTTGGGGATCTCAGGCTCCCACGTTCAATCTGGTATGGTCTCACATTCTTCGTTTTGTCTTTGAAGCATTTATGAAAGCACACAGTGCTAGGAGGTGCATTTTTAGCTTAAAGCTGTCAACAGTGGATCTGCATGGCATGCATACAGGTCACTACTTATTCAAGAAGATAAAAGCAATTATTGGTATCTGGTGCATTTCTGCATGTAATGCTTTGAGTCTCTTCTAATTTCACACCTAGCGTCTTTATTGGCGGTAAGCCCCTGTCCTGATCATGCCCAAATATAGCTCAGACAATTTGTATATAGGAAGAAAGATGGAACATTTGCCACCGTCAATGTGGTGTGATGTACATGCTACTATCTGATGATATTGAGACACTGTTTTCATGCCTGTTCTAGATGTACTCTTGTTTTCTATTTATGAAAATTCGTCTCCTGAGATGCGTGCAGATTGCATATTCAGTGATCACTCCTCATTGATGACCCCATTTCCCTGATGATGTCCGTCTCATCTCTCACCTCTCTCTGCTGTTCCTAACATGACCGCTCAGTTTAGAATGATGTCTGGTTCGTATCACTTCCCTTTTAGGACCCACCTTCTGACAGCATGCGTAGGAGACCTGAACCTTCGTACCTTGTACGTGTCTATCTTGGAACAACAAGCTATCACGTTCCTCTACCTCGACTTGAATGGAGTGTCAACCAAGTACAACGAGCTCCCCATGAACCAGGACTGGACATCCGGTATACGATCCGAAATTGTATGTCCTGTATTCACAATCAAATATAATTCTCAGCACTATGCAACAGAATTCTCCAAGCTGTTGAGATGGAAAGGTGTATTCACTCCATCCTCAGAAGAATATGTGACCAACGGTGTCACAGAATATAGATTTGGAGGATCATAAATCTGGTGTTGCGTTGCGATGACCTGAACTGCCCAATCACGATTACTTGAATATTCATAGAGGTATGTACTACTCCATCCTTCTTCCATTTGTTGCGTAGTCTGAGGCTTGGCAGGTGGACTAGGGAATGCTGGTCTTCTGCGACCAGCAAGCCAAGGCCATGACACCTGACAGCCTTTTATGTGAGCCTCTCATCTGCATCTTTGCATGCTTTCTCACTCTGACAAAGCTTGTAGGTTCTCGAATGCCGATCTACGGAGTATGGCTACAATGCCGACTTCTTCGATGGCTGGGAGTCTGGCATCCTCCATCAACAGGTGCCATTGTAACATGTACAGTGACCCTTCCTGTTTCATGGCGGCTAGGATGCTCACTATCAATTAAAGTGCAAAAGGGTTTATTTAGAATACTACAGACGAGATCAGTATGTATCCTTCTTTTGCTCCTCTCCTTATTCTGAACGTGCTGGTAGCTATGGGAAACCTGGCAATGCTCCATGGAACCAACCCTGTCCAGGCACTGTGTTATGAGGAGTATCCTGCCACATCCACATTGGCTATTGTGGGATCGAAGTATGTGTCAACCGAGGAGGGCATAGCACCGAGTGGGTCCGCAGAGGTTGTGGTAGTGGCTGGGACGGCGGATGGTGGAGGGATAATGGCTGATGTGAGCTGTATTTGGGGTGGGAGCATGAGGGGTGTGTGGAGGGTTTCTGAGGTTTTCTGAGGCAGTGGTGATGGTTGGGATTTTGATAACAACTATTGGTCTCGTGTAGTGGGTAGCAATGGAAACCAAACAGTATTATTCCCAGTTGAGTGCTGCATACACTGAGGTGAGATGTTTTGAAGGTTGGTTTTTCCTGTGTGATTGTTTGCTATGCAGTTCTGACAGATGTTTAGATGTCAACTCATACTTGTATTGTAGAGTTATCACATGTTGATGCATAAGAAGAAGAGTATTGAGGTTTCCTTGCCTACTGTCACTGAGCAATTAAAGGGACTGCACTATTTAACACAAGAGGAATGCATATGGGTTTGATGGGGCATGTGCTACCTACTTGTCTGGAACTTTGATGTGCTCATGTATAAGTACCATAGTTCTCTTTTTAGGATCTTCCAGAAACTGAGTTCATAATGTCCCTACTATCCACACTTTGTCATCACTGATGCATCTTAGTTTGTTGCATTTTCTGAGTACATGTATCCATCAATATGAGAATTCACAATCTGCTACTTCAGGAAAGAAATAATGGCTCCAGTAAGCTACAGTATTAGTGGCTATCACCATCATAGATGATAAATGTCAGTGAAGATGGATGGATTGATTCCTGAGATGATGGATGTTCTCCAGCATCTCAGTTTTTATCTCAACTGCTTTGCTACTAGTAAAGGTTGCATTGCACTTTTGTAATATGCATCACTCATTCAAGATGTGCCCTGTTTTCATATTAAAGAGGTCTGTCATCCATAACATTCTTCAAAAATTTATCCCCTTCATTTAGCAAGATGGCAGTATTCCCTGATATCCCTGATCTCTCAGAAGCAGACATACAGATCATATTCAGATTCACAGACATGCAATTCAACACCATGTTGTTGCAGGTATTCTGCAGTGGTATGAACATTTACAATGCATCTTTGTAGTTCATACTAACTCAGATTGTCAACAGGAATCTACACTGGCATTATTTCTATTGCAATGTGGACTGTTTGTATGTGACACTTTTCTTAAATATACATATGCTCAATGCCCATATTGTGACACAGTTTCTGCAAAACATACAATCCAAAGGCTAGCTAGTCATGCTATGGTCTTAATCATTCTATGTCTTTATGTCCTCAATACTTTGGAGACTTCATTTGATTGGGCATTTAATCAATAGGCCTTCATAGACAATGGGTGGAATTTTTGGACAGTGTTTTCAGCATATAGTAATGTCTCATCTGCATACAACACAACATTGTTGGTGGCAGGTGTTTCTGGTGCACTCAGCACACTTGCTGCAGATGGATCTATGGTTTGTCAAGTTGTCATTACTCATTGAATAATGACAGGATGAACCTTTTAGATTTGGAGATCACTACGGGGGTAATCATTCTTTCTGAGTCTGAAAATGGTGACTAAATAATGAGTGCCAGCATATTTAACATGTAATTTATTTGGCATGAAAATTGTCTGGTAACTTTGAATAATCAGACCAATAAAACAAGCCTTTTCTAAAAATATTAGTTGGAATCAAGTATAAAATAATATCAATGTATGCTGCCTCAAAAAATTGCCTGAAAATTTTTCCTTTTACATTTGTTACTTCAGTACTTACCTACTGGAAGTATGTAAACTGAGGTCAGGGACTACAGATCCCACAAACAGTACCCCAAGTTGAAACTTCCACAGTCCTTGCTCAGGATGATCGCAAATGGAATAGGCTAAGAAAAGGGTGAGAAAAGGCCAAAAAACCCAGGTTTCACCCTTTTCTCAGCCTTTTTTCAGCCCATTCCATTTGCGTCCATCCTGAGCAATGACTCAGCCAGTTTCAACTTTGGTTACTATTTGTGGGGTCTGAAGCCCCTGATTTCAATCTATATGTTCCCATCAGGTAAGTACTGAAGTAACCAATATACAAGGCAAGGTTTTCATGCTGTTTTCTGATGCAGTATACATTGAGACTATATTATACTTTAATACTATCTTTAATAACCAGAAAATGTTCATCTTATTGTCCTGATTATTTAACCTTTGCTTACAATTCTTGCACCACACCGATTTCATGTTAATTATGCCGGCACTTAGCCCCTGATCACTATTTTCATACTCAGAAAGAGTGATTACCCCCGTAGTGGATGCTGCATTGTCTGGGGTCAACGTTGGCTGGTTGTCTTCTTGCCCATCCTATGTCTTCTCACAGGAACAGGTATGCTTAATTCATGATTTTCTGTTTGCCTAGCACTGACAGGAAATCTAGCAATGAAGGTTCTTGAAATATATCATGAGCTTAATGATACTATAAATGAAGTGCAAGATACCTCATCTGTTGTGACAGTTCATTTATGGATTACTGCATACATATCATTGAATCTGACTACAACAATCCTGTGTACACTCCTGATCATATACCAGATAATCACTGTTAGTCATGCAGGGATGGGTATCAGAACATTTAGGGGTATCATAGAAATCATTGTGGAATCTGCCTTTATCTACTCTATTGCTCTACTGGTATATATTGTCCTTATTACTTGTAATAGCTATGGAGGACCCTATATTGATATCTTAGCAGCTTTTGCACAGGTATGTGTTATTTCTTTATTCTTCAGATCCCTTTCTGAATGTTCCTATTAATACAGGGAATTGCTCCTACACTGATTGTTGGGCAAGTTGCTGCAGGGCATACTCGCCCTGATGAGTCCTGTACCGAATACAAGACTGACCTGCTCTGGTTATATCGATACCCGGTATTTGCACATATTTGTTTTTACTATATAAAGTAGTATGACCCCAGAGACATTCTGTGCTACATATAAGGCAAGTAAAAATTCATTCTAGTTTATTTGAAAAGGAACCAATTTACTATGTATTTTTATGTACATAGATCTAAATGTGATAATATTTTTTTTTCAACAATCGTGATATTCAAGCAATAAAAATAAATCCTTGTGACCGCAAATAAGGATGCTGTGTCAAAAGTTGCTTACCCCTTTGCATATGGTACCCTCATAGTGTCGAAGGTTAGCATGACTAACTGCACATCTTGTTCCATGAGGAGCTGGTAAATACCGATAATGCATGAGTGTGTGGAAGAAGAGCTGCCTGAACTTCGACAACGTGTAATGGTCCATTCCATATCATCTATCTCTTGTACTTTCTAGAACGCAGAACCATATGTGTCACTTATCTAGACCACCTTCCTTATCTGTTGTTAATCCTTCTACATTTGTTTCCTTACTATCATACCTTTACTACTGTCTATGGGACTACCGTTATTCCATTCCTTATCTTAAATTACCAATACAAGACCCTATATAGTTCAGTACCTAGTGGTTAAATATCCTTGACAATCATATAACCAATCCCAGTTCCGTTGTGCACCTATCAGTGAACTTAGAAACAAGAACCTCGAAAATCTTTACTGAGCAATCTCATCGAGCTCGATAGAATGATTTGTCAGCACAGCCATCGAGCTCGATAGGATGCTTTGTCAGTGATTACCATCAAGATTAATACAACCCAGGCCCCCAATGATTTCGACCCAAAAGAAACGCTAAAATTAAGTAACATGTTCATGGGGAACATATCAATTCATTCTATGCTTGACGTCCAAAATTTCTTCATGAAATCTCAGTCCACTATATTTACATTTCCCCCCAAACTCCCTTTTCCCACATCGCACCCTTCCCCATCTTGATCGCCTTAATATACATACTATAAACACTTTTTGTATAACACACTTCCACACGATGACAACTTTTTCATCATTGCTCCTGCTCTTGCATAACAGGGCTTCCTCCAGGATGATGATATCATGTTGGTCCTGCTCGGTGATCTGGAGGTAGTATTAGTCGGTGTTTCATGTCATAAATAATTCCAAGGGAATTCAAACCTTCCACGATTGCACTAGTTCATATAATCCATGACCTCTAAATAGCTCCTTTGGGGAGTATAGATTTACCCCATACAAAAGTTGTAGGTAGCCTTGCAGGCCCAAAGAGTAGTCGACATCATTCGACTAATCTTGGCCTGAAAGGCCAACTACAACTGGCACATGAGATATTGAATTTACACTCCCTTAAATTGATATATATGGACGTCATTGCCATTCATCAAAGATGTTGATGTCAAGACCAGGATGGTTCATTGAGGAAACTCTTGTGTCTGATGGTAGGAATTAGTAAGTATGACCTTGCTGTTAATGACCTCCCACCTAACAGATGTTAGTGGGAATGCTCTCAGATTGGGAATCGGAAAGTGTCGCACTGGCCTTGACTGCTGGTTGATTCTTTGGGGATGGCTACGAGCTGTAAAAGCAGTAGAGGACGACAAGCGAGCAGCAGAACCCACAGCCACTGCCATGTCTGCATGATGATGAGTGTTGAATGATAAGAGTTGCTACTCACCCGTTCATCAGCAAATATGGCTAATTAAGTCTTTAATATATATATTTTGCAATGCCTACATTTATGAATATGTGTTTTAAAGTGTTTGATAAATTTATTTCAAAAGAGAAAATATTAATATATAACCATGTTAATCAAATGAAAATATTAGCTAATCAGACACTGACATATAAAGTCATAGAGGGGTACCAGGGGTTCTAAGGCACCGATCACAAAAAGTTGAGCAGGTCAGTCTTGTATTCGGTAGTCCTGGGAAGGAAGCATCTCATCCTCCCTTCACTTTGGACATAGCTCTGAAGACCAGAGTCAAGGTACCATTGACTCAGATGTGGAAGGGGGCACAATATCAAGGGAAGAAGGGCAGTCCTCAGTCATCCATGCAGACAGCCATGAAGAAGGGCAGGAAGTTGGTGGACAGGAGGACGAGACAGGACAGGTTGTCTATATTGAGATAGTTTGAGGAAATTTCTTAGAGTTTTACCTATATATGTAGAAAGATTCATTCCTCACCTTTTTCAGTCTTATTAGAATATTATTAACTTTAGTTCTTAGCTTAGCATTTGCATTTAGTCTTCTTCCCTTTATCTCCAATCTAGTCAAGACTGGAATATATTTTTATTGTGATCTAAATGCAATGCACTACTGCTATTGAACTGTTAGTCACTAGGTAGACAACCACATACACCGTATGGAAAATTCAATATTCTGGCCTATAATATTGAAATTTAGAACTGTAATATTAATGTACTACCCAAAAATATTGAAATCATATTCTCAATAATCTTGGAATATTTTGGAAATTTTCAATATTTCTTCCATATACAGGATTCTTGAAATGATATCAAGAATAATATTTTGATATTTGGGCCAAGATTGTTGAAAAAGTATACAGTTATAGAATTCAATATTTCAGCTAAGAATATTGAATTCACCATGCAATGACAAGGAGCTATCTCTATGTGTGCACTGTATTTATACTACTTATTTTGTAACAGTCCCTTTCTACCCATTTCTTTCAAATTCTTCCACTAAGCAGGCTGATATGCATGGCATCACTGGAATATCAGAACAATTTTGCTTCACTTATATATGTTGCATAATTACTCACAATCTTGCAAGATTGTTGTGATATGCCAAAGCCATCTGTAGTCACTTAAGTACAAACATCATAATGTTGCCCTGCTATAGTTCACAAACCAACAATCATCTGCATATTCATGTCTACTTGCTTTTGCTCTGTAGACATTTTGCATTCCTTTTGGTTCTGTCTCTCCAACATTTCCGAGTACCAATAAAATCTTCATCTTTGCACCTCCAACACTCAGAGTAGTTACTTCACCATCAACGACCTAATCCAATCCTCTTTCTCCCTGCCCAACCGCAAGTCAAACCGCACTCCAAAACTACCCGGAAACATCCCCGGTTCATCAGCGAACGCGTTCGAGTCAATTTTCTCAGTCGCGACAATATCAAATGCCCACAAGAGTAGCGCCGTATTAATGAACAGCGATCTTTTAACACAGATGCTATTAACATCTGGAGAACCTAACCACGGAAAAGACTCGCCTGTTCGCAATGCGTGATCCAGGACAAACTCTACAGTGACAATAAACTGTCGATTAAAAGGGACAAGCACATACAGAGAGCCTCACCTTCGACCGAAGCCGTAAACAAACTGTTTAATATCCTCTCTCACCTGACCATCAATTATCCATCTCTGAGGATCAAAATCTTCGGGACTAGGAAAGATATCAGGGGAATGAAAGATTGACCTGGTAACCACCTTTTATTAGCGCAGCACATTTGGACCCCTGAGAATGCTGACATACCAAGGGGATGCGATTAACGTCGATCCTTTAGGGATCACGTAGCCTTGCTGGATTGAAGAGCCTTAGAAAAGGGTGAGATGAGAAGCTGGAAGAAATCAACCCATATAATATCCTGAGATGCGGCATGTGCAATTCCTAACCGAAAATCAGCCCTCATGGTATACTCAGGACAACTGATATGCACGTACCACTTGGAACTAACGGCCGCCTTTACGAACCTACTATTGATTCATGAATATCGACCTTCAGCAAAACACACTTACCATCTAAAGCACTCAAAAACAAATGCCATAACCTGCGGCAGTCGCTCTCGATCCTCAAACGTCGGACCTACTCAAAACAATAATTAGCCATGCTATATGCAAGACATCATTATTACTGACATCTATCGTGAGAAACGATATCATCAATCTCTTTCTGTACAACCTTCACTGCCTCAGGGAAACAAGCAGCAGCCATAATAACAAATACCAATGCAGCCACAGTCTACAAGACTTTGTCTCAGCCAGTCAAAACAGGAACAAGTGACCAAACCGTAGAAGCTCCAGCAGAGAACATTGAGCCAGTAAGAAAGGCTGCCTGGTCAAAGGTCATCTTCTCCTTATCCAATAAATCCATTGCAAAACATTCAGGAATGTCTTCACCGCTCTCCTAGAACATGCACAATCGGCATCTGTCAAACAAAAACAAAAACAATACACCCACCATTCTCGTCTGAACACTACCCAAACACCGACGGCACAGTTCAAGTGAATCGCAATGCCACCTCCTAAGCTCCGAAAGATACCCTGGAACCCATCGTAGAACAGGAAACGTATCCACAAGGTAGGCTCCAGGTAGAATCACCATACGAAACCGATTTCCATCTCGAATCATATCCTGCAGGTTGGGATCCTCAAAGGTCGTTGGTGTCATTTTCCCATAGGTGAGGGTAAGGATCACAGATGCTGCGTATCTATCGAAGAAGTAATCAGTGTAGCCTGAGCGGAAGGCGAACAAAATACTCGCGTCTTCATGTGAGTCGTGAACTTCTCCGGGCTATCAAGTATATTCAGAATCATTCGCTTTGCATGATATAGCTGGATAGGCTCATATGCCACTGCCCTGTTCGTCTTCAGGTGAGAGTGGAAAGCCCTAATGATGGATCATCAGCCTGAGCTCTCTCACCAGGATTAAAACAAGCCTATTGAGCGTCCTCCACCGTGGCATATCGTTCAGCAAGATAGACCTAAGACCACCAGAGAATGTATCCGATGCGGCAATAGCCCTTGGCCTATCAGACGTCTGTGTACCGCCCTTCTCCATCAATTCTACAGCAGCCTGCACAAAATGAGTCAAATGTCAGCCATAGTCGCTGGCATACATGTGAACCTCACATTGTATCGGCCGACAACAATATACACCTTTCCAAACTGAGTCAGGGAATAAACTGGGCCATACTCCTTTGTCCATTCCTCGTATTTCAAGAAAGCCCTAGAAGAATAAACTGACGATACCAGTCACAGCTACGAATTACTCACCGCTTCGTGGGGATCTCATTCCCTACCAACCAATGACCAGGTGGGCCCGGCAGTAATGACCTGAACAACCAGCGAGAATGCAGATAGACAACTAAAAGGCCTGTGACGACACAGGAAAGCAAAGCAAGCACCCATGCCATTGCAGCAACAAAGAGAGATAACGTTGATTAGACATGCATAGTATCGCACGACGCAGTCACGATGGCATGACGGGAATCAAGCAAAGAACCTTTGCCGGATCAAGGACCTAGAGCCGGTTCGGACTGTGGATCCACTCTATGCTTCTGAAACCACATGCAATGATCACTAAGTATACATTGAATGGTGTACAATATACATACCCCCATTCGCACATTCGTGAGAACTGTAGCTGTTCCGTGGACATACTTTGTGGTATACAGTGTAATACATTCAGGCAGTTAATGCGCACAAGGCCGCATGATTGCTCGTCGTCATTCTGGCAATATTACATCACACAGTACCCAACGTCTCCACATCACGTCCAAATAGTCATTTGATATAGTAAAAAAACGCGTCTCCTGTACACGATTCAGCTGGTATACAATGTCGCACTGATCCAAGACCCCACACACGCCCTCCAGTGAATGCAAGAATATAAACAAAGATATCAATAAATTACCCTCCTATTACCCTGCGCTTATACTGACAGAAGACCGGTGGGACAAGTACTCTGGTGGTGGACTCTCCTGGTTCACATGATCCACCCACAACTGGAACTGGCTCCCCATCGAGTCGCTCTTCTCATGACCCAGCCTCTCCCCATACTCTGTGCAGGATTCAGATTTGAAAGTGCCCGCAAGGCTCCACCAGAGGGACCCAATTTGCTCTCTCAAATCTCGTAACGCGGCCTGTCTGGCCTCCAACAAGATCAACAAATTCCAAACAGACCGAGGGTGCGGCGCCAAGGTTGGCCGCGCGACGCATTCTGGTTTTACATCATGGCCGCCCTTTTTCTCCAAATGCGGGGGGCTAAGGCTGGATTCGTTGTCTGACTTGTTTTGCATGCGCTCCTTCCTGTCTCGTATGAAGAGGTAGAGCAGGAGGGCACTGGTGGTGAGGAAAATGATGGATACTATGGTGATGCCAATAATGGCTCCGACTGGGATGGCGCACCCTCCTGAAGAAGTTGCTATGGTGGTGGTGGTGTATTCTGTAGCTTCAGAAGTTCTGCAGAGTGATCAGTGCATTCCTTACAGTCAAGAAGGAAGTGAATTAACGAATGAGGAGGAAGAGGAGCTAGTTATTCATGCAATCATATCCACTTGCTGCACATCAAATCGCTCGCTCTGGGCAATGGGGTGTTGTCGATAGATGGACTAGGCTATTTTCAGTATTTGATCAAAGATGAACCAGAACTCGTACTCTGATGTTGCATAGGCATGTATAGTGAACAAGCTGCCAAACATAAAGCATCAGTGATGTTCCCAATGATACAAAAAAAAACGGCGCACTCGTTTTCGTTAAACCGTAGGAAGGCATTCACATTTCTCATAAAGTTGTTCACCCAAACTGCTTCACTCCACAAAAGCGATTGGCCATTTTGTTCGTAAAATTTCTTCAAAAAGAACTGAGGGATTGTGAGGAGAATGAACAAGGTAAAGGGTCGTCTGTTTGCCTGTATGCATGATGCTGGGAACCATGATATTGAGGGCAAAGGATGGCATCAGGAAGAGGAGAAACGTGAACCTTCAAACACATGAGTGATTTCTTTCACCGAAAATGCAAGTATAGCATACCAGAGACTCATACTGAACATAACCATTCCTGCCTTCCCAGGCCAAAGTAAATGCAAGAGCTCGTGCTCATCGTGCAAAAGACGAGTTGGGGGTGAGAGCAAGGTGTTCGGTTATTGTTGAGCCATGTTGTGCTGTCATTTGTCACAAATAAATGAATCAGGGATGTCAGTGGGAAAAATGCGCCTCTATCATGAGAAGTCTCTAGGCAGCCGTAAGGATAGTGACCTTGATAGATCAACTTCGTTGATGCACCCTGTAGCCATGCTTAATTCATGATCTTTCCTACTCGAGCTGCTGGTCTCGACACGAAATCAATGAGCTGGCATTGGTGCTGAAAGTTATCGGTCTTTCTCTCCCGTGCAAGATCCCTGTCAAAGAATATCAAGCTGCATGAAATCAAAGGGTTGCATGCATCCTAAAGGCATGAGGAAATAAGCAGGCCGACAACGAATTATGCATGCATGCCATGAGGTGAGTGGGAGGAAGCAGAGAGGTCGAGAACCTTTTCGTATGGTATCTGTATTCGGTGATGGCCGAACAAAGGCTGAATGCAGATACATCCGACCCTCTGCATATAAGTATGACCAGGTAGACTATGTAGCCTTACATATTTACTGGTTGTCATGGTTCGATATTCATGTCGTCGCACAGAGGAAAAGGCCATTGTTTTGTATGCTCGACCGTAGAATGAAGATATGACAGCATTTTGGCCCACTCTTCAATTCCTGCTATGCGTCGGCTTAATGCTCATTCATGATCTTTTTGGAAGTGGGCACCCAACATAATGAGTCCAGGAAAATTGGCAGAGGTAGAATATATGCACATGAATCGGAACTAATACTAGTCAATGTTCGGGAGAAGGTGAAGGCTCTAAAGGTAGTGTTATATTTAACCTCGTTCATTCACCACCGTTGAGCATCCAGAGACACTAGTCCTCGATCAGGTGGTACTTTTTGTTAGTGGGAAACATGTTGTCGAGATCTTCGTTTTTAGTCTGCATTAGAGCCCGAGTCCCAGTTCCATGCATGGCAAGGGAGGATCAACACCACAGAATAACTCCTTGCTTCCCCCACCTATTTCACGGGGTCCTTGATACCAGAGCATAAGGCAGCCTGGTGATGACTAGTATTAAGGATTATAGAGACGAGCACGAGTTGAGTACTAGCACAAAGTCGGATATGGTTGTGATTGTTACGAGAGATGACTCTGAAAAGAAAGTGGAGTAGCCCGATCCGATCCATCTTTTTGCTTCGCACATAATATCCTCGGTTCCAGGGCATTTCACTGGCTCCTTCCGTATTTTGGAGCTTGATATGTTACTTAGATGTAGGTGTTATCATTTTGATTGCGAGTTCCCCTACTAATCCTGTTTCACAATCTGACCAGATAATCAGAATGCTGATTTAAGGGTCCTCCGAGTCGGTTCAGTGTTTTGTGTCTCAGCGTATCTGTACACTTGTTTTAGTAACAGGACATTTACTTTGGTCGACTATACCATTCCTTTGTTGAGAGTCATAGTCCTCCTGTTCTGGGGCTACAAGCTCTTGGTTGTGAGTTCCTTCATTTTCTCTAGACCGCCTGTGAATAGCCTGGCAATTCAATTTCTTGCGTTCTTTACTAATTGATGCTTCACATATTTTAAAAGCAAATAGTATGAACAAGATTTGTTGCCAATGTTGCTTTGATCGATTCCACAGATCGCATAAACAGGTCAAATGTATGTGATTCAATACTTTGGGGAGTATATATCTTCCTAATAGTGACAAGATCAGTCCTTTGGCACCGCGGACATCATCGTCAAGTGTCATAGAGTGAAGAATGCAGAACCCCGATTTCGTTATCGGCATTTGAACTAAAAAAAACAGCTGATTGAATCCTCCCCTCAGGCTTGGTATCCGTCAACGTCTGAGCAATTGGAATCGGAGAGCCTTCCATTGCTAGGAACAAATCTCAGCGGTATTTACTTATATTTCGAACATGACGAGTGAGTGCTCACCGCAACTGGCTTGGTATTCCTGTTCCTCTCGCGCCGTTCCTGTCTATCATACTAGCGTAGCATGCAATCATGGAGTAGGCCCAGGGCGTCCTTTCATGGTTGGAGGTTCCTCGTAAGTGCGCAGGAACACTTCATGTTGTGGTGCCTGAATAGAGTTGACCCGACATACTATTACGTCCGTCCACATGTCGCTCGTCTGGACGGGTGGATGGGGTGAGGTTTTGGATTTCTCCGGAACTACTGAACGATGCTTTAGATTGATTGAAATGAAATGATGGGTTGAATGGGAGGTGCGCACTAGATATTTAATGAATGACGTATAATAAGCCGTCTACTGAAGATTGCCTCCAAGAGAATCCGGCAACATAGAATAGACGGACCCACTCAGATATAAAAGCCACAGCCAGTCCCCTGTCGAGACTCAAGAGGCAGATAACACTGTCATTTTATCTTCCAAGGACGAACCAAGAGAGATTCAATTGCTCTTGGTGGTAACTTTGTTGTAAATCTCGGCGGAGTTCCAGCCGTCCTGGTATAGCGAGCCCTGAACATGATTGTTGGGAACCCCCTGGCGTTGTTCTTACCGACTTGTGGTCTTTGCGGATCTGCCTCTGGGATTACCTGTGATCGAATGGGAAAGTGCTTTGGTAAAGTATAGCGAGTTGGTGAGATGAGTATTTATATAGTGAATGATCGGGGAGTGGGCACCCAACAATTGTAGGATGGGAGCGACAGACTTCCGTCGTTTGGTACGGACATCACGAGATAAATATATTTTTAACCGTCAGATCTGTTGGTGCCACTCGAGGTCCTGGAAGATGTTTTGGCATCCCGTGTGAGACATAAATGTCATCTGGATTGTAGGATTTGCGGTGCTGGGCTATGGTTGTGGGTGTCTCTGCGATGAGGGACGCGGGGGGTCTTGGAACGTGAAGCTGACGTACGAGATGCGCATCAACTGAAACGCAGACAAAATGGTCGGGTTGCTGCATGCTGAAAGGATTACCCGCTAAGTAATGCCTGTCATCCAGGATCAGAATATTTTTGAATGAGACGAGGGAGGGGTATATGTTGTAAGAATGATATCTAGGGTCTGGCATGGAACCTGATAGTGTGAGCTTTAAGGATATGGACTTGTACGCCTTGCGATGGAGCGATACATCGAGTGAGATCAAGGGTCGACTCCCTCATTGACACGCGATGGATTCAGTAATGGGATCCCTCAGAATGACCTCCTCCATATGTTCACCAAGAGATGCATGGCATACGAAGTTGAGAGATTCGTCTGGATGAGCTCGTCGAGATATGACAATTCCGATTGTCGTGCACATCCGCTTCTGCATGACTTGCGTCATATATCCCATTGCTATCGTTACCCTCGTCGTCACGATCACGAGTTTCCTCCTTGGTCGGACTGTGCTGTGTTCGAGAAATAGATCTCAATTTTGTCTAGATAATGATACAATTTAAATAATCCCTCTTTGATGTGTTCTACAGGGTGATATAAGCACTCCAGATTTGAGACGGCATGATTGTGCGTACGATTTGCTTCGATGGTCCTTCTGCACGTATTGCTCAGCATAGTGTGAACCCTGTACACAAAGGTTAGATTTACGAAGGTGAGGTTGCATGTGGATTATGGTGTACGTCTCGAGTAATACTGGGGAGAAATCACCGATTATAGGGTTTCTTGATGTCGAATGGGCTATTGAACAAGCACTGAACCGACGATGGTGGAAAGAAGCACGTTTGGTTGCCCGCTGGGGCCATGGCCCAGAACCTCGTCACATTGCGGTGTTTATGAGAGCTGGTGACAACTCGCTTCGTTCAAACCAGTGACTGCTCTGTATGTGTAGCCTGCGAACGATACGAGAGCTAGGCGAAGCTCAGGCGGCTCGGATCTTCCATGGCGGTTGCGGCTGGTATGTTTAAGGTGCAAAACCTCATCGTGTGGATATCAGTGGTCGCTTACAAGGAGGCTTAGGGAGTCGCCATGTCAAAATCTGGTCGATGTCGGATGAGCTATGCCACGGATAAGGTTATTTCAATGACTGCCCTCAGCAGCATATGTTACTCACAGTGCATACAACGAACAGGATCTACACCCCATACTTTCCATACCACCAGTCCTCCATATAGTCCTCCCTCAAGCTGCGCATCTCCCTCTCCCTCGTCTGCTCTTCATAAAATTTGTGATCTGGATCCCAAAGCTCTGACCCCTCAAAGTCTATCATGACGCTCTCGACATTATCCGGGTCAACCAAACAGCGCACAGGACAGTTTTTGTTGTCACATAAAGGAATGCCACCGCATTTAGGAGGACGTATAATGAGATTGCGGGGAGCCATGTCGCGCTGCTTGACACCGCACATGAGGATATCGTAAAAGACGTTGACAGCTGCGTCGACGATGGCAGTGCAATGGGCAAGACACAGGGAGGGAGATGTAGGGGCTGGGATAAGATAGCGCACATCTTGGCCTGGGACGTGCTCAAGGAGGAGGATGTACACGGTGCAGTTTCCCTGCGAGGGTAGCAGCGAGATGAAGAGCCCGCGGCACCATGGCACTTGGGTACCCTGGAGAGGAGCAAGCCGGCGGTAGGCTTCAGCTTTGCGAGAGATGGAGAGTTCGAGGAGGGGGAATGGGTCTGTGCCTTCATAGGGGTCAATGAAGTATAGGGGATGGAAGATTTTGGCGATGACGGGTTGGGAGTCGACGATGGCGGTCCAGACGTGCATGACGCGTTCTTCACGGAAGCCCCCACACAGTTTTTCGTGAAAGGTTAGCGTGGACAGCGGCTGGGTGGAAGGCAGGGGAACGACGTGGGAGAGGGAGGCGAGGTAGAGACCGGATGACTTTTCAAGGAGGAGAGATTCTTCAGTGTACATGCATTGCTCGTGTGCTGGCGGTGGTGGAGGGGAGCAGGGGTATAAGTTGAAAACTGCGTTGGGGCAGTAGAGAGTGTCGGGATCGCTGACAGCGTCTGGTAGTGGTATCAAAGGGAGGTGGTAGAGCTCGTGCATCCGTTCTGGATCCGATATCATCTAGAAGGGGGAAATTAGAACTGAGCGGAAGGATATAGAGAGGAAAGATTTTACCGAGGTATGAGGTGGTGGTGAACACGAAGGTATGTTACTTGGGGAAGAAAGACTGACGATGGGACTGGAGGTTATTCCTTGGCATCATGTCACGCGGTCCGAGGTGCCGAGACTTGTATGCGGGATATAAACCAAATGCGACGCTGGTTGTCTTCGCAACATACAGGATAAATGTTCATTTGCGGCCAGATTATGGGAAATTCTTGGTGTCCAAAGGCAGGTTTGACGGGCCTGGTGAATATAGTGGAACCAGAAAAATGCTGCAGAACTTTCAGCGACAAGGGAATACAGCAAAAGCGCAAGGAGATGGTTGGAAGGAAGAAAGAGTGACGTTGCCGCGGTATGTCCGCTGCTACTGTTGTGGTGGCTATACGTGGGAACTCAATTCCATTCTCGGAATGCTCAATTCTTCTAGCCATCTTTCGTTCAGTACAGTCACCATGGGCTGCTACTTACTGGTGATGCCATGCATTATGATCTTCCCTATCCTCCCTTCCTTTGCCATGGTCTTGTCATGCCTTTCCCTTGTGTTCTGCTTATGGATCCACGGGGTCCACTCAGATAAATCATAATATATTGTTTGATGGCCAAAAGTACGTTTTGATATCACTTTTTTGACGTGCCAGGTGCTCATTTTATGACTGCAAAAAGATGCCATCCAATATTCGGGGATCTCAGACTCCCATGTTCAATCTGGTATGGTCTCACGTTCTTCGTTTTGTGTTTGAAGCGTTTATGAAGGCGCGCAGTGCTAGGAGGAGCATTTTTAGCTTAAATCTGTCGACAGCGGATCTGCATGGAATGCATACAGGTCACTACTTATTCAAGAAGATAAAAGCAATTATTGGTATCTGGTGCATTTCTGCATGTAATGCTTTGAGTCTCTTCTAATTTCACACCTAGCGTCTTTATTGGCGGTAAGCCCCCGTCCTGATCATGCCTGAATATAGCTCAGACAATTTGTATATAGGAAGAAAGATGGGACATTTGCCACTGTCAATGTGGTGTGATGTACATGCTACTATCTGATGATATTGAGACACTGTTTTCATGCCTGTTCTAGATGTACTCTTGTTTTCTATTTATGAAAATTCGTCTTCTGAGACGCATGCAGATTACATATTCAGCGATAACTCCTCGTTGACGACCCCATTTCCCCGATGATGTCTGTCTCATCTCTCACCTCTCTCTGCTGTTCCTAACATGACCGCTCAGTTTAGAATGATGTCTGGTTCGTATCACTTCCCTTTTAGGACCTGCCTTCTGACAGTACGCGTAGGAGACCTGAACCTTCGTACCTTGTACGCGTCTATCTTTGAACAGCAAGCTATCACGTTCCCCTACCTCGACTTCAATGGAGTTTCAACCAAGTACAACAAGCTCCCCATTAACCTGGCCTGGTTATCCGGTATACAATTTCGATCGTACGTCCAGTATTCACAATCAAGTATAATTCTCACCACTGTGCAATAGAATTCTCTAAGCTGTTGAGACGGAAGGGTGCGTTCACTCCATCCTCAGAAGAATACGTGCCCGACGGCGTCACAGAATATAGATTTGGAGGATCATAAATCCCGTGTGGTGTCGCGATGACCTGAACTACCCAATCACAATTACTTGGATATTCATAGAGGTACATACTCCTCCGTCCTTCTTCCATTTGTTGCGTAGTCCGAAGCTTGGCAGGTGGACTAAGGAATGCAGGTCTTCTGCGACCAGCGAGCCAAGGCCATGACACCCGACAGCCTTTTATGTGAGCCTCTCATCTGCATCTTTGCATGCTTTCTCGCTCTGACGAAGCTTGTAGGTTCTCGCATGCCGATCTACGGAGTATGGCTACCATGCCGACTTCTTCGATAGCTAGGAGTCCAGCATCCTCCATCAACGAGTGCCATTGTAACATGTATGGCGACCCCTCCTGTTTTGTGGCAGCTAGGACGCTCACCATCGATTAAAGTGCAAAAGGGTTTATTTAGAATACTAGGGACGAGATCAGTATGTATCCTTCTTTTGCTCCTCTCCTTATTCTGAATGTGCCGGTAGCTACGGGAAACCTGGTGACGCTCCGTGGAACCAACCCCGTCCAGGCGCTGTGTTATGAGGAGTATCCTGCCACGTCCACATCGGCTATTGTGGGATCGAAGTATGTGTCAACCGAGGAGGGCGTAGCACCGAGTCAGACGGCGGAGGTTGTGGTAGCGGCTGGGACGGCCGATGGTGGAGGGATAATGGCTGATGTGAGCTGTATTTGGAGTGGGAGCATGAGGGGTGCGTGGAGGGTTTCTGACGTAGTGGTGATGGTTGGGGTTTTGATAACGACTATCGGTCTCGTGTAGTTGGTAGCAATGGAAACCGAAAAGTATTATTCCCAGTTGAGTGCTGCATACACTGAGGTGAGATGTTTCGAAGGTTGGTTTTTCCCATGTGATTGTTTGCTATGCAGTTCTGACAGATGTTTAGATGTCAACTCATACTTGTATTGTAGAGTTATCCCATGTTGATGCATAAGAAGAAGAGTACTGAGGTTTCCTTGCCTACCATCACTGCGTGCAATCAAAGGAACTGCAATATTTAACACAAGAGGAATGCATATTGGTTTGATGGGGTGTGTACTACCTACTTGTCTGGAACTTTGATGTGCTCATGTATAAGTACCATAGTTCTCTTTTTAGGATCTTCCAAAGACTGAGTGCATAATGTCCCTACTATCCACACTTACTGGTGACTGATGCATCTTAGTTTGGTGCATTTTCTGAGTACATGTATCGATCAATATGAGAATTCACAATCTGCTACTTCAGGAAAGAAATAACGGCTCCAGTAAGCTACAGTGTTAGTGGGTATCACCATCATAGATGATAAATGTCAGTGAAGATGGATGGATTGATTCCTGAGATGATGGATGTTCTCCTCCAGCATCTCAGTTTTTATCTCAACTGCTTTGCTACTAGTAAAGGTTGCATTGCACTTTTGTAATATGCATCACTTATTTGATATGTGCCCTGTTTCCATATTAAAGAGGTCTGTTATTCACAACATCCTTCAAAATTCTTTCTCCCACACTTAGCAAAATGGCAGTAATCCCTGAAATCCCTGATCTCTCACAGGCAGACATACAGATGGTGTTGAAAAATGTAGACACGCAATTCAATGCCATGTTCTTGAAGGGATTCTGCAGTGGTATGAACATTTACAATGTATCTTTGTAGTTCACACTAACTCAGACTGTCAACAGGAATATACACTGGCATTATTGCTATTACAATGTGGACTGTTTGTATGTGATGCTTTTCTTAAACATGCACATATGCTCAATGCCCATATTGTGACACAGTTTCTGCAAAACATACAATCCGAGGGCTAGCTAGTCATGCTATGATCTTCACCATTCTGTGTCTTTATGTCCTCGATACTGTGGTCACTTCATTTCATTGGGCATTTAATCAATGGGCCTTCATAAACAATGGGAGGAATTTTTGGACAGTGTTTTTAGCATTTGTTACATTGTCATCTCCATTGAAAAGGATATTTTTGGTGGCAAGTGTTCCTGGTGTGCTCAGCACACTTGCTGCAGATGGATCTATGGTTTGTCAAGTTGTCATTACTCATTGAATAATAACAGGATGAACCTTTTAGATTTGGAGATGCTGGGTTGTCTGGGGTCAACGTTGGCTGGTTGTCCTCTTGCCCATCCTATGTCTTCTCACAGGAACAGGTATGTTTAATTCAGGATTTTCTGTTTGCCTAGCACTGACCGGAAATCTAGCAATGAAGGTTCTTGAAATATATCATGTGCTTAATGATGCTGTAAATGATGTGCAAGATACCTCAGTCTTTGGGATAGTTCATTCATGGATTACTGCATACATATCATTGAATCTGACTACAACAATCCTGTGTACACTCCTGATCATATACCAGATAATCACTGTTAGTCATGCAGGGATGGGTATCAGAACATTTAGGGGTATCATAGAAATCATTGTGGAATCTGCCTTTATCTACTCTATTGCTCTACTGGTATATATTGTCCTTATTACTTGTAATAGCTATGGACAACCCTATATTGATATCTTAGCATGTTTTGCACGGGTATGTGTTATTTCTTTATTCTTCATATCCCTTTCTGAATGTTCCTATTAATACAGGGAATTGCTCCTACACTGATTGTTGGCCGAGTTGCTGCAGGACATACTCGCCCTGATGAGTCCTGGGAAGGAAGCATCTCATCCTCCCTTCACTTTGGACATAGCTCTGAAGACCTGAGTCAAGGTACCATTGACTCAGATGTGGAAGGTGGCACACTATCAAGGGAAGAAGGGCAGTCCTCAGTCATCCATGCAGACAGCCATGAAGAAGGGCAGGAAGTTGGTGGACAAGAGGATGACACAGGACAGGTTGTCTATATTGAGATAGTTTGAAGAAATTTCTTAGAGTTTTACCTATATATGTAGAAAGATTCATTCCTCACCTTTTTCAGTCTTATTAGAATATTATTAACTTTAGTTCTTAGCTTAGCATTTGCTATTTAGTCTTCCTTCCTTTATCTCCAATCTAGTCAAGACTGGAATATATTTTTATTGTGATCTAAATGCAATGCACTACTGCTATTGAACTGTTAGTCACTGTTACGATTTATTCACATTTTCTCCAATTTTCCCCAATATAAGTGCCCAAGCGCTTATCTTCACTATCTAATTGCCATTATCTGATCCTTATCTGATCCTTGCCGCACCATCCCCATGCCCATAATGGTTGACTACTGCCCTTCTGTTACAGCTTGACTCCATCACGACATTACCACTCGACTTACTTGTCATACACTCATTGTTCACTTGTTGCTGCTTACCGATGGACCTATTATTAGCATACAGACTTTAGTATATAAGTAGCATGACTCTTGCTGTAATACCTCAGCTTCAAGCTATAGTTTATCAATACCAACCTTACTCTCTCAATGACTAGCACCTAGTGCTGCACCTTTACGAGTCCTACAATACAGCTTTACTTAGGTCGTCGGTGATTACTGGTATACGACTCTAAGTTTACACTTGTTTGGATCATGTGAGGTTCAGGTCTAACAGTTAGCTCGAAGCTGCCCTATGGTTCCTCAGTGCTAGCCATGATGAACCGACCAATGACCAAAGACTTGAACGAAAAACAGACCATCAAACTCGGAGTGGCAATCCCAGCCGCTTTCTTTATCATCCTATTTACCACCCTCATGGTCCACGCAAACCATGACTGCATCAATGAGTTCCTCCATAGGAACCGAATCCTTGTCCCACTCCAACCACCCCCCTTCCATTACCGACCTGCTTATGAACATGCCACTGCCACCCACAGGGGACCACTGGGCACCTACCCTGAGGACAACCCCCCTCGCCTGCAGACCCAGCACTCAAGAAGGAGGAGTACCTACCATAGTACTTCCTCCGATGAGTTTCCCCTTCGTGAGGGGAATGTACCGGAATCTATTGTGGGGCCCTCCAACGCCTCCATGGAAGAACAACCCCCAGAGAGGCCTACCTCAGCTGAAGAATACAGGAGGGACCTACGGACTAGGTTCTGTAGCCCAACTCCACCCTCAGCCTATGCACCAGCCACCCCCCATGGAAGGATTTCGGTGGCCAGAGGAGCGATACCCAGATTTCACCCTGCAACCCCTGAGGACCCCGACTTCAATTCCTCAGGGTCCAACGTATTCTCCAGACGCCCTGAACCCATCCGGGTCAGAGCGCCTGAGCCCGCTCAAATTGTCCCCATTGAGGATGAGCAGATCCCCGACTGGCTCAAGCGCATCAACCACCAGCTCTTTGACCGCTTCAGCCCAGACAGAACTTGGCCCAAACTCTCCCCCGTAGACCGAGAATTACTCGGCCCCATCAGAATTGAGGCCTGGACCCTCCAAAGGGAGGACATGAATGCTCAGGCCCTCGTATGTCTCGAACATGAACCAATGGAGTCCGTCATCGCCCAGAACCATCTACCGGGGGGGACAACCAACGACGACTTTGCCCACTTCGTCGCTAACAATGTGGCCCGAAACCTTCACGCACATGAACTGGGCCCGAGAATTAGGAATTGCACTAGGGGGAGAGGCGAGAGGCGTGATGAGGAGCTCAGCAGTAGACTTTGGGAATTGGAACACCACCCCAGGCACAGAGGCCCCTTCTAATTTTGAACATTTTACATACATACCAGAGACTCAATACAATGCCTTCACAGTGTACCACACAGATGCCAGACTCACCACTGGCCTGGACCAGAAATCAGGGGTACTACCCTTACCCCACAACCAGTCACCTTTTCTGCACAGCAGGAGGTGGCACAATGGACGAACCAATGTCACCACCACAAGAACCACCGGTAGTACCTGCAGGTCCAGGCAGACCCATCGACGAAGCCCAGTGAGAACAACAACACCAGGCAATCCTGGAAGAGATGGGACAACACCGCCAAGCAGCCGACACAGCAAGATGGGCCTTTGAAGCGGCAACAGGGGAGGCCAATGACTACGCCAACCTCCACAACTTACCTAGGCAACTGGACCACAGGGGAAGGCCAGGGGCACCACCCAATGTGCCACCACCACTACAACAACCCACGCCACCACCACCGGTACCAAATGAGCACTGACTTCTCCGCGATCAAGATGATCGCTATTCAATCCCCAGACACCCTGGATGGCCCCATGCACCCAGCAATGCGCCAGTGGGAAATGGATTACCAAATGCCCCCTACTTCAGGGTAAAACCCATGCTCATCGCAACCCCAAAACCTTTTCATGGGAAGCATGACGATATTCTCCACTTCATAGGCGATAACATAGCCTACTTCAAAACATTCTGACCCTTCTTCCAAGAAGAGTCCCAGATGGTGGTGTTCACAGCATCACACTTCAATTGCGGGGAGAAGGGGCACATGTTGAAGGAATGCCCAAAACTGAGAAAGCTGCGATGACAGGACACTTGTGGGAGATTCACCAAGGCCGAGCTAAGGGCCATGCTAGTAGAGTTGGAAATGGAGCCTGAGGAGAAGACGACCTCAGGCCTTGAGGAGGTAAAAGAGGGGGCCAGCAAGTGATCAATTCCACTCAGCTGGCCAAAGGACATTCTTCTGTTACAACTAAATATGTGCATTCCAATATACCATCTTTAGCACCTTCCACCACAAAACTAGCAAGAAAAGAATCAAATCAATATGCTCTCCTCACCGATGATGAGGAGATGCCCACTCAAGTGCCCACTGGGATCAAAAGGGCCGAACAAGGGACAGAGAGTCCCTCTAGTCTGCTTGCTAGGGAGGCCACTGGACCAGTCCAAAAGGTGCCCAGCTCAAGCCACAAACGCGTGAGTTCAAGAAACCGAGTAAGTGCCCAGGACCAACAAGCTGACAACCGAGGCACCACCACTACCGCCACTGTGAGGGGAACTAGGAGTCACCCTGCACCACCCTTGGGACATGCGGAGGACATGGATCATGTGACAGGAATGTGATGTTCACGATCCTCCCCACAGTCGATGCCTGCGAGCATCATGCCCTTGACTTGTGACGTAAATGGGACCTCAACACTCCCCACTTGTATAGTCAGTGAAGAGCGGCTGAAGAATGAGGGTGACAACCCTATGCACTCAAGTGCTCACAAGGATCAAGAGAGCCAAAGAGGGTGAGAGACACCCCGACCGCTGCACACCACAATGATTGAAGTACCGGATGAGGAAGATGACATGTCCTACCGAAAGTGGCTAACAAGGGAGGCAGAAAAGCATACGACCCCACCCGCTCAAACAAGACAAGGAGCGATGGACCAAATTCCACCCCCTCCCAACAATATGTGGTACCGACCTTTCTCCACTGCCTGGACCCTGAGGGCAATCCAAGAAGCCCGTACACCTGGTCAGGCAAACACGATCATCACCCCCTGGATTCACAAAGGGAGAGAGGCCAAACACACCGAGGAGTTGCTCAAAGAGCTCTGAAAAGGAGGGGATCGCGCCAAGGAACACCTGTATGAACTCCAAAAACCAATCCGATACATCCATGCAACCATGACAAAACATGACAAAGACCTGACAGTCACTGTCAAACTAGAACCCTGTTCAGGTGCACCCGCCTTATCCATCAAAGTGCTAATAGACAGCGGGTGTATGGGTAGCTCAATTGACCGAAAGCTAGTCCAGCAACACAACCTAGACACCAGGAAAGCTGCCATACCCATTCCCATCTACAATGCTGACAGAACCAGGAATAGGGCCAGAGACATTACGGAATTCATGGAACTCCACATAAGTATCGGGGGACACTGCAAGCGAATTGACCTCACCGTCACCGATCTCGGAGCCAAAGAAGTATACCTAGGCCATGACTGGCTCAAGCGACACAACCCAGTGGTCAACTGGAAAACTGGGACTCTCATCTTTGGGACATGTCAATGCCAAAAGAACTGCCTACCCCTCCCTGACTCAGACCCCAACAATGCTTGGGACGATGAACTAGAGGAAGGGGAAAGTATTCTCATGGTCAACATGCAGGAAGAAATCCTAATCCATGCAGTCCATCACACCAATGACCTTGCCGCCAAAGCAAATGAAGGAAAGCCGAAGAAGACATTCGAAGAAATGGTCCCAGAACACTATTGGTCCTTCTGTGACCTGTTCGCAAAAGAAAACTTTGATGAACTCCCAGAACGGAAAACCTGGGACCACGCAATAGAACTTGTACCAAATGCAGCCTCCATGCTTGACTGCAAGGTATACCCCCTGAATTGCAATGAGCAAGAACAGCTTGACAAGTTCCTCAACAAAAACCTCGACTCAGGACGAATCCGTCCCTCCAAATCCCCATTTGCCTCACCCTTCTTCTTTGTAAAGAAGAAGGACAGCACTCTCTGACCCATCTAAGACTACCGGAAGCTCAATGAAATGACAATCAAGAACCAGTACCCACTCCCCCTCATCACAGAACTGATTGACTGCCTCCAAGGTGCCAAGTACTTTATCAAACTAGACATACAGTGGGGCTACAACAATGTCTGCATCAAAGAAGGGGATGAAGAGAAGGCGGCATTCCACACAAACTGCAGACTCTTTGAACTGATGGTAATGTTTTTCAGTCTCACCAACTCACCTGCCACCTTCCAATGGATGATGAACGATATTTTCAAGGATCTAATCGAGACTGGGAAGGTCACTATCTATCTAGACGACATCTTAATATTCACAAAGGACCTAGCCAAACATTGGTAAATAGTCAAAATGGTCCTCCAATGCCTCAGGGAGCACAAACTATACCTCAAGGCAGAGAAGTGCGAATTTGAGGTATTAGAAACGGAATACCTCGGTGTCATAATCAGCGAAGGAACCGTCCAAATGGACCCAGTCAAAGTCAAAGAAATCACTGAATGGCCAACGCCGATGAAGAAGAAAGCCCTTCAATCATTCTTAGGGTTCACCAACTTCTATTGAAAATTCATAGAAGGGTGTTTGAAAGTTGTCCGACCCCTGACACAGCTCTGTGGAAACACCCCTTGGACGTGGGGAGCAGCGCAAAACCAAGCCTTCCAACAGCTCAAAGATCACATGGCAAAGGACGTATTCCTCACCATCCCAGATCAAAAGGGGAAATTCTGAGTGGAGGCAGATGCCAGCGAAGGAGCCATCAGTGCAGTCCTCAGTCAAGAACAAGATGGGAAATGGAGACTGGTGGCCTTCATGTCAAAAGCCCTCACAGAGACCGAGCGCAACTACGAAATCTACAACAAGGAGCTCCTCGCAATTATGCTTGCCATCACCGAATGGAGGCACTACCTCATGGGAGCAGTGGAAAACATAGAAATATGGACAGATCATCAAAACCTCCAATACTTCCAAAAGCCCCAAAAGCTCAATCATCGACAAGCCCGATGGGTCACTGAACTCGCCAAATACCATTTCACGCTTCACCATAAGCCCGGCACTCTCAACAAGAAAGCAGACCTCCTCTCCCGATGAGAAGATCATGATCAGGGACAAAATGACAATGACAAGATCATCGTCCTAGGACCAGAACACTTCAGGACAATGATCATGCCAACACATACCGAACTCTGGGAACAAATCCTCAAACTCCTGCAAACGGAGGGTGCGACGGACCCAAGTGTCTCAGATGCTTACATACATGGCTGAGGAGTGTATAATGACAGGCCAAAATGGGACGAAAACAGCATACTCATGTATGACCACCACATCTACATACCCAGAGATGCAGAACTCTGGGGGACCGTAATCACCATGAGCCATGACCATGTCATGGCAGGACACCCTGGCATAGCCAAAATGCTGGAGCTCATCCAGCAAAACTATTGGTGGCCAAAGATGAGGAGAGACATAGACGCATACATCAAAGGATGTGAAATGTGCCAACAGACAAAAACCGATATGCAACCCAAGGCCGCTCCGCTCAACCCCAATGCAATCCCAGCAGAACCATGGACGCACATTTCTGTAGACATGGTCACTGGACTTCCCAAATCCAACGGCCATGATGCCCTCATCATAATCGTCGACCGATTCTTCAAAGAAATCATCCCATTGGCCTGCAATGTAGAACTCTCATCAGAAGGATGGGCGAGAATACTAAAGGATCACATCTATGCCAAGCATGGCATGCCCAAACACATCATCTCAGACAGAGGCCCGCAATTCGTCTTGAAGTTTATGAAGGACCTCTACAAGATGTTGGACATCTCACCAAACACGTCCACTGTGTTCCACCCTCAAACTGACAGACAAACAGAGAGGGCAAACAAAGAGATCATCAAGTATCTCCACATCTTCGTCAACTACAGACAGGAAGACTGGGTGGAATGGCTCGCACTTGCAGCATTCTTGCAGAACAACAAGGTACACTCAGTGTCACAGTATATGTCGTAGCAGACATAGACAAATGTGTGAGGCCATGAGTCATTTGCTGATCAGCTGGGTGTCAATATGTTTTGAGGTTGTTTGGGTATCCGAAATGTATCTAGATGTAAATCAATATAAGAGGCTAAAAGGACCACTTACTGGGCTCAATCTTCAAGGCTCGTAGGCTCGCTCAATGGCTCAATGCTCGTGGTAAAAGGGGGAAGTCAAGATAAATCCAATTTTCGGATGCAGGTACTGATAAGAGAAAAGGGGTAGCTGCACACATTCTCTTGCATCGCCAGAGCCTGTGGACAATAGTATGTTTATATATATATATCTAAGAAGAAAAACATCCAATGAAGTAGAATACCTTAGCTCAGTTACCCCTGCCACCAGCAAGACTAAACCAACCAGGATACGTGCAATATGACATAGGGAGAGCTGCTGCCCCATTCAGCATACAAATGGTGGCCCAAGCCATTGTATCTCGATCCCTAGCGCGTTCCGAGCTGGTGTTGTCTGCCTTTGACATTGGCCTTCGCTTCAGATGGGGTAGGGAGGGGAATGATGGTGGAATGAAAAGAAAAGAGTAAGAAATCGAATTTAGATGATAGTAACAAACCAGTATATCACTTGTACATTCATATGACCCTAGTCCCTTGTTATCCTACTGCCACACGTCGAAACGGCTTGTCTAGAAGCGAGGTTTAGTACCTCAACATCTGTATCTTGATATTGAGTCTCGTAGCTTGAGGGGAGAAGTTGTATGGTGTATTCTTGTAGGTTGTAGCTCTAGAAGGGTTCGTGTTGAAGGAGAAGATAAGCATGTAACGATGGAATGAAGCAAAGAACAAAAGATGATAGTAGAAAGAAGGAGAAACATGTAGCAAACCAAAAAAGGAAGTACGAGTCAGCCGGCCCAAGACGTTGAGTCTACGAGCACGGCAACTTGTACTACCACATCAGCAACAGGCAAATCCCCATTCTTCATCAATCATGGAATGCACCCACATGTTGTACCTGACTTGGTCAGAGATACATCGTTCAACAACCCAGGCACCCAAGACTTCGCTGCAACAATGATGAAAATCCACAAGGAAGCACAAAAAGTGCTGACAGAGGCAGCTGCTGCAATGAAAAAGCAGTACAACAAGAAGACAAAGCCAGCCTGCAGATATCAAAATGGAGACCAAGTCTGGCTGGACACCCGAAATCTCCATCTACCGCAACCCAAGAAGAAGTTGGACAACAAGTGAGTGGGCCCCTTCCTGATCCTCAGCAAAATCGGAGCAGCAGCGTACAAACTGAAGCTTCCACCACATTGGAAGATTCATCTGACATTCAATGAAAAACTGCTATTGCTGTTCACACCACCCACATTCCCCAACCAAGAAGTACTGCCATCACCTCCTCTGGATCTGATTGAAGACGAAGAGGAGTATGAGATCAACAAAGTACCGGACTCCTGAACATGGAGAATCTGCGGAAAGAAGGGACAAAAGTCCAGAACCATGACTGACTACCTAATCAAATGGAAGGGATGGACATGAGAACACAACTCATGGGTACAAGAAACAGAAATGGAGCACGCACAAGAGGCAATTGAGGAGTATGAACAACGCATCCAGCATGCTGGACATGTAGACATAGCCAAAATCATAACCAATCCCAGCAGAGGCATCACCATGATCCTCAACAATGACTACTCGGAGAATGGTGATGTCAGATACAAAGTGCAGGCAGAAGACAGGACCCAATACTGGATCAAATTCAAGCCAAAATGGAAAAGGATGATAGACAAATACTGGAGAAATGTACAAAAAGCCAACAACAAAATCCCACAAGAAGAACCCTAATGGCAGTCGGGACGACTGCCTTAACAAGGGGGTAATGTTATGATTTATTCACATTTTCTCCAATTTTCCCCAATATAAGTGCCCAAGCGCTTAACTTCGCTATCTAATCGCCATTATCTGATCCTTATCTTCACCTCACTGCACCATCCCCATGCCCATAATGGTCGACTACTGCCCTTCCGTTACAGCTCGACTCCATCACGACATTACCACTCGACTTACTTGTCATACACTCATTGTTCACTTGTTGCTGCTTACTGATGGACCTATTATTAGCATACAGACTTTAGTATATAAGTAGCACGACTCTTGTTGTAATACCTCAGCTTCAAGCTATAGTTTATCAATACCAACCTTACTCTCTCAACGACTAGCACCTAGTGCCACACCTTTATGAGTCCTACAAAATAATCTTAGGGTTATTTTTTGATATTTCTTCCATATACAGGATTATTGAAATGATATCAAGAATAATATTTTGATATTTGGGCCAAGATTGTTGAAAAAATATACAGTTATAGAATTCAATATTTCAGCTAAGAATATTGAATTCACCATGCAATGACAAGGAGCTATCTCTATGTGTGCACTGTATTTATACTACTTATTTTGTAACAGTCCCTTTCTACCCATTTCTTTCAAATTCTTCCACTAAGCAGGCTGATATGCATGGCATCACTGGAATATCAGAACAATTTTGCTTCACTTATATATGTTGCATAATTACTCACAATCTTGCAAGATTGTTGTGATATGCCAAAGCCATCTGTAGTCACTTAAGTACAAACATCATAATGTAGCCCTGCTATAGTTCACAAACCAACAATCATCTGCATATTCATGTCTACTTGCTTTTGCTCTGTAGACATTTTGCATTCCTTTTGGTTCTGTCTCTCCAACATTTCCGAGTACCAATAAAATCTTTGTCTTTGCACCTCCAACACTCAGAGTAGTTACTTCACCATCAACGACCTAACCCAATCCTCTTTCTCCCTGCCCAACCGCAAGTCAAACTGCACTCCAAAACTACCCGGAAACATCCCCGGTTCATCAGCGAATGCGTTCGAGTCAATTTTCTCAGTCGCGACAATGTCAAATGCCCACAAGAGTAGCACCGTATTAATGAACAGCGATCTTTTAACACAGATGCTATTAACATCCGGGGAACCTAACCACGGAAAAGACTCGCCTGTTCGCAATGCGTGATCCAGGACAAACTCTACAGTGACAATAAACCGTCGATTAACCGGGACAAGCACATACAGAGAGCCTCACCTTCGACCGAAGCCGTAAACAAACTGTTTAATATCCTCTCTCACCTGACCGTCAATTATCCATCTCTGAGGATCAAAATCTTCGGGACTAGGAAAGATATCAGGGGAACGAAAGATTGACCTGGTAACCACCTTTTATTAGCGCAGCACATTCGGAGCCCTGAGAATGCTGACATACCAAGGGGATGCGATTAACGTCGATCCTTTAGGGATCACGTAGCCTTGCTGGATTGAAGAGCCTTAGAAAAGGGTGAGATGAGAAGCTGGAAGAAATCAACCCATATAATATCCTGAGATGCGGCATGCGCAATTCCTAACCGAAAATCAGCCCTCATGGTATACTCAGGACAACTGATATGCACGTACCACTTGGAACTAATGGCCGCCTTTGCGAACCTACTATTGATTCATGAATATCGACCTTCAGCAAAACACACTTACCATCTAAAGCACTCAAAAACAAATGCCATAACCTGTGGCAGTCGCTCTCGATCCTCAAACGTCGGACCTACTCAAAACAATAATTAGCCATGCTATATGCAATACATCATTATTACTGACATCTATCACGAGAAACGATATCATCAATCTCTTTCTGTACAACCTTTGCTGCCTCAGGAAAACAAGCAGCGGCCATAATGACGAATACCAATGCAGCTGCAGTCTACAAGACTTTGTGTCAGTCAGTTGAAAAAACGGGAACAAGCCCCTGAACCGTAGAAGCTCCAGCAGAGAACATCGAGCCAGTCAGAAACGCCGCCTGGTCGAAGGACATCTTCTCCTTATCCAATAAATCCGTCGCAAAACATTCAGGAACATCTTCACCGCTCTCCTAGAACATGCACAATCAGCATCTGCCAAACAAAATTAAAATGAAAATCATTACACCCACCATTCTCGTCTGAACACTACCCAAACACCGACGGCACAGTTCAAGTGAATCTCGATGCCACCTCCTAAGCTCCGAAAGATATCCTGGAAGCCATCGTAGAACAGGAAACGTATCCACAAGGTAGGCTCCAGGTAGAATCACCATACGAAACCGATTTCCATCTCGAATCATATCCTGCAGGTCGGGATCCTCAAAGGTCGTTGGTGTCGTTTTCCCATAGGTGAGGGTAAGGATCACAGATGCCGCATATCTATCGAGGAAGTAATCAGTGTAGCCTGAGCGGAAGGCGAACAAAATACTCGCGTCTTCGTGTGAGTCGTGAACTTCTCCGGGCTATCAAGTATATTCAGAATCATTCGCTTTGCATGATAGAGCTGGATAGGCTCGTATGCCGCCGCCCTGTTCGTCTTCAGGTGGGAGTGGAAAGCCCTAATAAAACGTCAGCCTACGCTTTGCATTTACAAAGATAGAGAACTAACCTATTCAAAGTCCTCCACCTCGGTGTATCGTTCAGTAAGATAGACCTAAGACCGCCAGAGAACGTATCCGAGGCGGCAATAGCCCTTGGCCTATCAGACGTCTGTGTACCGCCCTTCTCCATTAATTCCACCGCAGCCTGGAGAAAATTAGTCAAATATCAGCCATAGTCGCTGGCATGAATGTGAACCCACATCGTAGCGGCCAACAACGATATACACCTTTCCAAACCGAGTCAGCGAATACACTGGGCCGTACTCCTTTGTCCATTCCTCGTATTTCAAGAAAGCCCTACAAGAATAAACTGACGATACCAATCACAGCTACGAATTACTCACCGTTTCGTGGGGATGTCATTCCCTACCAACCAATGACCAGGCGGGCCCGGCGGTAACGACCTGAACAACGAGCGAGAACGCAGATAGACAACCAAGAGGCCTGTGACGACACAGGAAAGCAAAGCAAGCACCCACGTCATTGCGGCAACAAAGAAAGATAACGTCGATTAGACATGCATAGTATCGCACGACGCAGTCACGATGGCACGACGGGAATCAAGCAAAGAACATTTGCCGGATCAAGGTCCTAGAGCCGGTTCGGACTGTGGGTCCGCTCTATGCTTCTGAAACCACATGCAATGATCACTAAGTATACATTGAATGGTGTACAATATACATACCCCAATTGGCACATCCGTGAACTGTAGCCGTTCCGTGGACATAGTTTGTGGTACACGGTGTAATACATTCAGGCAGTTAATGCGCACAAGGCCTTGGAAGATGCGTGATTGCTGGTCGTCGTTCTGGCAATATTACATCACACAGTACCCGACATCTCCACATCACGTCCAAATAGTCATTTGATATAGTAAAAAAACGCGTCTCCTGTACACGATTCAGCTGGTATACAATGTCGCACTGATCCAAGACCACGCACACGCCCTCCAGCGAATGCAAGAATATAAACAAAGATATCAATAAATTACCCTCCTATTACCCCCTGCTTATACCGACAGAAGACCGGTGGGACAAGTACTCTGGTGGCGGACTCTCCTGGTTCGCACGATCCACCCACAACCGGAACTGGCTCCCCATCGAGTCGCTCTTCTCGTGACCCAGCCTCTCCCCATACTCCGCCCGGGATTCAGATTTGAAAGCGCCCGCAAGGCTCCGCCGGAGGGACCCGATTTGCTCTCTTAAATCTCGTAACGCGGCCTGTCTGGCCTCCAACGAGATCAGCGAATTCCGAACAGACCGAGGGTGCGGCGCCAAGGTTGGCCGCGCGACGCGTTCTGGCTTTACGTCATGGTCGCCCTTTTTCTCAGAATGCGGGGGGCTAAGGCTGGATTCGGTGTCTGACTTGTTTTGCGCGCGTTCCTTTCTGTCTCGTATGAAGAGGTATAGCAGGAGGGCACTGGTGGTGAGGAAAATGACGGATACTATGGTGACGCCGATAATGGCTCCGACTGGGATAGCGCACCCTCCCGAAGAAGTCGCTATGGCGGTGGCGGTGTATTCTGTAGCTTCAGAAGTTCTGCAGAGCGATCAGTGGACTCATTACAGTCAAGAAGGAAGCGAATTAACGAACGAGGAGGAAGAGGAGCTAGTCATTCGTGCAATCGTATCCACTCGCTGCACATCAAATCGCTCGCTCTGGGCAATGGGGGTGTCATCGATAGATGGACTAGGCTATTTTCAGTATTTGATCAAAGATCAACCGGAACTCGTACTCTGATGTTGCATAGGCATGTATAGTGAACAGGCTGCCGAGCGTGGAGCATCAGTGATGTTCCCGGTGATACAAAAAAAAATGGCGCACCCATTTTCGTTAAACCGTAGCGAGGCATTCACATTTCTCGTAAAGTTGTTCACCCAAACCGCTTCACTCGACAAAAGCGACTGGCCATTTTGTTCGTAAAATTTCTTCAAAAAGAACTGTGAGGGATCGTGAGGAGAGTGAACGAGGTAAAGGGTCGTCGGTTCGCCTGTGTGCACGATGCTGGGAACCGTGATATTGAGGGCAAAGGATGGCACCAGGAAGAGGAGAACTGTGAACCTTCGAACACATGAGTGATTTCTTTCGCCGAAAATGCAAGTATAGCGTACCAGAGACTCATACTGAACATAACCATTCCTGCCTTCCCAGGCCAAAGCAAACGCAAGAGCTCGTGCTCGTCGTGCAAAAGACGAGTCGGGGGTGAGAGCAAGGTGTTCGGTTATTGTTGAGCCATGTCGTGCCGTCATTTGTCACAAATAAATGAATCAGGGATGTCAGTGGGAAAAATGCGCCTCTATCATGAGAAGTCTCTAGGCGGCCGTAAGGATAGTGGCCTTGATAGATCAACTTCGCTGACGCACCCTGTAGCCACGCTTAATTCATGATCTTTCCTACTCGAGCTGCTGGTCTCGACACGAAATCAATGAGGCATCGGTGCTGAAAGTTATCGGTCTTTCTCTCCCGCGCAAGATCCTTGTCAAAGAATATCAAGCTGCATGAAATCAAGGGGGTGCATGCATCCTAAAGGCATGAGGAAATAAGCAGGCCGACAACGAATTACGCATGCACGCCGTGAGGTGAGTGGGAGGAAGCAGAGAGGTCGAGAACCTTTTCGTACGGTATCTGTATTCGGCGATGGCCGAATGAAGGCCGAATGCGGATACATCCGACCCTCTGCATATAAGTACGACCAGGCAAACTACGTAGCCTTACATATTTACTGGTTGTCATGGTTCGATATTCATGTCGTCGCACGGAGGAAAAAGCCGGTGTTCTGTGCACTCAGCACAGAATGAAGATATGACAGCATTTTGGCCCACTCTTCAATTCCCGCTATGCGTGGGCTTAATGCTCATTCATGATCTTGAATTTCCCCTAGCTTCTCTGTTCATTTAAAGGTCAGGTACCGCTCGCCCACAGAATCCCGTGTTAGAAAGGATTCGGTCCCGTTTCAGAGCTATCCGTTCTCGGAGCGATGGTCCACCGAACGGATGGAACCAAGTATGGAATAGGAGCAAACGAGTATCGCGGGTCGCAAAGAGGTGGCACGAGAGCACTCTTATATTTTTAAGCCGCAATTCTCCCCTCATCCCCCACCTTCTCCGACACCCGGGGATCCTGCTCCTTCTTCAGTGTCAAAAGCAGACCCTAATTTTTCTTCGACAGTCAGCTCGTCAGGCCAAACAACGACTTCGAAGCTTACTGGGAAGGAAGCCTTGTCTTGCTCAAATATCGTTAATGTATTGTTAGGGAGACACGAAAGGCCCCAGGACCCCATGCGCCGGGTTGTTGAAATTCGTTAGTGAGCCTATAATAATCGGGACCTATGAGTGAGACACGGAATGTTATAGTTAACAAACGACCTTACTTGGCTCGCATACCAAAACATGAGCAATCTTGAGTAACATCAATCCTGGAAGTTGGTGCTCAATGTTTAGCGACGCTCCAGCCTCATCCTCGAAGTACGGTCGTGCTACCTCCAACTCAAATGAACGGAGCGTCTTCAACCTTACTAAAGAATGGTCCAAATCTCTCCACGGGCAAAATGGAAAGGATAAGCTGCGAATCTTAATATGCTCGAGACTAGAGCCTTCGCGTCCCAATGACTCGAAAGTCTTGATCCACCATAGAAAAATCTGAATATTCGTGTGGGGATTTTGGCGGTAGTCGCGGAGTATAATAGTGAGGGAATGTAGGTTAGTGAGTCGGAGAAGCACATTTGTCCAGGTAAAGGGGAGAGCTAGGTAGAAACTCAGGAGGTACTCATACTGGATATTAAAATAACGTACTGTAGTCGTCCTGCAGATGAGATATTTTCAGCTCACGGAAAGGAACGGTATCTCTGTCCAAGAACGCTTGTATGAAATGGATGTGCTCTAGCGTGTTTATACAGATGTCCAGAATCCGCAACGAATGGAGAAAAACGGGAGAGAGTGTCTTCGACATCAGCAAGCCCACATCAAACACCTCAGTCGCCTGTCCGTACAGAACCAATCGCTCGATCGAAGGCCTCAGCCCACCAAAAGATTCAAAATGACGCGTCAGCATCTCACATCTCGCAAAGGATAGTTGTCGAAGAGTAGCGGAGGATCCAGAGATGAACGAGCACAGCAACGCCGAGTTTGTGAATTGGCAGACATCGAAACTGATGGATTGGAACGCGTGAGAGGCCAGTGCCTGCCTGGTCGTGTCCTTGACTTCATCCCACTCTAGGCAGCGTAAATGAACGCTCTTCATGTTGACGAATGATGCGATAAGGAAGGGGAACGTGGGTTCTGAATCCACACTATCCAGTCGCTCATTGTCGATACAGAGCGATTCAACGAGAGAGGGGATATCAACGGGGGAAGACTGGCAAATATCATAAAACTGGCGGCACCGTTTACCCGTCGTCAGAACGAGGCTCCGATAGATGTGCTTCCTGGCCCTCGGAACGAACGTCCTGTTAACTAGACTGCAAGACAAAAGTGTCCTCCACCGTTCCCAAGGCTTCGCAGTTTCGTCATTTTGGGTTTCGTCCACGATAGCGTCGAAGAGCTCCGGGGGAATGGACGCCATCTAAAGGACGAAATCCATAAGAGCCGGCTTCTTTATGACTAAAACTGACCGTACGCCTCTCGATGATGGTGGTTGAAAGGAGAACCGATGAATTTGAATTGGAAGCGGGCGGTTCCGAGACTAGTTAATTTAAGAGCATATGAGAGGATGGCGTCATTGCATCAAGGCAAGAACAGCAGACTCATATAAGGGGGTCGACTTTAACTTGCTCCTCCGTCTGTAAGTCGAAGGTAGGCTGATCATTCTTTATACCCATGTCAATTATTAACAAACTGCTTGTTCAGGATTAAAATTAACTGGACGACGCAAACGGGCCCAGCTGACCGTGCGACTCACAATTGATTGTTCCTTGCAAATCTACAATAAATATCTATGAGCATGTCACGACAGGCGAAAGGGAAAACCCCACCAACTAACATCAACAATACCAGTCCAAGCATCTGTTCCGCGACTCCGAAGGTTCCGAAACATACTATGGCCTGCATACATCGCGCCAGTCCTGTCCACGGGTCGAATGGACGTCAACAGCAAGGGTCTTGACTTTGCACCCAATGCCTGCCCGAAGTGTTCCCGCATGTTTGCTCCAAAAAATGTACAGAACGCCATGCTGCTGTTCGGTGTAGCACGTAGAACCATGCTCGCGAATTTGTTCTCGGGTCCGTGATAATGGATGTTTTCGATCCACCACCAGAGACAGAGGGCATCGGAATATTCAGGCGGAAGACAGTTGTCGAAGGCGATGACGAGCGAGACGACATTATCCAGTATAACAGATGTATCCAGGGACCACGAGTTTTACGATGAGCAGACTAGGGAAAGGGAGATGTGCGCCTTGAGGGAGGATTACGTGGAGAAATGGTGGTATGGAAAGGAGGATATAGATCTTGTTGGCTGTATTCATTTTGAGTAAAACGCGCTACTATGGGCCAGAATTATGATAACCAAGCCCGACGTACACTTGTACTGCACACACACATTTCATCGACGCGACTCTCTAAAACCACCTCGTTAACTTGATTGGAATATCGTCCCATCTACGTGGCGTTAATCGACACGGAATCATAACATCGTGGTCGCTGGTTCGAACGGAGCCAGGTATTGGCAAAAACCCCGAGTGCGCCTGAATTTATTGCGGGACAATGCTCCCACGAGCTTCACTCTTCCCACATCGTCGTGCTCGGCCATTCAAAATTACGTTCGTGAACTTAAAGTGCAAGATACGCCCAGGAAGCAGAGGCTGGATGAAACGGTATGCACAATTTCGCCGTTTCTAAAACTTCCAGGACTCTTACGCCACCAAGTAGGGTCCGATAGCAATCATTCATGATTATCGAGGTGGGATTTTTATTTCTAACCACGCATCCGATGAAGGAAATTCATGTTTCCGACAACGAGGGCGATGTCTTAAATATAGAGATACTCTGTAAGACCTGCGGACACTCCGAATAGTGATCTCGTCATGGGCTTGTTAATCTGTAAGAATTACTACGCTTTATGCCCCAGACACCATTCCTTGGAGGACACTCTCACTGAATCTGGATCCATCACATACTGAAAAACATCGGAGGACACCTATTTACCAAGTCGATGTCAACATCCAACGACTCATACTATGTAGGCACCTGTGCATGTATATACATGTAACGACCCCGGGGACACCTTCTGATCTAATTATGTTCATAGAAATCCGGTCTCGTCCTCATCGGAGGAAGAACCTTTCCTTTCATCTGTTGACGATAACTGAAGAAACATATTTTAGCGACAGTGAGCACCATAACTTTCTCCGCTCTCTGACGAGCAAAAAACTACCAGAAACACGTCCTTGGTGAAAAGGTATGAAACTTTCTGGACATGCGCGGGTCAGATAGAGTGGAGAAATGTGGCTTGACTGGATGTGCTAGATATGTCGAGGGGGAGGAAGGTTCCCTTGGGTGAAATGCAGTTCGGAATTTTCGTTGAAGGAGAAGCAGAGCCAGTTCAAGAACGTCGCCACCAGCTTACCGCCGGACGGAAATACATACGTCAGGCTGCATCCAATAATTTTGAAGGCTTCGAGTATTTTATGATCCCCTTGGACCAGTCTCGAGCTCCGCTGGAGATGTGTATGGAGAAATCTACACGTAAGGAGCAGTCTTTGGTTTGAACAAAGCGATTCGTTGGGACTGGCTCTCGTAAACCCCGGGTGGGCCTAACGAGGCAAGGTTGCAACGGACGTCAAAGAACCCTGTATTTTGTCGGTTCTCCACAATAGTACTCGATCCAGCATTCAAATTACAAATTATGCCGAGAAATTTGTCACTGTTCCAAATTTTCAGTGTTTCTGTCAACCCGTAGGACCTGTCAAGCAGGCGTTGAACTGTATGACTCTACGAAAATGAGACTTTCTTCTCGAATACGGTACCGTCTGCGGGAAGAGGGAATTCGAGATCTCGGCGATGAGGGCAATGATGATGATAGCTTAGACAATACATCTGGACGGATGCCAACGACAGCCTGAATAATCTTATCGCAACGCGCTCCTTAAGAAGCATCTCTGGACCTTGTATCCTGAGAAGTCAATAAGTGCGACTTCTTTATGAATAAAACCGATGGTGCCCTTCTCGATTATGGTGGTGGCAGGAAGAAAATTCATGAATTTGAATATGAAGCGGGCAGTACATGTACTAATAGTCATTCTAAGAGCAAAGCAGAAATGGCGTGATTACACCAGGGCCAAAAAAAATATACGCGTACACTCGTTTAAGAGGGTCGACTTTAGTTCTCCTACTCGTAGTTCAGTCTGGCTAGCCATTTTTGAATACCTACATCGATTATTATCAAATGGGTATCTCCCAGCTCCGTTCCCGAAAATTGAAAGGTATTGATGTCAGATGATGATGATGATTTCCCAGCTGACGATCTTGTGAGCGTGTTTTGCAAGACATATCGATAGGGCGTCTGAACCGGGTTGCCCAAGGATGTCTTGTAAGAGACCTGGGAGAAGCAAGGCGGGGATGATTTGAAATTTCTGGAGCGAGGGTTTTACGAACATGGAATCTAGCTTTTCGATGATGAGTTTGCGTGCGTGTATTCCGTACGTGAAGACGTTGATCCAGATTGATATAGAAGGTTCGTCGAGATAGTCTAGTGAGGTAAAGTCTGTATCTACTGGAGGTATATTGGACATGGCCGGAGAGTAAGCATACTCATGAAAAGGCAAGCGCCATGGATGTAGAGTTTCTGTAACGATGACGGCGGTAAAAAGCGGACGGTGCTGCGGATTTTCTGAAAGTCAGAGTCCCGAAAGCATACATAGGTCGTTCATGGCTGAGAATGTGGTGACGCCGGATTGATTAGGATGAAAGACTGTTAAGAATCTGAGTATTGTGAGTAATATACTAAAGTAATAAATACTTGAGTAAAATCCAAAATGTTCGCGAGGATATCCGTAAGCCAAGTTCCAACCACCAAGAGGGATCCGTAGGGGGGCCAACAAGCACTATGCGTAGTCAGGATGCAATTGAATGGTAAGCGTTGGGCGTAAACGATCATAGATGCTTGAATCACACAGCTAAGTGGACATTGAAGAGTAATGAAATTAGATTGTTTTCAAATAGTACAAACAGTGTTTATATACTAGAGCCGTTAATATTCTACAGTGTTCTGCTATAATCTAGCATCTACAAGAAGAAAGTAGAAGGTAAGAGAAAGTACTGGTAAGCCGAGGTGGAGACCGAGAAGGCCGAGAGTAGGCATGTATTGACTCATACTCAAATCGGAAAAGACCCCGATATCCATAACAAAGACGCTCTCCTTTCGTCCGGCGGTGCCAAGGCTTGACGTGTGCAGTAAGGGTCCTTTGGGTGCAGAATTGTCTTCATTGGAGGGAGGATCCAGGAAGCAAAAGTCGTTGAGGGAGACGTATTGAATCATTTCGGGAAGGCATCTCACGAAATTGAAAAATCTCTGTAGTGTATCGATGTCGCAGGAGGGAAATTCGGGGGGATTCTTACACAGAGTGTTGTTGTAGATGAAGGCGACAAGACCTGGGCATCAGCAGTGAACCAAAGGAGCTCCCCAGAGCCAATTTGTAGGTGTATGTGATTGACATTTCGCAAAAGGAGGATGTCCTTCGCCTGTGGGTTGAATGGGTAGATGTGGAGAGACAGGACAGGAGGCGGAAGCGGGCTGGCATCGGTAAAGAAGTTAGAGACAGGGCCGGGTTCGTGATCTGAGTATCGTCGAAGGATGAATACCCAGAATATCGGGATACGAGATAGAGTTTGGCTAGAGTTGTATAGTCGTTGCCGAGAAAGTCTACAACGCGGTCTACGAGCTCCTGGGACGGCTAAGTTCTTTCCGTACACCTGAAATTCCTAGCGGTTCCCAAATGTAAAGTTGGCGAGACACGATTTAAATAACTCGTACCCCTCACGCAAAGAAATGATCCACTGAATTTTGTCCGCGTGATGCAAGCGGTCCGTAGTGGACCGGTGGTTTTCCTTTTTACGACAACGACGACCGACACTGCAGCCCTCGTTACCACCCTACATCCTTCCTTTCGTGCTCCATATGCTATATGGATCTATAGACGTCATTTGTGGCTTTTCCTTAGTGTGGCAAGTTCAAGACGTTCCTCATACTTTGTGCGGTCGATAAGCTATGTCAACTACTGAGTCCCGCCGGTCTTCTGTCGGTATAAGCGCGGGGCAATGGTAATTTATTGATATCTTCGTTTCTATTTCCGCATTTGCTGGACGGCGTGCGTGGTCTCGCATCAGTGTGACATTGTATACCAGCTGAATCGTGTACAGGAGACGCGTTTTTTACTATATAAAACGACTGTTTGGACGTGCTGTCAACGTGTGAGGTAACATTCCCAGAACGACCACTAACAATCGCGCATCTCCCAAGGCCTTGTGCGCATTAACTGCCAGAATGTATTACACTGTGGACCACACACTCCGCCCCTGAACGGCTAGGCTCTCACGGATGTGCGAATTGAGGTACGTACATTGTTCACCATTCAATGTATACTGATCGTTGCATGTGCTTTCAGAAGCATACGGCGGAGTAGAGCCACAGTCCGAACCAGCTCTATGACATTAATCTGGCAGACGTTCTTTGCTTGATTCACATTGTGCCACGGTGACTGCGTCGTACGATATTACGCGTGTCTAGCTGACTATTTCAGTCGATGCAACATCTTCGATATCGACGTTATCTCTCTTCGTTGACCCAATGGCGTGGGTGCTTGCTTTACTTTCCTGTGTCATTGCAGGTCTTTTGGTTGTCTATCTGCGTTCTCGCTGGTTGTTCAGGCCGTTACCGCCGGGCCCTCCTGGTCATTGGTTGGTAGGGAATGAGATCCCCACGAAACGGTGAGTAATTCGTAGCTGTGATTGGTATCGTCAGTTTATTCTTGTAGGACTTTCTTGAAATACGAGGAATGGACCAAGGAGTACGGCCCAGTTTATTCGCTGACTCGGTTTGGAAAGGTGTATATCGTTGTCGGCCGATACGATGTGGGTTCACATTCATGCCAGCGACTATGGCTTATATTTGACTAATTTCTTTCCAGGCTGCGGTGGAATTAATGGAGAAGGGCGGTACACAGACGTCTGATAGACCAAGGGCTATTGCCGCCTCGGATACGTTCTCTGGAGGTCTTAGGTCTATCTTATTGAACGATACACCAAGGTGGAGGGCTTTGAATAGGCTAGTTCCCTATCTTGGTAAATGCAAAGCGTAGGCTGACGTTTTATTAGGGCTTTCCACTCCCATTTGAAGACGAACAGGGCGACAGAATATGAGCCAATTCAGCTGTATCATGCAAAGCGATTGATTCTGAATATTCTTGAAAATCCGGAGAAGTTCACGACACACACGAAGACGCGAGTATTTTGGTTCGCCCTCCGCTCAGACTACACTGAGTACTTCCTTGACAGATACGCGGCATCTGTGATCTTTACCCTCACCTATGGGAAAACAACCCCGACGACCTATGAGGATCCCGATGTGCAAGGTATGATTCGAGAGGCGGATCGGTTTCGTGCCGTGATTTTGCCTGGAGCCTACCTTGTGGATACGTTTCCCGTTCTTCGATGGGTTCCAGGATATCTTTCGGAGCTTAGGAGGTGGCATCGAGATTCGCTTGAGCTGTGCCGTCGGTGTTTGGGTAGTGTTCAGACGAGAATGGTGGGTGTGTTCGCATTGAATTTATTTGGAAGATTCTGATTGTGTGTGTTGTAGGAGAGTGGTGAAGACGTTCCTGAGTGTTTCGCGACAGATCTATTGGATAAGAAGACGATGTCGTTTGATCAGGCGGCGTTTCTTACTGGTTCGATGTTTTCTGCTGGAGCCTCTACGGTTCGGTCGCTTGTTCCTGTTTTGACTGGCTGATACAAAGTCTTGTAGACTGCGGCTGCATTGGTATTCGTTATTATGGCTGCCGCTTGTTTTCCCGAGGCAGCGAAGGTTGTACAGAAAGAGATGGATGACGTCGTTTCTGGGGATAGATGTTAGTAAAGTCGAAGTTTGAATAAAGAATGGCTAATTGTTCTTTCGAATAGGTCCGACGTTTGAGGATCGAGAGAGGCTGCCGCAGGTTATGGCGTTTGTTTTTGAATGCTTTAGATGGTGCGTATGTTTTTCTGGATGTCTATATGCATGAAGTGACAGCAGGTGAGCAAAGGCGGCCGTTGCTTCCAAGTGGTACGTTTATATCAGTCGACCACGAGGGCTGATTTGATTGTCTGTTATCTGTTAGGAATTGCGCATGCCGCTTCTGAAGATATTATATGGGTTGATTTCTTCCAGCTTCGCATCTCGTCCGTTTCTAATGCTCTTCAATCCAGCAAGGCTACGTGATCCCTAAAGGAGCGACGATTATCGCGTCACCTTGGTATGTTAGCCTTCTCAGGACTCTGAATGTCTTGCGTCAACGAAAGAGTGGTTACTAGGTCAATTTTTCGTTCGCCTGATATTTTTCCTAGTCCCGAAGGATTCGATCCGCAGAGATGGATCGTTGACGGGCAGCTGAGGGGAGATATCAAACAATTTGTTTATGGGTTCGGTCGAAGGTGAGGTTCTTTTTGTGGCCTTGTCCTTCGAGTGGGTTGACCATTTATTGTCGTAGAGCTTGTCCTGGATCACGCATTGCGAACAGGTGAGTCTTTTGCGCGTTTAAGTTCCCCGGATGATAATGGTCTTTGTGTTGAAAGGTCGTTGTTCATTAATACGGCATTACTTCTGTGGGCGTTTAATATTGTCGGGACTGAGAAAATAGACTCGAACGCGTTCGCTGATGAACCGGAGATGTTTCCGGGTAGTTTTGGAGTGCGGTTTGATTTGCGGTTGGGGAGGGAGAAAGAGGAATGGGTTAGGTCGATGATGGTGACGTGACTGCTCTGAGCGTTGGAGGTGCGAAGACATAGATTTTATTGGTACTCTGAAATACTGGGGAGACACAACCGGAAGGATGACAAAGTGTCTAGATAGCAAAAGCGAGCAACGTGTTGAAAGAACCCGGGAAGCCGCAGTGAGAGGCTGAGATAAGGCTCAGTTCGTGATCTGAGTATCGCCGAAGTATGAATACCCGGAAGATGTAGCGTCGGGCGCTTTCTCGGAAAGAACGGGATACGGGAATGAGTTTAGCTAGAGCTGTATGGTCGTTTTCGAGCTCGTCTACAGCGCGGTCTACGACCTCCTGGGGAAGGCCGAATTTTTTCTGCGTACCGGAAATTTTTTGTGGGTTCCAAATGTGAAGTTGACAAGACACGATTGATGAAAATATCGATTTCGCTGGGTTTCCGCGGTTATCTGCCAGTTATCTGCCATGCCCATATTGGGAAGTAGTATTGATTTCTCAAGTCTCGGGCTCATACCCCACACGTGGAGAAATGATCCGCTCAATTTCCTCCACGTGATGCACGCGCTTCTATGGCGGTCCGTAAGTGCACGGGTGCCTTTCCTTCCTACGACGACGACGACCACCAACGGTGCCGCCCTCACTACTCCCGTACATTCTCTCTCTCTGCCTTTTATCTGCTATACGAATGTATCGACCTCATCTGTCACTTTCCCTTCGTGTTTCGAGTTCAAGAAGCCGCTCATAGTTTGTGCGGTCGATAAGCTATGTTCTCTGCAAGGCTCAAGTTACCGCTGTCTCTGCGTCCAAGATCGATTTAATCAGTGATTTTTTTTTCATTTATATTGCATTCGGCGCGTTACTGAGCGCATATATCAAGGTTTATTGCCTTGAAGGCCCTCTTGGAGGCTCCTTCTGAGAGATATGCATCTCGCGTCCTCAGTCTCATCTCTCCCGGCATGTCGACGACGTCGTTGACCCTCTGTTCACCTTTTACTTCAGGACCGACCATGTCCTTTGGTGCCGCCATTTTGTGGGGGTGATTGCGTGTGTGGCGGTCTTAGTGGGGTACTCAACAGAAGTTATCGACGAGGTAAGTTCTGTCCTTTAGGTCGTCAGAGCTCACTGGAATATGCAGCAGACCGTGACTTGCCGACGTGTCGCGAAAGACCCGATGGCGTGCCACGTCTCTGGCTCTGTCCCCTCAACACCCGCTTCAAGGTTACTTTTGCTCATTGATAGAGCTACACCTTTCCCTGGTAGGATTCGCTGCTGCTTCGCTTCCCTGACTTGCACTGATTCCAATATAGCTTCAGCGATACTTGATGTGGCGTGGCCTCAAATGCCATTCGAACGACGTTCAGAAGGATCCTTTGATCACCGACATCGCCAGGCGTCTCCTTTCGGTTTTGGGTTGGTGTCCTCACAACGGGTAGTGGCTGAGGGTATGAAATCGCCGATCCAGCTCGACTGACGCCCATGAGCAGTATGTCCTTGGAATACAGGTGTTCGAACGAGAAGCTGATTAGCGTACAGACCGATTCGTAATGAGGCCTTCGCCTTCGATGTCCTAGATCTCTGAGGGAGTGGTGCGCGTTTCGATGCCTTCTTCCTACGAGGTGGCCCGAGATTTCGTGTTAGCCTAGTCATCATTTTCGCTTGTTATTTCGGTCGTAGTAGGTTGAATGTAAATTATATTCCGCTATTTTCATTCTACTAACTCCATATGTCTTGCAGGTCAGACTCTTACGATTTGTGTTATCCACAGGTACGTTCCATATCAAGCGCACTGTGCCATTCACCAACTCTGCGTCAGTTCCTGGAACCTTTAGGCTACACTACGTGGAAATGCAGGGTTAATTTCGGAACCTGTATGCCCCGCATCATTTATCATTTATCTCTGACCGACTATTTTTACTTTAGTCCGTCAAGTTAGCATCAGAGGCCTCGTTTTGTTATAGAATATTGTGAACTCGAACTCTGTCTCACCTCGCATTGTCCAGCGAGAGCGCATGATGAATTTTTTCCGAGATCTGGTGTCCCGCGGATCTGATTGTCGTCGTGCAGGGCTGCAGTATCTTATCCATGATATGCGGAGTTCTGGTGTCCACGTCTGTTCAACCTCCGGTCTGGCCACTCTCACGATGTGGCTGTGTCAATTATATTATGACCCTCGAAGACTATCTTTGCTGCATCAAACAGCCCGAGTCACCCAGAGCGGTGCTAGGTTCTTATCTTTCGTGGGTCTCTAACACATTATCGGCTATCTTTAGTACTGACACTAAATTCAAGACCAGGTCCACATGGGAGTTTCTTCATGATCGAGTGGTCTCGCGCTGTTATTCCGGCACGAATTGGCATGCATAGCATCTTCCCAATTCATAGATCGAGCTTGGCGGAGCCAGTATTTGCGAAATCCGGCGTACCCAGTTGGTCGCTACTTTTATCTCGAACCTGACTATCCCCTCTCCATCTCTTCTAATTGATACATCATATCATGTCAGTTCTAGCCTGTTTGTGTCTGTGAAGCGTGTCCAAAGGACTCTGAACGAACATCAAAATCGACCGAGATGGCGAATAGTCCTTGGCGGCGCCTTGGCATCTATCATGGCGTGGAACCAACGTCTCACAGGAAGGCCGCGCCACGATCGTAGTTCACATCGCCATCGAAAATGTGTGCCGTCAATCTCTCAGCGCTGCTAATACGTATGCAAAGATGACAGCAGCACATGGACAAATGGTCATCCGTGAGGGATATTACATATTCGTGAGTGGCAGTCAAAATTACTCGACCTCGTGGTTAATTTGGACAGATCAGGTCTCATGTCGCGGAGAAGGTTCGATATGGCGGGAGCTTACACTTGGGGCAAGCTATCTGGTCCAGTGCCGCTGTGCCATCCACGATCATGTGTCCCTTCTGTCCTCCATGCGTCCTGATCGCATGCATTTCTAAGCTAGGACACCCAGCCATGCATTGAAGAACGTAGTATATGCAATACTCCTGCGTCTCAAATATGCGGAGGTAAATCAAAGGACACGTGCTCAGAGAAGCAATACCGTGGACTTCTTCGTGCCCATATGCAAGGTAGCGTCGGCGCGATAATACCCAGGTCCAGTGAGTGGTATGCGTGAGTTACCGATTCCGAATCCGGCGAGACCGTTTTCCTTATCGTTTCGATGGCATATGGACCCATCTCTCCGTGTGGGTACAAAAGCGGTTTGCGATTCAACGGCTTTCTCCCAGGCGTTCTTACCCCCCCACCATGGCTGAAAAGCACCATAGCAAGTCCTCTAGCGATGCGGAGAAGGCGGTGGCCACCGACCTTGAAGCTCTCGAGGCTGTCGCTCTGCCGGACTTTGATGATCCCAATATTGACAAGGACGCCGCTATTGCAGGATTGTTGGGTGCGTAGCTGAACTTGTCCGTCGTTGATAAGACTCTGACCAACTCCGTCGTGTAGAGGACGACTCTCCGTACCCAGAAGTCCGTTCTGCGGTGGCAAACACTGATGACCCGTCAATTCCTGCGTCAACGCTGCGGTCGTGGGTCCTTGGCTTGATCTGGGCCATTATCATCCCGGTACTTCTATTACGGCCCTTGTTTCTGTTCGACCTTTCTCAATCAAGCGTTTCATCCAGGGTCTCAACCAATTCTTTTTCTTCCGTTATCCCTCCGTCACGGTTACTGGCATCGTCGCGCAGCTGCTCGTCTTTCCTATCGGTAGGGCATGGGCGAGGCTCCTTCCCAATTGGAAAATTTTTGGGCTGTCTCTGAATCCCGGGCCGTTCAGTATTAAAGAACACGTACGTCGATGATCTTATTTGGTGATCTTCGTTAATGTTGGATGACAGGTGCTGGTTACGATCATGGCGTCGGTCGGCTCTGGGAGTGCCTACGCCACCGATATCGTCGCTGTCCAACGGGTTTATTATAATCAGACTTACAACTTTGGATGTAAGACTGTATTATCTCTATGTTGTTATGCATTTTCTGACGATTTGGTGTAGACCAATGGATGGTTGTGATGTCTACACAGCTTATCGGCTTTTCCATCGGAGGAATAGCCCGTCGGTTCCTCGTGCAGCCACCTTCGATGAGTATGCGGCATCTATCCGTTTACCTTCGAACCCCCGTCTAATTCAATTCAGTTTGGCCGACGAACCTGGTCACCTGTGCGCTGTTCAACACCTTGCACGCGCAGACGTACGCCGGTATCGGTAACCGCGGGGGCCTCAGCCGAGAGCGATTCTTCCTCTACGCCTTCCTCGGTTCTTTCTCGTGGTACTTTTTGCCTGGGTACCTGTTCCAAGCCCTCAGCTACTTCTCTTGGGTATGCTGGATCGTGCCCGATAATGTGCCAGTGAACCAGATGTTTGGATACGTGCATGGGATGGGTATGAGTCTCATCACATTTGATTGGGCCCAGGTTTGTGTTCACCGGTTTGTACTGTTATCGCATGTGTTCGAACCACGGTTCTTTTTTAGATCGCATACATTGGGTCTCCGCTTGCCACGCCATGGTGGGCTGAAGCTAACATCTTTGCCGGATTCGTGGCATTTTTCTGTGGGTATCGTCTGCCTCCCGTTCTATTTCCGTACGCTGATGTTGTCTATTTATAGGGATCCTCACTCCTGCGCTTTACGTATGAATTCTTCTCTCGTGTTTTTGGCGCATGATCTGATGCATATGTCTTAGTACTCGAACGCATGGGATAGCAAATATATGCCGTGAGTATTCATTCTTTCCCGGCCGTTCTTTCCTTACGTGAATTGGTATGCCCGGCAGGATCTCATCCCGAGGATCGTATGATCACTTTGGTGCTACCTACGACGTGACCAAGATCGTGAACCCGGACGCCACCTTCAACGAGGCGGCGTACAGGGAGTACAGCCCTTTGTTCATATCGACGACATTCGCCATCTCCTACGGTCTGTCGTTCGCCAGTATCACTGCCACTATTACGCATGCCTTGTACGTTAATCTCTGTCGGCCCACCGTTATCTCCGTGTCTGACTAGCTTGGAATCAGCCTCTACTTCCGAAAGCAGATCTGGACACAAGCGCGCCGGGCCATGAATGAGCAACCTGATATTCACGCGCGCCTTATGTCGCAATACCCTCAGGTTCCGGAGTGGTGGTATGCGATCATATTCTGTGAGTCTCCCGCGTGATTGTTGTCGCCATGCTGACGTGTATTCTAGTGGCCATGTTCGCATTTGGCGTCATCTCAATTGAAGTCTGGGATACCAAGTTCCCCGTGTATGTGGTTCTCTTCTTTCATCTTCGTCCACATGCTGACATTCCTGCAGGCAATACTTCATTCTCGCTTTGGTTATCTCCTTTGTCTACGTTATTCCTATTGGAATGATCCAAGCCATCACTAATCAACAAGTCGGGCTGAACGTCGTCACGGAGTTGATCATTGGATACGCGCTCCCCGGACGCCCTGTTGCAATGATGATGTTCAAGACATGGGGTTACATCACCATGGCTCAAGGTACGCGCTACATATAGATCCTTAGCCGTCTACTGACAGCCGTCGGCAGCTCTGACTTTCACATCCGACTTCAAGCTGGGCCACTACATGAAGATTCCCCCGCGGTCGATGTTCTGGGCTCAGGTCGTCGCGACGGTTATCGCCGGTACCACACAGCTCGGTGTACAAGCCTGGATGTTTACCAATATCGAGAACCTTTGTGATCCCGCGCAGAAGGATGGCTTCATCTGTCCTTCGACGGAGGTATTTGGCACCGCCAGTATTATCTGGGGTGTTATTGGACCAGCAAGGCAGTTCTCTCAGGGACAGGTGTACTACGGTGCGTGGCCTGGATCTTGGGCTACGCTGGCTTTGCTTAATCTCTTGATAGCCCTGGTATTCTTCTTCCTCATTGGGTTCGCCTGCCCGGTTATAAGTTACCTTATCAGCTGGAAGTGGCCAAATAGTATCATTCGCTATGTCAAGTACATTCTCGTTCCTCTTCCAACCCTTTTAGACGACGTCTGATAACTTTCCTCCAGTTTCCCGGTCATCTTCAGCGGGACAGGTGCCATCCCTCCAGCCAGTGCCGTCAACTACGTCCCCTGGGCTATCGTCGGGTTCATCTTCCAATACGTTATCCGCCGGCGCCATTTCTCGTGGTGGACAAAGTACAACTATGTCCTTTCGGCGGCCATGGATTCGGGTGTCGCGGTGTCAGCTGTGATCATCTTTTTCTGCCTGCAGTATCCGATGAATGGGAACATCGGCATAAATACAGTGCAGAAATGGTGGGGCAATACGGTGCCGTTTTCAAATGCGGATAGCGCTGGGACGCCCCTTTTGACTGTGGCCGATGGCTCATTCTTTGGGTAAGTTTTTCCCCTGATTTTCAAGAGCCGTGTTTGACGCTATAAATTCTATTCATAGACCGAGTACGTGGGCCTAAGGTCGAGCTTCGGAGTTGTGATAAATTTATATCATGGCGTTGTTGTTTTAGTTGTAGATCATGTTTTGTTCTGCGCTGCTTCTGTCAATGACATTGTACTTTTACGACTTTGAAGTTTGCGAGGAGCAGTGAAAATAATAGCCCGGTCATCATGTGATGTAGTCCGTTTTGTCTACCAGCCACCACCTCCGCTTTTTCTATTGCCATGAGCAGGTCCTTCATCCGCCCTATTTCGACCCGATTCTAACCAAAACCTAGTACAGATCCATCGCAGCAATCCGAATACCTTACGATCCCGGCAAAATCGAGCTCGAGTGTCACAGTGATTCTTATCCATGTATAGGCGGCTGCTCTCTGTTTCGAACCGAATCCCGTTGAACGCGACTCGTAGGGACTAGGCGGCAACGCAAAGGAGATGAAACTTATCGCGCAAGAGCTTGCGAATGATCCGGCATTGAATCATATCAAGTGGCTGATGCCTCAGGCGTACATTCTCTCGCGTTCGTTGCTATCGAATAGTATCTAATTGAGACCTAGTTCGCTCCAGCCATGCACGCGGCTCGGTGGACAGGTCGTATCGGCTTGGTAAGTGTTGGGCTATGAGGAGAATTTCTCCGATTGATGAGTTTCCACAGGTACGACAGCCGGTTGGGACCGGACGACGAGGAAGGGATTTTACAATCCATTGAAACACTATCGCACATCGTCCGCCGAGAACAGGAAGGCGGGACTACGAGGGTTGTACTGGCTGGATTCAGCCAGGGTGCTAATATGTCTCTTTTCGTCACTGCTACCCGTCCAGACCTGAAGATTTCGGGTGTTGTAATGCTAAGCGGAAGGATGTTACTTCCAGAGAAGCTGGCTGAGGTGCGTTTACTGTAAAGAGTTCTATTCTGACTTGTCTGATTGAGTGCAGAGTATGCGGACGGGAAACGCAAAGGACGTGCCTATGTTCATCGGCCATGGGACGGATGATGAGATTATCACTATCGAGACAAATGGGAAGTGTCTCGATGCGCTGAAGGCGGCGGGATTCGTGGTTCAGGAGAACACGAATGAGGTCGGAGGAATTTCGTATCGTGTCTATGAGGGGCTGGGACATTCTGTCAAGGCGCAGGAGATGGATGATTTGAAGGATTGGATGAAGAGGAATCTCCCGTCTGATTAGTAGGTTCCGTTATTACTGTTGTATTATAGCTTTTGCGATTGAGGAGCCCTGCAGAAGTTTTTTAGAGTACGTGAGCGGATATTACTTGGATACTTCGCGGAATGTTTTGACTTGTCCAACGCAAGATTTCAGGGGAAGTCTACAACGGTATACAGACTTCAATTAATCCCTCTTGGTGATATTCCTTCGGTACCGCTGTTGTAATCTCCGCAATTTGCGCATGCGGCTTGGTTCAGTTACCCAACTAAGCCGTCAAGTTGTGAAAACTCTGGCTAAATTGTGGATCAAAGGGTGTATTTTACAAACCTCACACTTACACCTGCGGATGATTAACTCGACGATTCTCATAGCGTCTCATCGATCGCTCATCAGCCTTTTTACCTAGGAACACGAGTCACGACAATGGCTTTTACTTCGGTATGAAGACCATCAGTCACTGCAGCTAGAGAAATAAAGAGCCTCATTATGAGGTACACCTTATTACATGAAACCCATCGTTTCACATGTTGTACGTGGTATCATTCTTCGTTTGGTTTCGTGAAAGCAGTGGGCACGACTTGTACGACTTGCCAACAGCACGAACCGAAGCACTCGAGCTGCACCATTTTAGCTCAGGAAAGTTCCGACGACATCCAGCTATCTTGCTCGACTTTGCACCATGCAAGATCCTTCCATCTGGGATCTAACCGATGAACGGGCGGGGCTTATATCCTTCGCACTGTTCAAAAGAGTCAAATAAGCACATATATTCTTGTGCATACGTGAATACAATTCTAGTTCGAAGTATCTTTTTCCATGAATGGCCAAATTGCATTAACGTCAACAAAGAAAAGTGTCAATTTCTTCAAGCCCCATGTCTAAAAGCCTTTCTTGTTCATCGTCAGCCGAACGTAATACCGACAATTTCTCAAACTTCCCATCATCTCTTAGCTTGCCTATTACCCAGAGATGTGAACCTGAAAACCAATAGTGGCAGCTTAGGAGTGTATACAAGCCGTCAGGAATTGAGAATGGGTGGTCAGCCACAACTTTAAATGTTCGGAGTACCGCAGTCGCATCGATCAGAACCAGTTCTCCTTGCCGAGGTGGTGCTTCGGTTTTCACCTCGCTCAAACCATGGACATATGCCGTCTTGATGCGGTAACCAGTGTAACAGTCGGCGTCGGGATCGCCTGTCGTAGCAACCTGCCCTGCGAAGATAAATGAACGCTGAACCACAATGTTGGTTCGCATTGCTTGCTCCCAAGATGGTCGCCAATATTTCCTTCCATCCCCTGGTTCATGGTAGCGGAAGAGTAAAGCTAGACGAATGTCGGACTCTACGACCTCCATAAGGACTTCCCAGGCGTCTGCAGGGGATTGGTGAGGGTCGTATATAGGGATGGAGTCTGTTTGGAGAAGATAAGCCAAGCCCGCAACCTTATCTAATGGCTTTGTTGACACCCGATGTTGCATCTCCGACACGAGGGCCACACCGCGCCGTTCGTGCAGCGACTTCAATTGTTCGTCGAACCTCCTTCTAACACTCTCTTCCATCATGTCATCACCACAGTCCCCAGCAATGATGTAATCTTCGGCGATCTCCTGTAATGTCCATGCACGTCGGAACCAACAACGATCGCTCTCAAAGTAGTCCGTTGTCAAGCACAGTGGACGACCCAGTCCATTAAAGTAGCACACCACCTTTCCAGCCTTCTCGAATACAGATCCAATTGTGGGCACGTCGAGCTTCCACTCCTCCAAGCGCAGATCCTCGCCCTTCCCACCCTCCTGCCGCAAACATAGGACATCCAACCATGCGTACTCTGCTCCAAGGTTCAACATCTCGATGCGGATAAGATTGAGATTAGCATCCTTTGGCATCGGCACAGGCCACTCGCATCCGTTGATAGGTGTCATCACGTCGATGCGGTCCTTCTCGTCTACCCAAGCATGTGATATCCCCCACGGATGTTTGTGCGCCACCCAGTATGGAATCACCCGATTAGCATATAGATCCCACACCCGCCGGGGAGGCACATGCCTCGTCGTGATCCTGCCATCGACGAGCACGCTTCGTCGCATTCTTCTGTCCTCGTCTTTCCGGGTGGCTAATCTGGATGGCACAATGGAGGGTTTGTTCAAGTAGGGGCGCAAATAGGCATATGCAGTACCGAAGTCCGCGCATTTCACCACACCTGAATCCAGTGCAACAAATACCGCTGAGTATTTGGGGTACAAGATATCCAACAAGATAGGTTCGGCATAGGGAGTGTCGGCAAAAGTAGATCTGATAACCCCTCTACCAATGTAATGCCGTTGCTTCAGCACTGGAATGTCTGATTCCGTCTTGCCAATCTCGGTAAAGGCGGAGAGCGTGACCTTAAGAGGATCTTGTCTTGACATCATAAGCCAGAAGTTTAGAATTCTATGAGCCTCCTTGGTCTTGGGATGATTTTCTGGTCCCTTTTTGATCCCAGGGATCAGACCGGGGAAGCGATTGACCGTAGCGGTAGAAAACTCCTGTATGATGTCGGTCTGCATGAAAAACACTGATTATTTCATGTCGAGAACACTCTGAGCCTGCGCTTACGGCTGATGTTCCTATCCTCTCGTCACTGTTCAATCTATATTCCCCCTCCTCTTCCTCTCTTCGAAAGCATGATTCTGCTTGAATGAGAACGTGATGTATTGAACGGATGAAAATTCCACATACCAGTGTCCTTGTTTAGCATAGGTGGCTGCCGATTCTCCATGAACAATGTAGCGCTGCACAATGAAGTTTCAACCGTGCTGTGGAAGAAGAAGAAAGGTATGCCAACTAGCGCTGAAACCCTCGTAGAGTCACGGGACTACTGGAAGGTAGACGCCCAAAGATATCAAACCCATCACACCGGTCTCATCATTGCATCTATGGAAGTCAATATCGCAAAAGAATTCATATAGAAAAACATTATCTCCGCTGTGTTCGGAGCTCTGCGCGGTTCGTCTTTAGAACTCACTGTCTGTCTCCCCATGGTGGATTGGTTAAACTTGAAACTTGAAATAAGAATTCGACTTCGGGACGACTAGAAATAGTTGTTATTACTACACCATTCTAATATATGATTCGAAAATGCGAAGGAGATATTGCAATTTGGAACCTCGACGTTCGCTCCTTCTGAACTGGTACTAAATAGTATGAATTCCGCTCTCCAAAGCTAGGTAGACTCGGTGTCGACTTCAAGTGATGAATGAACTATAAAGACATGCTCGTATCTCCCAGCCGAGCAAATCGCAAGCAATGCAGAGTTCAAAGTCAATATTTATAAGAGTGGCGAAGTCGGAGAGTACGTTATTTCATTTGAAGAACGTGCCAGTCATTTAATTCTTCCTCACTCCTCTTGCGCGTGCAGTGAACAAGGCCGATCATCGCTGTACCTAAGCAATGAGAAGTCGAATTCGGCTTCAATTGGCGGTGACCCTTGGAAGAACTAATTAGCGTTGAATAGAATTGATACTCGGTTCCAGTTCTTGGCAATGCCCTCGGCGTCTTTACTGGAGACGGGGATAGCAATACGACATTGCAACCTTAGTGATGATGCGAGTCGAGGGTGTTTTGAACTCCATCGATTTCTACTCAACGGCTAGGGAGACAGATGGGTAGATTCGCAACAGACCTCAATCCACCCGACAAGAGGCACCAATTAGAACATTGACTTCTATATGCCGAGTCAGCAAAGATATCATGAATCATTCTCACAATGCCGATATGTTTGGTTGCAACTGGACGGAGAGAAACCCTCGAAATGTACAATCATGTCCATATGTCAGGTTAAGCTAGGGGACAGGACACAGGAATGCTAACCATCTCTCATCTCTTCAGCCGAGTATGGAATATTCGCTCCCAAACATCTGTTGGCTTCAGGATGTGGTAGGTGGCCGTATCTCTCGCGCGCAAGTCAGGGAATACACCTGCTCGTTGTGCAACCGTTGCACAAAATCAAAGAGTAGTCTACTAGAGAAGTTTGTTAGGAATACGAATATATTGATGAGTATAGTGAGTAAGGTTTCATTAATAATACCCTAAGTCGTATTTGAGAGCGAGAGTAAAATGAGTTCGAGTTACCAATCAGAACGTCCTAAATGGGCCAACAAGCGCTAGGCGTAGTTGGTTCTGACAAACACTTGGCGTAATCAGAAGTGAGTAAATCGGCAAGCGCTTGGCGTAACCGATCACGATCACTTAGTTTGTTCACACATTAAGTGGAGAGTCAAATATGATGAATTGATTTCAATACCCTTTTCGTACGTTTAGCTCGAGAATATATACATGAGAGTACTTCTAGTGGTTTCTAGTATATTATCGAGATAGAAAGAAAGAAGGAAATAGAAAGTGAAAGAATGTTCTACTTGGTTCGTACAGGTCGTGTAACTAAATATAGTAACTAAGCGGTGGCGTGCCATGATCCCTTACAAAGTTAGTCGTCTGACAACACGGGAAAGAGGATGTGTACGTGTCTGTCTCGTATGCCGATGTTACAGCCAAATACAAAGCTTCAATTTTGACGAGACGTGTAAAAGCTGACTGAGGCAAAGAAATAACCGATAAGACTCGTGAGAAAAGGCAGCCATAGTCGCGGTGTAGAATCGGCATGCATTGCTTTGTACAAAGAGCATTCCATGATTTCATGCACCGAGTCGCGATGATAGCACTTGGTGAATTGAAAGAGGAGCCTGTGACACCAATGTTAACTCGCTATGAATCAGAAGGGAATTGAACATCACGTACAATTTGGCTATCGAGAGAATAGAAATACCACGACCCACAAGCCTAGCCTACTGTAGTGCGCCACCATGTATGTGTGCGGATGATGCGATAGGGAGCCGGGGAATTGGTGGGGGAAATACGGCAATTCCACGAGGCAAATGCTATCAAACCGTTCAGTTTCTGTTCCATAGGCAAATGTGTATTACGCACGATTTGCCTGCCAACTATACGGGCTCTTCCCTATTTCATCATGACATGTAACGCGGAACCCATGGGCAGGTCGTAACATCTTCGGCAGACACACTACAGAGGTCCAACCTTGGACGGTCCAAGCAAGACGGGTGTCTGAAATACGACCAATCTTGAGAAAGGCAGTAAAATGAAAGAGCAAGGACACACCTGGATGACCTTACCAGTGTGATGAATCCATAGGTGATACCGCGAAAGGTTTCATAATGATAACCAACTGTCGACCGTGCCTGGGCAGAATTAGTATCTCGTTGACTGTGAGCCAGTGTTACACAGAGAGTGTATCACTCACAGAGGCGGCGTTGATTAACTGAGATTGTGACCGAGGGCTAAAAAATCTTGAAGAGGATATACAACGAGCTCTGAAGGAGGCTTGAATCTCCTAAGATGTTTTCACAGTACTGTTGGACATCTCATTAGGTCGGTTCGGACAGAATATGGTAATAAAATGCAATGGGTTTCTTCAACAACTTGTATCTCCTTATAATCAGTACACACCTCCCTCCGGGGCACGTTCCTGTGGTTTTTTGAGCGGAGATGAAGCGAGAAGAGGGCAATAGTATTTAGAAGAGGTATGTCCTAGTTCAGCTGAAAAATACGAGGTGCATGGTGAGAGGATGAGAATGCAACAGCAATGTTAATCAATACGTTGCAATAGCCATTTCGGTAGTCGGGCCGAAGGCTGGGGTGAAGCCTCATCGAATCTTACAATGATCTGACTTCCTTTATCGTCCAATTATCATCGCTGTGCTTCCTCCATTCTCTAGCACTAAGTACGTCTTGGGAAAGTCATTATTTTATTCTCAGCTGGATTCTCCGAGGACAAGATGAAGGATAATCCCAAGCAGCATTAAACCTTGAGTTGATCAAGCTTTGGTGGGTACGGGATACCTCCCAGCGTCCTTGACCACTGCACAAAGGCGAATAAAATCTATAGCTATGTAGATATGAGCTTACACCGACAAGATTCTAAGCGTCTGACTGCGATCAGGATATGGTAAGAATCCAAGTCATTGTCGATTGGCAACTATGAGGGCACAGACAATTGATCCCTCCTGAGATCACAATAGAAATTCTTGTACCTGAAATTTGGCGAGGATTCCTTCCCATGTTGTACGTGGTATCATTCTTCGTTCATTTTCGTGAAAGCAGTGGACACAACTTGCATGACTTGCCAGCGGCACGAACCGAAGCACTCGAGCTGCCCTATTTTAGCTCAGGAAAGTTCCGACGAAATACAGCTATCTTGCTCGACTTTGCACCATGCAAGATCCTTCCATCTTGGATCTGACCAATGAACGGGTGGGGCTTATATCCTTCGCACTGTTCAAAAGAGTCAAATAAGCAGACATATTCTTGTGCATATGTGAATACAATTCTAGCTCGAAGTATATGGTGGTAATAGCATACAAAAATTCAAGCAGACACAAGTTGCCGTAATCTGATCGCAAGTGTTTCTTGTAAGTGCACAAGTTTATGTCCCCCGACAAGTTAGGCGATTTTTTATGGATGTATATACACCAGCATCAGTTACTACCAGATATAATTGAATAAAATCTGGTGAGTGAGTCCGGAGCAGGACAAAATGCTTCGGCAGCGGGCCGGCATTATTCTGACACTTACTAGTCTTTCCTCCAATTCTATTATTGTGGTGGACCCCATTCCTTCAGCGTCTGATGCATCTGCTTTACCTATTCATCGTCTCCATTTGATGGGATGAATTCATGTTTATTGTCCTTCAATGTTTGATGCCCAGATTTGATATCCATGTTTGAAGGTATGCATGTCAATTGGCATGGCATCATCTTCCTCAACATCATCCAGACAATAGACTCTGGATTCAAATGCTCTATGCCTTGCATGCCATGAGCCCGTGAGATTGACTTGAAGCTGAGTCAGAGGCCATAGCCTATGAGAATCAAATGAGAATGAAAGTCTGATTTCTGGGGGATGAAGCTCCGAACGGTGTAGATGCCATATTCAAATATTACAGCATATGTCTCCTTCCCAGACTATCACAAACAGCCAACTTGTGTATTAAAAAAGCTTAACTTGCGAGAGGATTCGGGCAAACTTGCGCACTTGAAAGGTACTTGTGAGATAATTATAGCAACTTGTGCCTGTCCTATTTTTTGTATGCTATTACCGCCATAGAAGTATCTTTTTCCATGAATGGCCAAATTGCATTAACGTCAACAAAGAAAAGTGTGAACTTCTTCAAACCCCAGTTCTCTCAAACTTACTCGTTCATCGTCAACCAAACATAATACTGACAATTTCTCAAACTTCCCATCATCTCTTAGCCTGCCGACTATGAGGCAATGCATATAGTAATACCACCCCATGTTGCCTAGGAGTGTATAAAAGCCATCAGGAATTGAGAATGCATGGTCGGCCATGACTTTCACTGTTCGGGGTACCGGAAAGGCATCCTTCAGAGCCAGTTCTCCTTGCTGAGGTGGTGCTTCCATTTTTACCTCCCTAAAACCATGGAGATATGCCATCTCCATGCGGTAACCAATGTAATGGTCGGTATCAGGATCATCTGTGCTATCAAGCCTCCCTGGTAAGACAGTTGAACATGGAACCATAATTTTGGATCTCATTGCTTGCTCCCAAGATGGTCGCCAACATTTCCTTCCATCCCCTGGTTCATGGTAGTAGAGGAGTAAAGCTAGACAAATGTCAGACTCTAGGGCCTCCATAAGGACTTCCCAGGTGTCTGCAGGGGATTGGTGAGGGTTGTATATAGGGATGGAGTCTGTTCAGAGAAGATATGCCAAGCCCGCAACTTTATCTAATGGCTTTGTTGACACCCGATGTTGCATCTCCGACACGAGGGCCAGACCGTGCTGTTTGTGCAGCGACTTCAATTGTTTGTTGAACCTCCTTCCCACACTCTCTTCCATGATGTCATCACCACAGTCCCCAGCAATGATGTAATCTTCAGCAATCTCCTGTAATGTCCATGCATGTCGGAACCAACACCAATTGCTCTCAAAGTAGTCTGTTGTCAAGTGCAGTGGACGACCCAGTCCATTAAAGTAGCACACCACCTTTCTAGCCTTCTTGAAGACAGATCCAATTGTGGGCATGTCGAGCTTCCACTCCTCCAAGCGCAGATCCTCACCCTTCCCACCCTTCCGCTGCAAACATAGGACATCCAGCCATGTGTACTTTGCTCCAAGGTTCAACATCTCGATGCGGATAAGATCGAGATTAGCATCCTTTGGTATCGGCACAGGCCACTCGTATCTGTTGATAGGTGTCATCATGTCGATGCGGTCCTTCTCGTCTACCCATACATGTGATATCCCCCATGGATCTCGGCATGTGACCCAGTACGGGATCACCCGATTAGCATATAGATCCAACACCCGCCAGGGAGGCACATGCCGCATCGTGATCCTGCCATTGATGAGCACGGTTTGTCGCATTTCCCTGTCCCCCTCTTTCTCGGCGTGTAAATTGGATTGCATACTGACAATTGGGTTCCAGTAGTGGTGCAAATAGGAATATGCAGTACCGAAGTCCGCACCTTTCACGAAGTCTGAATTTAGGACAGCAATTACCACTGGGTCTACGGTGTACGCGGTAGCATGGATGCCAGGTTTGACATAGGGAGTGTCAGCAAGAGCAGATCCGATAGCCTCTCTACCATTGTAAGACCATTGCTTCAGCACTGGAATGTTTGATTCTCTCCAGCCATTCTTGGCAAAGGTGTAGAGTATGACATTAAGAGGAACTTCTCCTGCCAACATATGCCAGGGGTTCTGAATTCAGGAAAACTCCCCCATCTTGGGAGGATATTCTAGTCTTATTTTGATCCCAGGGATCAGACAGGGGTAGTGATAGACCATAGCGGTACAAAGCTCCTCCAGGATGTCAGTCTGCATGAAAAACACTGATTATTTCCTTTCAAGAACACTCTGAGCCTGCACTTACTGCTGGTGTTCCTATCCCCTCGATGCTGTTGAATTTATATTCCTCCTCCTCTTCCTCTCTTTGAAAGTATGATTCTCCTTGAATGAGAATGTGATGTATTGAACGGATGACAATTCCACATACCAGTCTCCCTGTTTATCATTGGTGGCTGCCGATTCTCTGTGAACAATGTAGCACTGCACAATAAAGTTTCGACCGTGCTGTAGAAGAAGAAGAAAGGTATGCAAACTAGCGCTGAAAGCCTCGTACAGTCAGGGGACTACTGGAAGGTAGACACCCAAAGATATCAAGCCCATCACACTGGTCTCATCATTGCATCTGTTGAAGTCAATATCATAAAACAATTCATATAGAACAACATTGTCCCTGCTGTGTTCGGAGCTCTGTGCTGTTTGTCTTTAGAACTCACTGTCTGTCTCCCCATTGTGGATTGGTTAAACTTGAAACGAGAAATAAGAATTTGACTGTGGGACGACTAGACATAGTTGTTAATACTACACCATTCTAATATATGATACGAAGATGCCAAGGAGATATTGCAATTTGGAACCTTGCCGTTCGCTCCTTCTGAACTGGTACTAAATAGTATGAATTACGCTCTCCAAAGCTAGGTAGACTCGGGGTCGACTTGAAGGGATGAATGAGCTATAAAGACATGCTCATATCACCCAGACAAAACCTGGGAAAGATACCGGTACAAACACAGGTGGAGGTCTCCTTCATGCATCTGTATTTTTGAATATAACTTCTGGCATGAGCAAATCGCAAGCACTGCAGAGTTCAAAGTTGATATTTATAAGAGTGTTGAAGTTGGAGAGTATGTTGTTTCATTGGAAGAACGTGCCAGTCATTTAATTCTTCCTCACTCCTCTTGTGCGTGCAGTGAACGAGGCCAATCGTCGGTGTATCTAAGCAGTGAGAACTCAGATTCAGCTTCAATTGGTGGCACCCTCTGCAAGAACTGATTAGCGCTGAATAGAAGGGATACTCAGTTCCAACTCTTGTCAATGCCACTCTACCTCCTCACTGTCTTTACTGGAGACAGGGATAGCAATGCAACATTGCAACCTTAATGGTGACGCTAGTCAAGGGTGTTTTGAACTCCATCAATTTCTACTCAACGGCTAGGAAGACAGATGGGTAGATTCGCAACAGACCTCAATCCAGTTCAGTCGTACTGGATGTAGATACAATGGTCATCATTACCACAAACACTGAGTGAGATGCTACAATGAAAACACATGTCACTCATAACTTCTCACATGAAGGTAAGGGGTCATTTTTGGCTGGACCAATATCAACATGGTGTGTGAACAGCCTGTATACAATTTTGGAGGAGCACAGGAGTTATGCGATGCATAGCTTGATGACAAAACCAAAAGGGCTATCTAAATGAGCCTCAGCACAGCACATGCTCTCACAGTGATTGTCTTGGTCATCATGGTAGAAGAGACAGAAGCATAATAAATCCATGCCGATGAACAAAAGACTGCAAAGTACCAACGTAACATTCCAGCGATCACACATTAGTAGGAATGGGAATGGCAATAGTGACATGGCAGGGAATGGGATCAGGGAGTAGGAAGAAGGAAAGAGTAACAGAAGGTAAGCTCACCTCCATCGGATGGTCAGCGTGAAAGAATACGAGGCACACCAGAAGATCATGGTGGGAGGATAAGAATGCATATGGCAGAATCAAAAAAATGATGAAATCAAATGGGTGATGGGCTGCGGTCCGGATTTCGACCATTCACTTACTCCTGGATTATGGTTCCTCGACACCCTAAAATCTCACATCTACTGAGAATGGTGAAGGATAAAAAGTGTAGTTGAAGTATGTAAAATGGTTTTCCTGTCGACCCAACAAGTAGAACTAATTAACCCTTTGATAAAGTGACGCAAAGAAAGACCCATCAAGTTTTCCCTCCAACCCATCACTGGTGCATGTGACCCGTTACTCGAGATTTTCTAGGTGACCCACATTATTTCTTTAAGAAAACTCAATGAAATCTTGACATGGAGGTCTCTTTGACTTCCCCTATCTATGACAGAGATTCTTTCCCCCAGTCGACAACGCGTCAGATTAGCACTAATCGGCAAAAAGCAATGAGAGAATGACTCTTCCACACTATTCCAATTATGTGCTGCCAATGAACATTGTGTTTTTTCCATATGCGTGCGATGCTGCTCAGGCAACACTGCTGTTTCCCTGCATAACTCACATTGAATGTCAGTCACCCAAAATTGTCACTGGATGCATCATATGCGGCCAGGAAATTCAACTATACATGCGACCAGCCTTACTCCAGTGCTCGCTCGCTCAGTATCGGTGGGCAACAATCCCTAAGTTTTGGATGGCTCAAATATTACCAGAGCCATTACTTTCACCCATCAAGAACTTCCAAGAAAAGTCCCTGCAACTCGGCTCGTTGTCTAAACATGTGGCACGATCCTGGGGCCTCGGTCAACCATCCTATGGGAGAGGTAGTATGCAGGGAGGGGCCAGGAGAATTATGCATTTGCATGGTGCGTTTATGCGTTCTTGTGCATTTGGTGCATTTTTGCTTCAACTAGTATTACCATTAACCTGTTGTAGAGGTATTGCGAGTCATCAAGAGTCATGTATATATATCAGAACTCACATTATAATGAAATTGATCCTTGTAGCATTCATTCGTACCTCAGAAAATGCCCCGGATGTTGTTCTGTAAGGATAAGTCAGCACGTATCTTGAATGCATCTTGCAGGTCTTCATGCATGCGTTGGGACAAAAAATGCATGCATTCAAGATAAAACACATCCACACATGTGACTGTGACCTATCTGTGACATGTGCATTAGGTGCATTAGCATGCATTCAACTGAAGTTCAACCACACAATTGTGTCCCCTAGTACTTCTGACTTATAGAATATCATTTGCTACTACTTGTTACCGCTAGAATTGCCCAGAAAAACTGTCTATTTGAACAGGAACATCTTCTATATTTGACATCAGTACTCTAAGTTTTCTTATTTTGGGCATGCTTGGCTGGGTGTCCATTTGCTTTTGCACTACCATCCTGAAGCAAATTATCTGCAATCTTAGGCTCTGATATTGCCTTATGCTTCCTTGATATCATCCGAGGCTTAGGTACTGGTCCATGTGCTCACTTCTTCACATTGTCTTCTTCTCTTGCTCGGAACCACTCCTGCCATTCATCTTCACGGAAATCTGGTCCCAGCTTTTCAATGTCAACAAATGTAAGGACTACATATAATTGTAAAGCGGTGAGAAGCTCACCTCTAGCTCAGATTCTGTGCCTTCCATCACACCTTTACCATTCTCTCCTCCAAATTTCCAAGGATACCAGAGCTGGCTTTATTTTCGGACTTCTCATAGATATAGGTACAAATTAATTTAAATAAAAAACTGTATTTCAACAAAGTAATTACGACCTAGTAAGAAACAATAAGAATAGGAGTGAAAAACAATGTTAGCAAGAACATACAAAGGTCAATGTACATTCCCCATTGGGAAGCTTCATTGTTGTAGGGCAAAAGTAGTCATATAGGCTGTGGCAATGTTTAGCAACAGAAATGACAAGAACAAGAAAAAAAATACAAGAAAATGCACCTCTGTCACACACGCAAATGCATCAAACGCAGCCGTGCATTTTTTCCCATGCATGCCCAATAACGCGCCTGCATGTTGATTTAACGCAAATGCACCGAATGCACGAATGCAAACGCAAACGCAAAATTCACCATGCCCTGCGGGGAGCATGCATAAAATATTTAAGAATTTTGTCATAAGGTGTCCGCCATGCACGCCAGTCGACAGCTAGAAACAACACCTGACAGTGTTAGATGAAGCCTAAAATTATGATAACACAATAACCACTTACATTTTCTCCGACTCCTTCAATGTGTTTTGTAGTATCGTCTCTTTGACTGTGGGAAAGACCAGTCTCGACATAGATGTAATGGTAGCCTGTGCCAAGCTGTGTGTAAAGTCAGTGTGAGTCATCCACGTACTGCGCGATGGAAATCGAGCTCTGGATATACACTCAACATCGCCTTATTTGCCTGCATGAACTGACACAGAATATACTTGGCGGCTTTGTTGATATCTTTACCACCCAGAAGCTTGGGAAGTAGCGCTCCAGAGGTATATTTGGTATCTTCTTCTTGAACACATTGATCTTGTTCAGAAATAGGACTATAGATGTTCGCAAGAGCCACCGAGAAGCGATGACTGATTCAAATCATTCGAGTGACTCTGCAAGGCAGTTCTGTTCAGGGGGGACGATGCCGCCAAAATTTGATGAACTTGAAGCCAAAAAGAAATTCTCATGCACCTGCTCTTTGTCCTCCAACAGAACCTGGTCGTACTCGCTGGTGGCTGTGCAAAAAATTATGGATGTCACACTCTGGAGACAGTGTATCCACTTACGATGCAGTGAGCGTTGACCGCCAATGTCAACCAGGTATATTCTACCGATCAATGAACCATTAACTCGTGGACGGCAGCAGAGATGTATGTCATTCGCTGAAGAGGGCCCACAGTGAACCTGGATTCTTTGATGGCTGTAGTCCGATTTGTGCGCAAGCGTGTAGGATGGCCATCTCCGTGGGCCTGTATCCAGGTGCCTTCCTCCCAATAAGTGTGCATTCCATCGATCACAGAAAGCGGTCCAAAACTCCGATACAATGAGTAGGATATTCATGTACAGATGAAGATAGCCGCCCGTTCCCAAGCCAACGCCTGATGCGATGTCGGAGGGAGCCCTGCTATGTCTCCACATTCAAAAGGAGATTTCACAGCAGGTACAACACTGGAGGAAATTTGTCAGTGTGTCTCGCTTAGGGTTAGGGTTAGGTTAGGGTTAGGGTTAGGGTTAGGGTTTAGGGTTAGGGTTAGGGTTAGGGTTAGGGTTAGGGTTAGGGTTAGGGTTAGGGTTAGGGTTAGGGTTAGGGTTAGGGTTAGGGTTAGGGTTAGGGTTAGGTTAGGGTTA
>JAUEPR010000085.1:0-180075 GCA_030435655.1 Armillaria novae-zelandiae | reverse complement strand
TGAAGTACGCTTTCGAGATGAATGATGGCTGAGATAATTCCGATTTTAGGTTGCAACTTGGGGGAAAAAATGCGGTATACCGAGCAAAACATCGAAAAGAATGTTCGAGGGGTTCAGCGAAGTTTAGGCTGACTGTGGCCGCGAGGTTTAGATGAATTCAAGTTGAACAAGATACAGCGAGAAGAAATACAAAATGTTGTCCTGAGGTTGCAAGAGTGATGACTGTGTGCGATCAAAAATCCTGAGCCGCTTTTGGAATCGTCAGGCCAGAACGGATATCGGACCGTTCTTCCTTTCACAGTCACACTCACGAAAGCTGATGCGTAACTTTCACTCTTAGTACCTGGAGTCTGCGTCACTAAAACAGCTGAGAAACTGCATCTCTTGAGAACGACCCTCTGCCAAAAAATCACCGTAGTTCTGTCTCGTTCTCCTAGCATAAAGTCGCAGTGATATCGAGCGTCTTTGCGATGTTCATTCGCTTTGCTGCTTAGTAATCAGATTCTTAACGCCGAAGGCGCTATAACAAAAGAAGGATGCTAGCAACCCAATATCTCGACTCCGACATTGGATCACTCGGTCAAGAACTTTCCGCACTACCTCAGAAGTTCTTCCAGACGTTCAAACTACGTTTGTCACTCCCCCAAATAACAGTCTCAGTTCGATGTTTTCTGGTCGTATACCTGGGCCTCTCATTTGACCGAGCTTGTTTGGATATGACATCCGTGTCTTGGTAGATGTTCAAAGTGTTCATGTAATCGGCGACAGGCGCCACGACGATTTTAACAGAAACTGTCAAGCTGTCAGTAATATGGCGCTACGAATCTCTCCTTACTCGATAGCTCTACATGATACATCTTCGACTCTCAGACTCACCATTCCCTCGCCTACATACTGCTCAAATTGTTACTACATCTCTCGCACGTATAGAAGCAGCGTGCAGAACGCAAAAGAAGCTCTCCAGATAGGTCGCGAGCTTCCCCGTCGCGTGGCCCCACGCTTTCCCCACTTCCCTTAGTGGAGAAAGGTAGAAGATTTACGCGATGAAGATTCAGGCCTCGTCTCATGACACTGTTCTAGATCTAGCAGACACCGAAGACTCCTTACCAAGGGCCATCAGTGCGATTTGTCGAGAAGAAGACGTCTAAGACTGCCAGAAGAAGGACACAGAAGCACGCCAACTGCTTCTGTAACTAGCTATACATCATGATCTCGAGAATCGTCAAGCACAAAGCCAGTCTAGCGCCACATAAATATTAATGAAGATTATAGAACCGACATTTCGGTAGTAGTTTCACTGGTGAGCTATTAATGACCAATTGAGCATACCTCTGAACAGAACTCATGCGCCACGATGTCAAAATTTAAGGTCTCTTCTACGAGTAGCTGCATTAGAAGTTGGGGATGGATGGGGTGAACCATTTCCACCAGTGGAAACCCTGAAGAATGCGATTCACAAACAACGACCTTGACATTCTGCTTTAAATCGTTAGGAAGTCCCGGTCGAAATTCTGACCTTCCTTAAGAAGAAGCGGGGTTCGCTGCTGCCGATTCGACGCTAAGTAAAGTAACCATTTTGGTTCGACTGCCCAATTGATCATAAAACATTCTAAATCGACAGGTAGGTCATAGGGAAGGAACAACATGGATACCAGTTCTGCCCCCCTGAACCTGGACCTACAGACACCCACAGCATCAGATGAATGACCAAATCGCGGTGCGAAGACCAGGACCAGGGATATTCGGGACAGCCTTTATTATTAGAGATCTGCGGTCTCATTCACCTCGATCGCCACAGTGTCGGAAGGTTCGCTGTCCCCAGCTAGAGGACAGACAGATGTCACTCAATATTTGATTTTTTCAAGTCGTTGTAGAAGAATTGATATTCGATATTCTCGCAGTTTATGACGGGGTCACAGGTACCTACTCGACGGAGCTGGCACTCGTGCCCACCCTAAAACCTGCTCAAAGTCACTGAGGTGAGGCGCCCTTTTTATGCACCATACCATGGCGCAATGCCAATATTAGCGGCATTTCCACACTCTGGTTCCATCCCATAGGGAGTCGATCCTCGTATAAGAGGATAAGCCTCTCCCAGCTCTATTCAGCATCATCACGTCTGCTACCCACATCGTACATAATAGCGTTTAGGGTGGTTTCTACATATAAAATCAATGGCTTTTGGGTCAACGCATCAAGTTTAGAACATTATATGATTCTCAATCCGGCAGTATGAGGTTGTCATGTGCGCTTCAGCGTGGATACTCCTTGTTGGAGCGTCGGTATCCCACGACCAGCCGTGCACAGATCGCTCGGTTGAATGGGTAGGATCCCGAGTTCCGTAGTCAACATGCGTGAGGAGACTAGAGTATAACGTTGGGAGGGCTAGAGACCCTTGTTCTGACGAGATGTGAGTTCAGACACCGTCACGCAACTCGTACAGATCCTGAGAGTTGGTAAAGATATTGAAGATATCTCCATCAGCAAGTATTTAACCGAAGACCATGGCCAAGGAACACAAATAGAACCGCATCGATGTGGACCCGACTCAGTAAATTCCTATGGCGAGATAAATTCCTAGTATCTCAAAGCAGTTGAATACGGCGAGCAATGGTAAGTGATTGGACGACTTACGAATTCTCCTCAACTTTCACGTAGCATGAGTCTATCAACGTCTTGCCATCTCTGGTGCATTGCTGATGGTATTCATCGGAACACAAACAATTATTCAATTGAGGTCTGTTTGCACAAGAGTTTCGATCAACTCATGAATTCGCCTTGGTGTATGCCATGGATCACAAATTTGAATTATCACGGCATCTTGCTCGTGGTCGTCTACTCTTGCTTTTCATCAGTGAAATTCAGGAAGAGAAGGGAAGAGAAGAGCAAGAGAAAGCCTAACGACGGCGTACCACTCTGCATAGTTACCTAAAGAGGACCTCGATAATCAAGTTCGGGTAGCGAGTCCCATTCACCCAAATGTCAAGCCTTCCTCAGGCGAGACGTTCCAAATTAAAGCCTTTGTTCATGGTCATTTCCCGGTTCCGGGACATTGAAGGGTTGCATTGATTGTTAATAAGGCAAAGTCCCAAATGACGAGATGTGCACACGCGACTCCGGACATGGCTAACATTACTAGCATCTCCCGCGATTTTTGATTTGTTGATGGAAATTGCAACGGACTGGCGAAATATGACTTGGGCAATAAAAAGGTCGCCGATAGCCTTTCTCGCGGTCTAAATTTCATGGACCGCAACCCCACAGTTTCGGAACAAGGTGAGGGTTCCAAAGAATTTTGAGCACGGGTAAATGGATGCGCAACCCGTGCTATAGCAGGCCGTCCAATCGCTTGTCCACCAGAAGGACCCGAATCGGCTTCAACGGAGGAATGCTGTCGTATGTATCAGAATGGGGTACTCACAATATGAAATAGCAGAAGGCGTTACGTACCTGAAGTTTCAGTCGCTTTGCTCCTGTTCTACGAGACTATTCATGAGTAATTAGCTGCTTACGACGAGGCACCCGATTTGCTGAATGCATCGGGGCACAATTACAACGTCGCTCTAGCCTAGGCCTTAATCCGGGGAGAGTGTATAAAAGGAGAGCCTGAACGACTTTCTTTCTTCAGCATCACAATGTCTGCCCCAGAAACCAAATTCGCACCTACTCAATCCTCTTCCGTCCTCGGTGGACAGATCGTTGGCCGCTCTGAGCGCCAGGCTGTTGCCCCTCCCGCAGCCTTGAAGCTCCGTCTTGACCTTAACCTCGAGGTCGAGATTGCCATCCAGGCGAAAGTCAACGGTGACATCACCCTGTCGCTCCTGTAAGTCGAATATTTTCGATTCGCCGACGGTACTGAAGGTGATTGCTTGACATTTAGCCAGTAAATGTGTGATAGACCTGGAGAGCGGGGGTTGCATTGCACCAGCTGGATCGAGGTAAGGATCTGTTCTGCGACTTTGAAGTCTTCGTGCTAAAACTTGTGATACTAGAAATTGTCCGTATCTTTGTCGGCTGCGACTTTCCGGTCCTCTTCTGTTCCCTTACGTACACCGTGGCCACATTAGTGTTTACTACGAGCGTTTATACCTATGGGATATCAATGCCAGTGTTTTTTTCGGGATCATAATTGCCAGTTTGAGTGAACTTGGGATTCGTTGTATATGAATGGTTACCGTCAGTGGTGAAGTCGGTATTTGAAGGCGGTAGTGACGAATCACTCTTCCAGTCAAGCATGCGTGTCCTTGTCAACACGAAGGACGCATGGATAATAGACACGAGACAACTTATTTCTTGTACTGTTTTTTTTATTTCGGCATAGAGCACCTGTATGTCCTATAAAAAAGCAGCTTTTCATCGCCATCTCAAAAAGTGTCATGGGAAAGACTGGTGATTTTGTTCAAGGGCCCGAGTGAAACCGCTGCAAGAACGATAAGAGACTCGAGAAGTGGATCAGATATAAATTAACTCGGGTTGGGCAGGAAGGCACAGTGTATCGCGAGCAAAACCACTCCATTGACATGAGGAAATACGGACTCGTGGCGCTTTTCCCGTAATGTTTACGTTCCTTGGTTATAATGATATGTGTATGCATGCTGCCTGACTCCGATATCATCTTCTGTGGGGTCTGAAAATCCCATCCGAACCGTCGAGACCGAGTTTATCTAGCTACTGAAAGCCAATAAACTTGGAACACATTATGCTTTGCCGGACTCTAATAAAGAACCGTAAATGAATCTGCATTCTTCGTTTGTAACAGGAACATATATACAACATGCCGATATGGGAAAAGAACGCAATGGCAATGATATCGACGACCCAAGGAAAGGCACATAGCCATAATATGTGGGGTAGTAGAAAAAAGACAGAAGAAATTCGCAGACGAAGTAAAATAGACAGCACATTGGGAACAAAAATCAATGGACACGTCAAAATTGTATCTGCCGGGCCCACACCAACAAAAAGATGACGATTTTAAGCACGGGAGTCAGAGACGAACAGCCGTCAACGTCTCAGAGTGAAACGAGGGCGATAAATGCGGCATTGCCGCCGTTGTTTTGTTGTACAGAAACAAGCGAAGTTGACGGCACGCGCACTTTCGAGACCAGAGCGCTTTGCAAAAGCTGAAGGACCAGTCGCTCTTTACGTCGTGCCAGGTCGCTCGTGCTAATATAAACATCAAGCATTCGTAGCTAAAGTGAACTGATGACCGTAAGACTGGCGCGTTTGCATAACGAAGGTGCAAATACCAGAAAACTCTCACAAGAACGAGTCCTTGATCGCCGTTCGTCATGGCATCGGTGCAAGCTCTTCTCCGGCAACGTTTGAGCCACAGCGACCTGCTATGTCCCGTCGCTTTCTTCCCAATGGAATCGAGAGAGTCAGAAAGCTCTGATGAACTGTCACGTCGTCGGGTAACGGATGTAAGAAGGCAACCAACAAGGTCTAGTCCTTTCGGAGGGACCTACAATCGCCCATACATATGCGGATACCGAACAGGCGCTTGTATCCTCGGGCCGACCGTTATTATCCAAACAACAAGTGTTACGTATCCCCAAATTTGACCCGGGGTCTTCTCTTCTCGCTGTTGAGACTCAATCAAGTTGCTACGAGGCACCCGATTTCGCTCGCACGAATTAATTAGTATAACGTTGCTTTGGCCTCCATCCTAATCCGGGGAGGAGGTCGAGATTTGTATAAAAGGTCCAGCAAGTCGACTCTCTTTCTTCAGTACTACCATGTCTGCCCAACAAACTAAATTCGCACCTACTCAATCCTCTTCCGTCCTCGGTGGACAGGTCGTTGGCCGCTCTGAGCGCCAGGCTGTTGCCCCTCCCGCAGCTTTGAAGCTCCGTCTTGACCTTAACCTCGAGGTCGAGATCGCCATTCAGGCCAAGGTCAACGGTGACATCACATTGTCGCTCCTGTAAGCAAATTACCCATAATGGCGCATCATTGGGCTAAATGTTTGGTTTACAGGCAGTAAATGCATCGTGGGTGCGGAGAGTTGGAGGCGGAGTCCATTCAGTGACTTGAGGTGAGACATGTTTTATCTGCTCTTCGTTGTTATGCTGAAAGGTGTTGCACCAGTCCCTATTCATGTCGACAGTGTTCTCCGTATTTCACTTGACCCATACCTCCACTATATTAGTTTTTACGAGCGTTTTTGTACCTGTGGGATATTAATATCAGTGTTGTTTCTGGGATCATGTGTTCAGTCTAAGTTAGCTTACCGGTATATGACTGGCCTCGTGGTGCAGTCGCGGTCGCTGGTCCAAGGGTATGTCCCGGTCTTGTGAAACGCTACAAATGGAAAATACTTTTGGGGCAGGACTACTAAACGATGCTGTAGCGATGTTGATGTTTTGTTCCGGAAGGTTTTACTTGGGGCGGTGAATGGTAAAAGAGGAGTCGGATCCTTCCGTGTTTAAATGAACGAAAAATCCACAATTCTTGCGTAACGATCTCTGATTGGGTGTTTAGGAGTGCACACAGTTGGACTCTGGATACCCAACGCGACAGAGAATTAAGCTGTCATCAACGTATACCTCACTGAGAGCTTGCATCTCCTGTGCCGGATTCCAATCATGCCAGTTCTCATCTACCTCTAACCGTACTTCGACCAGTTTCAGCAATTCTGCGTCACGGCGGGAGCGGTGGCACTATGCTGAGGATGGCAGTCCATCCATCCTCTAAGTAGTAGATGCTGTGATAAACGCAGAATGAGATGGCGTAGGTTTGGCAGGGCAGATGGGGAGGTGAGAGCCTCAGCAGCGTCATTGATCATTCCTGGATGAATTACGAGTTTGAAGCGAGAGACAGTAAAAGACACTTCCAATGCGGACATGCTAGTAGGCATATCTAATGTGAACACGATAACGTCTCGATTGATGGAGGAAACGGGTGATGGATTATTGTGCGGAGGATGACCAGGGTCCTGCTGGGGCCAGATGCGCGGTCAATGATCAAACTGGTGAGGGGAGGTACAGATAACGAGGAGGAAGGTGCTCTGGTATTTTGTGGCCGGGGCTCGAGAACGAATCCACACTGTTGCGGCACGACATGAAGGGGAAAGGAAATGGCAACAATTCGCACGTGGTCTGTCTCTCTCTTTACCCTCGTCAGCGCCAGCTCTCATCCGTTGCTTTTCTGCATTATTCTTCTCTATTGTCCTTGAATTCCTCCCTTCATGGAACCAAAGCTGGAGAGCATTTGAACAGGAAATCGCGAGGCATACAATTGAAACGCGGCTACAATGGGTAGTGGGTCACGATACGGTACTGGTCAACAACGAAGTATTGGTGAGTGATTCCTTGTATCTTGAATACTTCATTAAAAAAGGATCTAGATATTGTTACTGTCTTCCCGTTGCTATCAAAGCATTCGATATAACTGCCCTTCATCAATCTCATCCCGGACCCCCAAAATAATATTCTTGCAGGCAGCCATCATCTAGAAGCTGCTCCTTGGTCGTCTGCAAGCATGAGCTCGTACATGTATATGAGGCGCTCGGGCGGTCTGGTTCTCCACCCATGTGGCAGAAGCGAGGCGAAGCGATGACTTTTGACTTGGTCGCGTGAACGCGCTTGTTTATTCTCGCCGGTGAGTAATTTTTTTCGACAGTCTCTGCTCCTGTACTCAAAGTCTGTGATAACCTTAGATTCGTATTATATCCCAGAAGAAGTCTTATAGATATTCTTCTCTTACCTGACCTAGGTTTCCGAGCGACAGGTTTTCTCCAAGATTCTTCCCACTTCCACCGAAATTCATAACATCCTGTGCTCTTTGGACTTCAGGTACTTGCGCATGGATACACGGGTCCGGTGCTAGTAATAAGGAGTTCCACTCTCCCAAGGCAACTTCTCCTGTGGGCTCTCAGAGATTCCCGGACGTCTTCTGAGCGCCTCAAATTCGGCGCATCGGCGGATTCTTTCAACACACTCTCTGCTGTAGTTTGCGTGTACAAAGGATTCACCGAGAAATGACGATGTCCAGTTCAAACTGTGGGGTCTTTCTTGCCCGTGCCCGCATATCCCGAGAGCAGTATGTAGAGCATCTTTCTCAGCCCATCTACTCTAATCTAGAAATGCAGCACTTTCAGTGTGATAACACAAAAACATTCTGGACATCTGTCCGTCCAGATTCCCACCCAAACTTGGCAGGGCACTGGAGAAGCACTGGGTTCAGTAATAATATTCGGTATTCACGACAACAAGTGCACAAAGTTTGTCCATCGTATTTGCGTTAACATCCTCGATGACGAGCTTCTCTTTGCAACGAAATTCAGGGCACACTTAAGAGGTATTTGATGTAAAACTTAGGTGTGTTGCGAAACCACCATTGCGAGATCCCAGAATAACACTGATATCTGTATCTAATAGGTATAGAGACACAAATACAGTGCTAATTAAGGACGCCAGGAAGAGCGTGACCGATACACGGCCGTGCCCTGACAGGTCTCAGCATAAAACCGATGAGCGTACCAAAAGACAAAACCCACCTTGAACAGACAACTGACGCACACTCCATCTTCCTAGGCGAGCGGCACATTCACTCACTGTAAACACACCAATTAGACCCCGGCGCGTCGAAATGATAAATACACTTACAGGAGCGACAAGGCGATATCGCCGTTGACCTTCGCCTGAAGGGCGATCTCGACTTCGAGATTAAGGTCAAGGCGCAATTTCAGAGCTGCAGGGGGTGCAACAGCCTGGCGCTCAGAGCGGCCAATGACTTGTCCACCGAGGACGGAGGATGATTTGGTAGGTGCGTATTGGGTTTGTGGGCCAGACATAACGATGCTGAAGAAAGGAATCCATCCAGGTTCTCCTTTTATACACACACAAGCTGAAGCGGGGCGAGAGCAACGTTATGATTGCGCCATGGTGTCTTTAGCAATTCGGGTGCCTCGTCACAAATAGGTCTTAAATTTGAGGTAGAAAAATCTATGAACATAAACGTTGCCTTGTTTCTATGAAACGTGTTGCATGCAAATTGAGGGATTCAAAGATTTTGATGAGGAACACGGACTTATCACCGTCATGGCAGTCCTCAGTGATCATGAGCTTCTATATTCCCAATGTATCGTGCACCGGATTTAGAAACTAAAGAAGCGCGTAGTCTCATTATCGAGTATTAGTGATACGTAATTCGAAGATATGATGGGGGCCTTCCCAGAGGACATATAGGTAAAGAAGGATGGAAAAGTTCAATACAACACGAGGACGGACGAGTTACTATACGCAGAACGTGAGAGCGTAAACGAGGTATGTAGATTGTTCAAAGATCACCGTGGATCCCTCCAGACCCGCCGAGGGCGTCAATTGAGAAAAATCGATGCGCCTTCCCAGTTCCCGTCGCATGAGTCCTTTGTCTTTATCAGACGACGTTAATCACAACCTATTGTAGGCGTAAATCAAAGAACTGAGATGGTGACTTCGCCGATGCAAGGCCGGGATGCCCTTTACTGAGACGAAACATGCGACTGTCGACGAGACGGCGACGACTCGCGCAGTCATTATACTGTATTTCAATTGCAACATGAGAGTTCACACCAATAAACATCGGGTCGCTTGAACGAAGCTCTCGCTGTAACCCCGTTCTTCCTCTCGGCAGATAAAGAGAATAGGTACCTACTTAGCCTTTGCGTTCCACAGTGCCGGCTCATTGGACGAGACATCACCTTCAGGAAATGTTAGGATCGTACTCTGCGAAAAGTGCCAGAAGCTTGCATATGAATATCGACGTGGCTGTAAAATCGAGGCGTGGCGATAACGATGCTATGGTGTACGCTCGAGCAAGTTGCCATGTCAATTGAAGGAGCATCCGTTGCACTTAGAACTAAAAGAACGAACCGATACAGTTCGGAAAAAACCATCAAATGATGTACCAATTATGAGCCTGGTAATCATGCCGCTTCAGAACGAGTTCCTGTGATTAGTAACTACTGGAGCTCCTTCAGACGCTGGGATCTATAAATTTTGATCGCGATGTGTGGATGACATGATACTATTATTTCTCCAATGGCATAGTACGTTTACATACTGTGAAAGCAAATGGTCAGCTAGAAGGACATGCAATGATAAAAACCGCTAACTCACAGAAAGGAAAAGCCTATCGCCCTGACCTTAAAACAGGTGGTCTAGGGACAAATGGTCACGTCGTGGCGGCCTTAAGACCCGCATCTCGAAGTCGTCCCGAGTAAGAGCTCGCATGTCATCGGCCACGTAAGAACCAAGCTCGCTTACTCTGAACACAGACTGTATCTCAACTAATTTCAGCATTCCCGCATCACGGCGGGAGCGCACCATGCGGAGTACGGTAGTCCATTCGCCCCTTGAAGGTAGCGACACGACCAGAATGAGGTGGTGTAGGTTCGGTAAAACAGATGGGAAGGTCAGAGCCTCGACCAAGCCAAAAGTTTCCCTTTTCGGTTGAAGTTCGAGTGCGAGTCGAGAGATAGTAGAACACGCTTCCAATGCGAATATTCTAGTAGGTGTGTCCAATGTGAACATTTCCTCTCTGACGTACAAACTCTCGAGATGACATTTCGATCGGTGAAGGAATCGGGTGAGAGATTCTTGTGGGGAGTATGATCGAGGTCCTTGCAGCGTTCCCTGAGCCCAAAGGCGAACGGCCAGACTGTCAAGGAGAGGAGTAGATAGGACATCGAGAGCATCTACATTAGCATAGAGGTGTGTGAGGTGTGACATTGTAACCACTGGCGCCTCCTTTACGGCCAAGTTCACCAGAGTCGGACGACACCTTCTGAGGTTTGGTAGTTGAGAAAGAAAGCGTAAATCTTCTGGACAGGTGATAGAACCAAGAAATTGGGTTATCCCCGGCAGTAACTTTATCTGGTGGATCCCATCAGTGGCATGAAGACTTGCGCTCCACAGCCGTGGGGCATTTAAGCACATGCGAAAGCAATTGTAGTCTCCAAAAATATGCATGCCAATCGTCTGCAGGGCAGAAAATTGGGAGTCTGATTCCAGATAGCGCATATGACGCTTCGTAGCTGTGATATCCAGATTTTTCCACCGTTGGCAAGATTGAACTAGCAGAGACAGGATGTTGCCGTCGTCGTCGTCTTTGATGCAAAAGACGAGCTTTACATTGAGGGGGTGCTTGCCGGTGTGCTCAAGATAGGTCTGCAGTATCTCGGGAGCGTGTTTTGAGAAAGGCTGCTGCACGACAAGCTTCCGAGCCCAGGACGCTGGCGAGCTGTGCAATGTATCCCTCCAAACCCCACAGACGCGACCCAAAACCCAAAGAGGTCCGGATATGTATAGACTATCGAGCGGTCTTGAGAAGCTGTGTGTCCAATACTGCCACCAATAATCACAAACAAAATGGAAGATTTCGATGAGTATATCACGCGGGAGACGGCGAATGGGAGCGTAGATCGATTTGCGAAATTTGAGGGCTTTCAGGACTGCACATCGACATGACTGAATTTCTTCAAGCTGCTGTTCTAAATCGACGATTTCAGCAGTGAGCAACACATGATCAGAATCGAGCAATCCCCGATGTCCGCGTAGAATTTTCGAAACGAGGCTATCGGACCTCTGCATATTTTTGAGAGGTGGCTTGAGGGGAAGGAAGTTGACGGATCCACAGTGGTGGCAGGTGAGGCTCGACATCATGATGAAGGGGTAAAGGCAAGAGTTAAACACAGTCTTATTGACTTTCTGCCTTTAAATAGTTGTTGCGGCTGTTGATTCCCACGCTTTTGTTGAAAGATTTCGACAATTGTCTTTTATTGTCTTTTTTCCTTCATGAAATCCTTGTCTAAGCCGAAGCCGGAAGGAACTGAACAGCCCTAGGGGACCACCGTCGAATCACGCCTACTCCGAACTGTGCAGGCTCGAGAAGCTCGAGGACGTCAATAAAAAAAATCGGATGCGCTTGTCGTTCCCATCGCAAGTGTCTTCACCTGACGAAGCCGATCACAATCCGTTTTGGGCGTAGGCCACTGTGACTTCATCGATGCTGAGATGTCCTTTGCAGAGAAATGATTAAGTCGTACCACCCACGAGACTACGTCGACAGGTCCAGCCAATGTACTGTATCTTGATTGCATTGAAGACCAGGCTATGACACCGAGCCTCATCAAGTCAAACGTTGTAGCAATCTCGCTTCGCTGGTAGAGCCGGAATGACACAGGTGCGTTACGTATTACTCAATGACGATACAATGGTAGGAACGAAGGAGGGCAGGTCCTCCTAAATCATTCTATAGCTAAGGCCCTGACGAAGGCGAACTTCGCAGGAAGTCCACAACTTAGTCATCCCAGTATCGTTTCTCTGATCGCATAATTGTTGTGAAGGCGAACAGTCAGCCGGGAGAGCACACGACAACAAAAGCCAGTAACTCACAGGTTGGCCTGACCCCAAAACATATCCAACAGGTACTGAAGGTCTTGACATGGCGGATCCGACTTCGCGACCCGCATCTCAAAGTCGTCCCTAGTGAGAGCCCGCTTATTCTCCTCCCGGAGATACTCAAACCATTCATCCTCAAACTGTACCTCGACCAATATCAGCATTCCTACATCACGGCGGGAGCCCACTATGTCGAATATGGTATTCCACTGGTTCTCCGAATGTTCTGATAGACACAGAATGAGATGGCGTAGGTTCGGTAGGACAGAGGGAGGTGAGGACCTCGACAACGTGGAAGATCATCTAGCGAGGGGCCCGAGTTTGAGGCAAGAAACGGCAGAACACGCTTCTGATGCGAAGATACTATTTTCTGCCGGCAATATGAACATTGCCTTGCAGACGCTCAAACTCTCGAGATGACCTCCCGATCAATGGAGTAAACGGGGGATAGATCTGTGTGGGAAGGATGAAGAGGGTGGTATGTTCGGGGCAATGGTCAAACTGCTGAGACGAGGTGCAGATACGACGCTGAGAACATCCATATCAACGACATAGAGGTGACTAAGCTGCGCCATTGTTACCTCCAGCACGTCCTGCGTGGGCAGCTTCATCCGAAGGTGACACCTTCTAAGATTTGATAGTCGGGAAAGAGGGCGTAATTTTCTGGACAAGTGAGTTACGGAAAAACGGGTTATCCGAGACAGTAACGTTACCTGATGAATCCCATGCCTGCGTAGACTTGCTCGCCGTAGCTGAGGGGCACTCAGTAACATGTCGGGGTGATAATCACGGGTCATAGACATCGCGGATATCTATGTTGATCGTCTGCAGTGCTGAAAGGGATGATATAGATGCGAAAAGTGGCATATAAACTTTGGCAGAGTTGATGTTCAGGTTCTTCTACCGTTGAGAGGATCGAACGAGCAGAGCCAGTGTTTCCTCATCCCCTGCAGTACTGCCGAAGAGAATCTGCAGATTGAAAAGATGTTCGTGTGTGCTCCAGATAGGTATGCAATAAGTTCAGAGCATTTAGGGAGAATAGGGCCCGCACGATAAGTTGAGCCCAGGACGCTGCCGAGCTGTGAAAATGGATCCATCCAAGTCTTACAGACGCAACCCAAAACCAAAATAGGCCCGGATACGTCTAGGCTGTGCTGTACGCCACGCTCGTCTTCTCCCCACCGAGAATCGCAAATCAAATGAGAGATTTCGCGAGGAAGACGACGAACGGGAGCGTAAATTGATTTGCGACTTTTACATAAGTGCTTTCAGGACTGCGCGTAGACGTGATCGGATCTCTTGAAGCGGGGCGGCATACAAGGAGTGTAGCTGATCTAACTTGATGATGTCGGCGTTGAGCAGGACACAGTCAGAGTCAAGTAACGGTCGTTGTTCGCGTAGAATTTTCGAAACGAGGCTATCGGAAGTCTTGGTATTCCGCGGCTGTGGATTGATGGGAAGGACGTCGATCAATTCACGATGGCGAAAAGGCAAGAATGATCGCACGTGATCTCTCTCTTTCTCTGCCCAGGCCCCACTTATCGCTCTCCGCTTTTTGGCACCATTCTCTCATCTCTATTCCTTCATGAAATTGTGCTCTGCGCCAAAATCATGAAAGGAACAGAACGGGAGGTCACCGTCGAGTCATGCCTACCCATTAGGCAGGTCGCGAAGTACCGGTCAACAACAGTGTACTACTCGTGAGTAGTCCAACCTGTCTCTGCAAATATTTGACATTCATCCAGATGTCCCTGCCATCTTCCTGTTGCTAGATATCACAACGTTCAATCCAATATCCCTTCATCTTCCGTCTTGTTCTGCTTCTATAGTCTGCCGTATCATGTCTTTTCTGCAATACATGCCATAGAAAGATTATCCTCGTAGACGGTCAGGTCTGCTACCCAGAAGCAAATTCTGTACGCGCGTAGGTCCCCCGCAAGCATGAGTTTGTACCCGCTTGGGTGCTCTAGTTTCCTATTTATGTGGCGGAAGTGGAACGAGGTGACGAGTTCAGCCTTGGTCGCGACATTGAAGCCGGCGAGTGATCTTCTCCACATTTCTGTTCGTCGTACACAATTCATCAGACAGACAGCGACCCATACATTGTTACTTGGACCTCTATCTATCTCCGGCAGACAAAATCTCAAAACCATCCAATAACAATCTTCTCCCTACGAAGAGCTTCCCACCTGCCAGGTCCCGCTCTTTCCAATATTTCGTCTTGATATCATAATTTCTTTGACAACGAGGTCATGGCAACATACGCTCGTCCGCACACGGGTCCAACGCTGATAATTAGCGTTAAGTTCAATTCTCCCGAGGTATGCTCGTCTTTCTGGGCGCTTCAGATACACCACTAGTTCCTCTCCGTACCTCGCACTGGATATGTACGTGGATTTTTCAATACGCTCAGAGTTTTCGTTGATATTATGTTTCCGCAAGTAACCGCAATGGCTCATCCAGGCTATGGGAGAGGCCCACATATCCTGAGAGGAAGATCTCTCGTCTTCATTGATGTCGTGTATAGATAATATCCTATCACTGGTTCAGTGATTCGGAAGCTAACAAATGCACCTCTCTGCAGTCTGAGGCCGTTGAACGCGTGACCCGAAGCCTGAGAAGCGTATGGCGTTTACTGGTCCATTTTCGACCTCCACCGTGTTCGACTCTCGCTGTTCGATTGACAAATCAATCGGGCAGGAATTCCTCCTTGTCAGCTACAACCTTCGAATCATGGAAGCACTCAAATCTGACATTACAGAGGGGCACCTTAAAGGTGCTCTTTCCCTTTCTTGCACTCTGCCATGGTACTTTGTATTGCAGGTCCTCAAACCACGTGCCCCCATCAGTCAACTATAGGGTCGGTGGCGTAGCTGGTTATCGCATCTGTCTAACAAGTCGTGCACAGAAGGTCCTCAGTTCGAACCTGGGCCGACTCATGCTCTTTTCTTACATCCTTTATGGTTAGTTATTCCATAATTTCCATTTTTTCAAGTAAAACATTCCGATCTCGCCGAGATGGATAATAATAGACAGCTCAATTTCCTCGAGATTCAACAAACTGAAAACAGGTTTTTCCGCTTGTTTTTCTCATTATTGAAGACACAAGCGCTAGCGCCCATTTTGAGGAGTCCTGCGGCTTATGCACTCTGAAAATTAGCCGCATAGACATACTACTTAATTCAACATTATGACGTTGAAGCTTCCTCGCATTGCCCTCCCATCGTCTCGATCTATACATCCCGTACTGAGTATGATAGATTCCCATTGGATGCTCGCTCAACTTCTCGTCAAAGAACTCGAGACGCTCTGGGTTGGCTGTGTCTACAAAACACGAAATACACTCATTGCTTTTGCATCGACAGTCTTATGCGATGGTGGTCGATGTTGTTCACGACGAAAATTAGGACACACTTGGGAAACATTCGAATGGAAGAATAAGTGTGGTGGGTCGCAGAAACTCCATTGAATGACCTCAGAAGAACAATGTCATTGGTATCTAAGGGGCACAGAAACACCGTTGAACACTAACTACATCGTAAACCAAGGCCGATGGGGACGATACAACTGCTTCTAAAAAGCATCAGCAGGAATCCCACAGCACGTCAGAAGACAAAGCACACCTCGAATTGACGACTGCAAGCTGCCTCATCCCCTACGCGCGAAACGCATTTACTCACTACGAACCAAACAATCAGTCCGACGACGCGTCAAAATAAGCGATACACTTACAGGAGCGACAAGGTGATGTCACCGTTGACCTTGGCCTGGATGGCGATCTCAACCTCGAGGTTGAGGTCGAGGCGCAGCTTCACAGCAGCGGGCGGTGCAGCCTGGCGCTCAGAGCGGCCGACGATTTGTCCACCGAGGACGGAGGAAGATTGAGTGGGTGCGTATTGGGTTTGTGGGGCAGACATGGTAATGCTGAAGAAAGTATGATCAGCTTAGTGGTCCTTTTATACGAATACGAGCAGGACCGGGGCGAGGGCAACGTTATGATTGCACCATGGTGTCTGTAGCAACTCGGGTGCCTCGTCGCAATCTAGGTGTTAAATTAGAGGAAGAAAAATATACGAACGTAAAGGTATATTTGTTTCATGGAAACATGCTGGGTGCAAATTTCAAGGGGATTTGCGTTCTTCTGATGAGTAACACGGACTTCTCACCATGGAAGTCCTCAGCGGCGAACTTCTGTATTCCTGAGTTCCGCGGGAAAGCACGTGATGGCATTCGGGTACATAGCGACGAACGGGTGTGGCGGTCAACCCGACTCTTCTGGAGCGTGTTTAGTGTATTTGAGGGGAAGGAAGTCTGATGGGGGTGGTAAAGAGAAAACATGCTGGGTCCTCACAATCAGAAACTTGCTACGGGAATCTGGACCCAGCCCCCCAGTTTGTGCATTGAATCAGCTAGCTCTAAGAGCGTGTTTATTATTGAATAGCGACAGTATTGGCACCGGTGACACGAGTCGAGAAAGCCTCCCTACTCTTCCACGTGTACATCTCCGAAGGTACTGTGCAACGATGCAATGGTAACGTGACTCTGGCCGCGATATTCATATAAAAGGAGCACCTGGATGGATTTCTTTCTTCAACACAATGTCTAACCCACAAACCCGATTCGCACCTACCCAATCTTCCTCTGTCCTCGGTGGACAGGTCGTCGGCCGCTCTGAGCGCCAGGCTGTCGCACCCCCCGCGGCTTTGAAGTTGCGCCTTGACCTTAACCTCGAAGTCGAGATCGCCCTCCAGGCGAAGGTCAACGGTGACATCACCTTGTCGCTCCTGTAAGTCGATTACCTGGCTGTTATCGTGCTGGGGCTGATTGCTTGATTTATAGCGAGTAAATGTGCCAAGGACGCGGAGAGTCGGAGCAGCATTGTATCAATTGGATCAAGGTAAAATTGACTGTTCCATCGTTTCGTCGTCTTCATGCTGAATATTGTGATACTAGAAATCATCCACGTCTTTGTTGGCCGCAACTTTTCCGTTCCCTTACCTACACAGTATTAGTATTTGCGAGCGTTTTATACCTGTAGAATGCCAATCCTAGTGTTTTTTCGGGGTCATGGTGTCCGATTTTGAACGGGTGAAAGTCCAGTTTTCCTCGGTAACAAGTATCACAGTCCAGGATTCATTTAGGGTGATGGTTGTTCGTGAATCTCGTTTCGACTGAGTCTTCGTAATGCTAAGGTGTTGGAGTGGTCTTTCTAAAATAATACGAGACGAAGGTGAATCAGAGTACGTCCCTGTCTTTGCCACATGATATGTGACAGGGAGTATTCGAACTAGAAGGATGCGAAAGGTTCGAAGCGTTCGTCAAATTTCTGCTTAAGACACAATTGACACATCGTGCACTGTATCTTCATCCTATAAAATTTAACATCTCTGTTTGCTAGACCGGCTGCTCTTGTCCCGGTTTATCCTCCGGCTTACGACAAAGGCATCGTCCTAAAAAGCGGTCTAAACGGCCCTGGATTGAATGTCAGTGAAAGGTAAAATGTGTCTGAGGAAAGGAATAGCAGCTCACCAGGCCAGTATGTGCTCTGCCATCGAAAAAGTCAACGTATCTGATGTTGCCTTTTTCAACCTGGATTTCCTCGGTGCACAGTGGACGAATGCCAGTGCCAGACTCTAACCGTACTCTCATGGTCGCCTTGGACCAGACAAGGCGACCAGATCACGAAGTTTGGTGCGACACTCGCCCCAGGCAGCGTCTCGTGGACACAACTGCACCAGCGTCATTATATCCCTATGAATGGCAGTCCCATCCGTATTCTTGAAGCCCCGGGTGGCCAAAATGGAACATGCAGTGTAAAGATCGTCCGGGTCATGGAGATAGTCGATGTGAAGCTGAAGCGCTGCATCATTCATAACTACGTCAAGATTGCTGTAAGCGACCGAAGTTTTCATCATGAGCCCGAAGAGGTGTACGGTAGGGGCATTGAGAGAAAAGAATGGGAAGCACGGTCGCCACCACATACGCGGTGTAGACAATGACGGTTCTTGCACAAATGTCCCACGACAGCGCTTGCCGAAGCAGTTGTAAGAATATAACTAGACCAGCGAGAAAGATCGCAAGGGCGAGGTGCGTAAGGACAGGAAGCAATCCTATGATGACCTGCACATGCCACTTTTGAAACCCGGCAAAACGACATTGACGAATAAAACTCCGGTCGCGCGGTGTTTCAGAAGGGAGGGCAACATAGTGGTGAGGCCACTGTTTCACGAGAACAGCGACAAGTGCAGTCGTCAGACTGAGGAACAAGCTCGGGAACCAGAGACCGTTCACGCAGACGTCCGTGGTAGCAGGGACAAACGTAACGGTGGGATTGATTGGCGAGAAGGCGATGGAGTTGACCGGGGAACCGTTGGCGATGGCACGTTGAATGACGACCAATTCATAGAGAAGTAGCTGACATGGCAGCGTAGTACAACTGCAAAGTTTGGCCACCGCTGAGAAAAGACCCGCCTTGGCCATATTTAGCAACAATCTGAAAGAAATAGGAATAAGGACATACGAAGACAAGCTCAAAACATCGACATTATCTCGAGGTTCTTCAACCATGTTGGTGTCGTGGATCCTACTTTCATCTTCGTAGGTTCTCCAAACCCGTGCGTTTGGTGCAGTTTCTGCGCAAGGAGCATCCTCCGAGTACTTGTGCTCGTGTCATGGCCTAGTTAGAAATTGAGATATGAGATAGAAGTAGAATTATTTTGCGCACCTAGGGTGAGCAGTGAACCACATATGAATAACTCGAATCAAACGGCAGTAGGGCATAGTGTAGCGGAGGAACACCATCGGCGTGAGGAAGGATTGACCGATGGCCAGGAGAAATCGGTTGACGGTAGCGCGCCCATCAACTCGGAGGCACAAGAATTGTAGCAATCACATTCGACTCTGTTTTGCCGAAAGCAATGTCAGTCGTCTACGAGATATTGAACGTAGAGCGCAAACCGCACCTAGCGTTTGTTGACAGATGGGCATGGACTAGCATCGTTGGCGGTCCTGGGCTACTCGCCGGATATTTCTGGTAGAATCACAAAGTCGCATCCACGCCTCTGATTAGATGTCTAGAAGTAGAAGGGTACGCCGGAGCGAAAGTTTGCGGATTGTCGTGGTAGTTAGACTCTTGACGCGTGACGTGTCACGTTCCATGTCAGCGAAATCGGGAATGGCGCATGAATGCATCTTTGTAAAGACAAGCTGCTGTGAGGATAAGCGCAAGAAGGAATTGCGCACATGACGTACATTTTCGTGTTACAAGTCTCGTTGCCGAGATGCCGCACCTTTCCATGATGACTTCGATCTATCGAACCATTATATCGCCATCTCAGGGGGTACAGACAAGTGACTTGTAGGCGGCGCTGAATACCAAATAATATACGTTTATGTGCCCAATTTCTTTTATCCCACCTCGATTTGGCACCAACAGGACTGGCCCAGGCTATTTATTTTGTTCGTGCCATCGTCGCCTCAACATGAGCTCGCACCCCACGTTCCCAATCATCCCAACAAATACTCAAAACCACCGTATCTCGTCCCAACATATCCTCCTTGGGATCCCCCTTTCTCACAGGAATTCCATTCGCGCCACGGGACTTGGACGCAGGCCACACTTTACACCACCTCAGAACCCCTTCCTTCCGGAACCCCATTCTCTCCGCTGCCTTGATACTAGCGGCATTGGCTGTACTGGCCTGCCAGGTCACTCTCCGCAAGCCAAGGCTATCAAGATCAAGTGCGTATTTCAAGAGGATCCCGATCGCGTTGGACGTTACATGCGTCCTCTGGAATACCGGAGCGATGAACATGAAGATTTCCGTAACTAGATCTTGGGCTGACGAGTTCACATAGCCGGTGAGTCCTGCGAATGCCTCCTCCTCCTTCTTTGTTTTGTCATACACCGCGAACATAGCTACTCCATTACTATCTTCCACTGGCAAGTTCTGGAGAGAGGCGATACACTCCTCGTCATCCTTGTACGGACCCAAGGGGAAAAAATCGTAGTCGGTGGCATCAGAGCGGGCTGCGACTAGTAGTTTCGAGTGAACAGCGAGCTGGGTATGACGTGAGCGCTATCAATAATTGTCATATTTTCAAGGCTTACATCGAAAGGAACCAATTTGACGCGCTCACTCTCCAATACCGTCGGGAGAGGAAAGCAAAACTTGACCGCTGGAGCCATCTCTTGAAGTGATGCGCAGGGGGAAAGTCGATAGTCTATGTCTTGTTAGTTGCGGCGGTTATTTTGGCACATCACACCGTGCTTCTAGGGGTTGCATAGCCCACAGTCCGCTCCCTGGGATATCAGTTTCCTTTATGAAATTGATGGACAGGATCACCAGGTTTCCGAGCTCCCTATGGTCCGAGCCTGAGGATGTCATGCTGAAGGATACATCGTTTGTTTGTATCAGCTCACGAGTGACCGCTAGTCTCTTTGCTCCGTCATATGCGTAGCGGACGTGATGATGGCGTACGGTGTAGTGAACGCGCCGAAGATGACCGGCTCAGGTCAATCGCCAGTGCCGTTAACGAAATGAATCTAATGCACGTTAACTTCCAACTCTAAGGTCTGGAGCCACATCAAAGCAAGTGGGAATATAGAGAACATCTGTTGAGCGAACCGGAACGTCGGTACCGGAGAGAAAGCCACATCGGAAGATACCGTGTTGCCTTACCAAACTACTGACAATAGCTACCGAAGTCCTCGATGTGGGAACTTCAGACTCCAAATACTTTCCGACAAGCGACTACACGCGTTAGTGGCAAAATCTCAATCGCACGATACATAACCCCAAAAGAGAATGATATTGGTATGTAATCGCCATGGAAACGTTAAACACTAATACACTATCAACTAAGGCTGAAGGGAATGATACAACAGGATGGCTACCCTGAAAAGCATCAACACGGAACTCACAAATATGGCGAATGCGACGCTCACCTTGAATGGACCACTCCAACCGGTTGAATCTTCCCATGCGAGTGGCACATTTACTCGCTGTAAAATCAATGATCAGCTCGACGACGCATCAAAATAAGCAAAGCACTTACAGGAGGGACAAGGTGATGTCACCGTTGACCTTTGCCTGGATGGCAATCTCAACCTCGAGGTTGAGGTCAAGGCGCAGCTTCACAGCAGCGGGGGGTGCGGGCGCGCGCTCGGAGCGGCCGACGATCTGTCCACCGAGGACGGAAGAGGATTGGGTAGGTGCGAATTTGGTTTCTGGGGCAGACATTTTGAAGCTAAAGAACCCACACTCAGCTAGGTGATCCTTTTATACGAGTATGCGCCCCCCAGATTAGGAATGATTGAATTTGTGGTGTATCCAGCAACTCGGGTGCCTCGTCGTCGCAGCTTGATAGAGTCCAGGCGTAAAATTTATAAGAAGAGAAGGCTGTTACGAACGTAAATAAAGGTTTATTATTTCATAAAACACGCTGTCGACAAATTTCGAGGGGATTTGCGTTTTTCTGATGAGCCAACAGCGGGGACTTGTCGCTGTCGAAAGTTCTCATCCCCAGTAAGTTATAGTAAGAGCACGTGGACTCTGTGGGCAGCGCGACGAACGGTCTTCGCTGCCAACGCTCACGAAACTGCCTCCCTGTCATCTTCTGGACCGTGATTAGTGTCCTTGGAGAATACAAAGCTGTATAGAACTCTGATGTGGGTGGTAAGAAAAACGCGCGTTGGGTCGTTACCGTGACGATCAGAAACTTGCTATGGGAATCTGGATCCCTTACGCGTCTAACTGGTGATGGTAATAGGTACTGATATGGTACCCGCACGACGCTCGTTGAGGAACCCACCCCCGTAGTCTTCCACATCCCAAAAAGCCCAAGTTGCCAACACGAGGTACTTCGCAACGATGCAAGGGCTATATTGCTCTAGCCCCCGCATCTTGATCTGGGGAGTGCGTCAATAGGTGTATAAAAGAAGACCACAGACGACTTTCTTTCTTCAGTATCACCATGTCTGCCCCACAAACCCAATTCGCACCTACCCAGTCTTCCTCCGTCCTCGGTGGACAGATCGTCGGCCGCTCTGAGCGCCAGGCTGTCGCACCCCCCGCTGCTTTGAAGCTGCGCCTTGACCTTAACCTCGAAGTCGAGATTGCCATCCAGGCAAAGGTCAACGGTGACATCACCTTGTCCCTCCTGTAAGTGGATCATCCTCTTAGCGCGTTACGATTACTGAACATGTGATTTCTACAGGCAGTAAATGCTGTATGGAGTTGGGAAAATGGAGTAGCTTCGCATTAGCTAAATCGAGGTAAGGAATTGTGTCGTATTTCTTTGTCACTTTCGTGCTGAGACTTGGAGTATTAGAAATCGTTTTTATTCTTGTCGGCCACGAGTTTCCCGTCTTCTCCCGTTCCCTTACCTACATCGTATTAGTATTTACCGGCGTTTCATACACGTGGAATATCAATATCAGTGTTGTTCTGGGATCAAAGTCTCCGGGGTTGATTAAGTTTAACGAACACTTCAATGAATGAATCCGCCTCCAGATTCATTCTACAGGAATGGTCGCCGTGACCCGCGATGACACTCTTTGTGTGCTTGGATGTATTTCATGCATGATGAAGGCTATTCTGAGCTAGTCCGAGAGGAAGGTCAATATTGGTGTGCACGTCCTCATCTTCGCAAATGCATAGTACGCGAGGCGAGGTGTTGGGAGACCAATCTTGATCTGCTTCCCATCGATTTCGGCTTAGAGCGCCCGTTCTTTCCTGCAAAACGTCATCCCTTGGCGGCTGTTGTTTGAATGGGTGAGAAAGACCGATGCCTAGACATACTTGTTTAACAACGGAACTGAGCGTAATGGTACATATTGAGCCGTGTATGAGCAGCCCGGAAGACACGGCACCATGAGAAAACACTGTCTCATGGCGTTAAGGTTGTTCAAGTAGTTATCTCTTTGATCTGTTACCTTGGTACTCGATGTAACTCGGGAGCGGGTCAGAATATAAGCACTAAAGAATCCGAGTAGGACTGCCATTGGGTAGTGATCAATCGCGAGACATGCTGTTTCCGCGAGTCGAGAACAGATGGAATTGAGCGGATATCACTATTGATAATATATCTCGAGAAGGTTCCCAATAATATCACCGACCCACGGCTAGGAGAAAAGTCCTGTCCTGGTAAAAGGTTGGTCAAGGGGGAGGTGGCGATTCACGTACGACAAACTCGTTCAGCTTGATTAATGCAGAAACTTTAATAAAAGTTAGGCGCCGCCAAGATGGGATCAAGCCACAACATTTAGATTGAACTCCGTGGCGCGGGTGAGAGCGTTAGTCCTCCCAAATTTTCCAAACGGAACATTAAATGCACCTGGTGTTGATTTATATCGGATGGGCGAGAACTGGCGATAGAAACGCAGCCGTAAATCAGACGTACTGCTGTATTGGAGAACATAAGAATCCGAATCGGACTGGGTAGTGATCATTCGCGAGTCGTACTGTTTCCGCGAGTCGAGAGCAGAGGGAATTGAGTAGATATCACTATCAATAATCAATCTCAAGAAGGTACGCAATAATATGACCGGCCGACAACTAGGAGAAAAGTCCTGGTAAAAGATTGGTCAAGAAGGTGGCTATTTACGCACGACAAACTCGTTCAACTTGATTAATGCAGAAACTTTAATAAAAGTTAGGCGCCGCCAAGATGGGATCAAGCCACAGCAGTCAGATTGAACTCCGTCGCGCTGGTGAGAGCGTTGGTCCTCCCAAAATTTCCAAACGTGGAACATTAAATGCACCTAGTATTAATTGATATCAGATGGGCGAGAACTAACTATAGAAACGCAGCCGTAAATCAGACGTACTGCTGTATTAGAGAACATAAGAATCCGAATCGGACTGGGTAGTGATCAATCGCGAGACGTACTGTTTCCGCGAGTCGAGAGCAGAGAAATTTGAGTAGATATCATGTAGATGATCAATCCCATGAAGGTACCCAAATTACAATCATGCCACAAACAGCCAGGAGACAAGATGCAAGTGGCGGAATAATCAAGGTGCTTAATTGATTTAGAAACTTTGAATCAAAAAATCAAGCGCCGCCAAGATGAGATCAAGCCACAAAAATCAGATTAAACTCGGTGTTGTTGAGAGTGCTACTCCTCCCCAAGATTCCAAACATGGAGCATAGAAAGCGCCTGGCGTTGGTTTGATATCAGATGTGGCAATAGATACGCAGTCGTGAATCAGGTGTATTGAAGGACATGCGGTAGTTGTCAAGGTTGGCGATGGCATATCAACTATGCAGTCGTGGCTGTATGGTTCAGGTAGAGTCCAGACTAGCTACAGCAGCCGCTGAGGGTATGCGGAGCCATTCGACAGTATGGCGGTTCGTTTGAACCAGCAGTTGCCGCGGTGGCCACTGGCACGTGTTGATCACGCTCTTCCTTTCCCTCTATATAGGTACGTTCTTGCTGTCGTTCTTCTATCTGAAGGGCAGTCAGCCATAATGTTCTCAAAGGTCCGAAGGACTCTTCAGTTTCTCTTCTACGCCGTCTTGACTTATCACGCTCCCTACGACTTCAGCACGATCCCCCCCGAAAACACTATTATCTTCAGACCCGACGTCAATTGTCGCAGAGATAGAACAACTCAGACTGCTCGTTATTATCTCAGCGATGTAGCTCGGCACTGTCCCTACGGGGTCGGAGAGGCGGTGGTCAAGAAGGTCGAGCTCATAAGGTCTTCACGGATACGGAACTACGAGTTTCTCCTCTTCTACGTTAAGGATCGCCGCGATATTTATGGTAGAGAGGCCGTTATTCGGATAGAACGTCCATATTCTCCACTTGAATCACAGTCTGAACGTGATCCCTCCACAGCTTCCCTGGGAGACTCCCGCGTACAGGATAGACGTTCCCTTTCCTCAGACTCGGAGTCCATCTCGCACACAGATACTCATAATTCCTCCCTTGAGCCTCCCTACGTTCCGGTGAATGACCTCTTTTCTATCATCTGCATGCCCGTCATCCTCGTCGAGGACTACGATATCATTTCCACTTTGACTTTCGAACATGAATCGCGGTTCGCGATAGAAGAAGCTGCTGTGATGGCCATGGTAGTCAGTGCTACCGCCGAGGAAAATAGCAACCTGTCTTATCCGTATGCCAGGGTGATTTATAACATCATCCTAGAGTCGCAGGCGGGGAACTTGAAATACACCAAAGGTGAAGCGCCACTTGAGGATATAGCCACCTCAAAGCAGTTGGCCAAAATCTGCATTGAGAAATGGCGTGAGTTCCAGGTAGATGTCGAGGAGATGAGAAAGGTGCCTCCTTTTACGTGTCTCTAATGACCAGGGACTGATTTTGGATTGTAGATGAGGACGGATCCGATGCGAATGCTGGAAGAAGCCAAACGACAGACGGAGGTATATCAACGAGAGATTAAAAGGATGGAACAAGAGTTGGAGGTGCTGCGAAAGGAGTCGGCGGGACTTACGAGAAACTTGACGACCGCAAACGGGATCTAGTGGATCGGGTTTCCTCTTCACCTCCAAACGCTACTTGATATCATATTCGGGCCCTACGTGTGCATTTTTCTGCTATTCTAATCTTCCTTGTGTATGATTTTTGGTATGATGATAGCACTTCTCGACTGTGTCCTATCTGGAAAGTCTGCTGGATCCATCGAGTTCTACTCCTTTACTGGACATCCTGCACGTATCGAACAGCCTCTCGCCTGGACGAGACGCGTGGTCTTTGCTCGATAGAGGCCAATGAATTATACCACGTTCTTTACTCACAGAAGGGGACAAGAGCTGGGAAAAAGAACCGAGATCTTCATTGGTATATAATATCTATGGAGACCCAAAACACTATTAATCAAGATTTCGGAGAAGAATGTAACTGATGCCCTAGAAAGTGTCAACAAGACATTGACGAGCACGCCGAAACAAATCTCAATGCGAATGGACGACTTCATCCTCCTGTGATGCCGTGCGCATTTATTTTCCGTAAACAAAGAGTCAATCCAACGACGCACCCAGTGAGCAATACGATAGACCTTACAGGAGCGACTCCAAGGCTATGTCACAAATTTCGAGGGACTTTGCGTTCTTCATGAGCAACAAGGACTTGTCGCTGTCAAAAGTCTAGCGCATGGAGCCAGAGGGTAGAGTGATGAACGGTCTTCGCTGCCGACCCTCACGAAACCGCCTCCCTGTAATCTTCTGGACCATGTTCGTGTGCTTAGTGAATACAACGCTATCTAAGGCTCTGATGCGGGAGGTAAGGGAAAGCGCATTGGGTCGTTACAATCAGAAATTTGCTATGGGAATCTAGATCTATCTCCCAGCTTACGGGTCTAAGTAGTGATGGTATGGATACGGTACTCACGACACGAGTCGCGGAACTCACCCCAGTACTCTTCTATATCTTCTAAAGTCCAAGATTTTAATACGGGGTGCCCCGCAGCGGTGCAACGGCTATATTGCTCTAGCCCATCCTAATCCGCAGTGGGAGGTGTCGATATTTGCATAAAAGGCCCAGTAATTGGACCTCTCTTTCTTCTATATCATCATGTCTAACCCGCAAACCCGATTCGCACCTACCCATACCCAATCTTCCTCCGTCCTCGGAGAGCAAATCGTCGGCCGCTCTCAGCGCCAGGCCGTCGCACCCCCCGCGGCTTTGAAGCTCCGTCTTGACCTTAATCTCGAAGTAGAGATCGCCATCCAGGCTAAAGTCAACGGTGACATTACCTTGTCGCTTCTGTAAGTGAACTCCTCGTATCGGTGCATCGTCGTGCTGAACATTTGGTGCTTTACAGTCAGTAGATGCTCCGCGGGCATGGAGAGTAGGAGTACCATTACATTGGTTGGATCGCGGCACCGAGGAGCTGTTACGTGTGATCGTGACTTATCCTCATCGTGTTCATTTTGAAACTTGTGACGCGAGAAATCGTTTCTGTTCTCGTCAGCTGCAACTTTCCCATACTCTCTTGTTTCCCTAGCTACACCGTATTAGTATTCACGAATGCTTCATACATCAATAACAGTGTATATTCTGGGATCTTGGAATAAGCTTACGAGTTTGAAGTAACAAGTATTCTAATGACTATACTCGCCTTGAAGTTCGTACTACCTACATAGCTGTTGGTAATCCGATCGCGTCCTGTTCGTCGTGCGGGGAGCTAATGATGGCGAGTGGCTATTCTGAGCTAATATAGAAGCAAGTTATCGCCGTCGTCCTAGTCTTTGCAACATGAAAATTCAACGGCGCATACCTCTAGTTGGCAATGGTCGTCATGAGGCGCGTGACCTTTGCTAGACCCAGATAGAGATCAATAAATGATTTCGCATTCTTTACTCAATGAAAGGATACATAAGCAAGGATTCATACCCTAGCGTTCACTATTCGCAGTTCGTGCCAAGCTAGGTCATCGGCTGTTGAAGGTTCCTGTGGCAAGCCATTTCAGGCACAAGAACCTATCAACCTCGAATGTCCTCGATATGAGAGAAAACAGGAGGTACTCTGGAACGCACCAAGATCGTACCTGTCGGATATTCTTGGCGAGGACAACACAGAGAATGACGGATAGTTATCATATACCCGCGCAACATCACGAGGACACAGCCAGAATGACACAGAAGCACGACACGCTCGCGACACACTCCACGGCCTTGGCTGACCGCAACGCAGAGTGAAATTTTCCGTAACTGCCCGCTACACAGCACGTCGAAACACCAGATTAATGAGCAAAGGGACCGATGCAAGGTCACCTGAGGATCTGTACGCATTGTGATTTGTGTATGTAGTCGACGCTAATGAAATGATGGATCCGAAAGAAAAAAGAAAGGCCACCGATTTCAGATACACGTCACAAAGGATGTTCTGAGTCGTAGGCGGGATAAGATAGACGGCGCACCATGGCGAAGAGACCGACGAATTGGGGATGGGACCAAAGAACCATCTGGCATCAACGGAGACTCCTAGTACCAGAAGGCGATAGATGTGGTATTTCGTTGTGAGCGCTGGGGCTAACATCAGGGGAGCTTCTGACCTAGAGCCTGGAGAATGCTGGTTATTAGTTGACCATAGTAACGTCCGCACAAAAAAAGTGACGGAGAATAGATGCAACTATGGAAGGATGGAAACTCTCAAAAGCAACGAGGCTCGTTTCTGTTTTTTGTTCTGAGGCAAGTCGCTGCTGGAGTCGTCCAGTAACTAGGGCTCCAAAGTCGAGGTAAGTCCAATCCCCCTAAATGGATCCATATCGAATCGTGTCCTGAAAATTTGTTCCGACTGGTGGTTAAGGAAACTCGGCTATTATGAGAAGGAAAAGTCGCTCGGAATATGTGATGGGCAACCAACAAGGTCCAGACCTGGACCTACAGTCGCCCACACCTATGCGGTTACCAAACAGACGCTTGTTTTCCTCGGACCGAAGTTGGAAAACTAGTTACGTACCCCCAAAATTTGACGAGTTCTCTCGGAGCCTTCTCTTCTCGCCATCGAGGCCCAATCAAGTTCCTATGCCGAGGCACCCGATTTCGCTCGCACGAATTAATTAGCATGTATAACGTTGCTCTGGCCCCCGTCCTAATCCGTGGAGGGATGTCGAAATTCGTATAAAAGGACCACCAAATCGACTCTAGTTCTTCAGCATCACCATGTCTGCCCCAGAAACCAAATTCGCACCTACTCAATCCTCTTCCTTCCTCGGTGGACAGGTCGTCGGCCGCTCTGAGCGCCAGGCTGTTGCCCCTCCCGCAGCTTTGAAGCTCCGTCTTGACCTTAACCTCGAGGTCGAGATCGCCATCCAGGCGAAGGTCAACGGTGACATCACCTTGTCGCTCCTGTGAGCTGAATTCTTTTGCGTTCTTGGGTGCGCGAAAGCTGATGGTTTGAATTTTAGCCAGTAGATGCGCGACAGACTTGGAGAGTCGGGGTTGCTTTGAATTAGCTGGATCGAGGTAAGGAACTTATTGTTCTATAACTCCTGTCGTTTTCGTGCTAAGACTTGCGACGTTAGAAATCGTCCATATTTTTGTTGGCTGCGACTTTCCAATCCTCTCCCGTTCCCTTGTCTACACTGTATTAGTATTTACGAGCGTTTCATACCTTTGGGATATCAATATCAGTGTTTTTTTGGGATCATAGTTTTGGAGTGAACCGTACATTTGTTGAATTTGTACCTGAATGGTCGGCAAACCCGCGACAAAATGGCTTACAAGAGTCAGGTCCGGGTGAACCGACTGGAAATTTGAACATCGTATCGTTCACTTTGTTAGGGGACCACGGACTCTCAGAACACGAGTCCGGAGAGTTATCATATTCCCGCAACATCACGAGAGCACAGCCAGCATGACACAGAAACACGACACACTCCACTAACCCCGACACAGAGTTAAATTTTCCGTAAATGCCCGCTACACAGCACATTGAAACACTAGATTAATGAGCAAAGGGACCGATGCAAGGTCACCTGAGGACCTTGTGATTTGTGTATGGAGTCGACGTTAATGAAATGATGAATCCGAAAGGAAAAAGAAAGTCGATTGGTTTCAGATACAAAGGATGTTCCGAGTCCGAGTCGTAGGCGGGATAAAATAGACGGCGCACCATGGCGAAGAGACCGACAAATGGGACCAAAGAACCAGCTGGCATCAGGCGATAGTATTTCCTTGTTGTTAACGTTGAGGGAGCTTCCAATCTAGAGCCCGGAAAATGCTGGACAACCACAGTATGTAGTAACGTTTGCACAAAAACGCGGCGGAAAAATAGATGCACGTCAACTATGGAAGGATGGAAACTCTCAAAAGCAACGAGGCTCGTTCCTGTTTTTTGTTCTGGTGCAAGTCGCTGCTGGAGTCGTCCAGTAACCAGGGCTCCAAAGTCGAGGTAGGCCTAATCCCCCAAAATGGACGTATATCGAATCATATCCTGCAAATTTGTTCTGATCGGTGGTTAAGGAAACCCGGCTATCACGAGAAGGAAAAGTCGCTCGGAATATGTGATGCGCAACCAACGAGGTCCAGACCTGGACCTACAGTCGCCTACGCTTGTCATCCTCGGTCCGAAGTCGAAAAACCACTTACGTACCCCCGAAATTTGACGACTCGGAGCCTTCTCTTCTCTTCTCGCCGTCGAGGCCCAATCAAGTTCTTACGACGAGGCACCCGATTTCGGTCGCACGAATTACAACTTACAAGCGCTTCCGGAAACGCAATGAGCATTAGCATAACGTTGCTTTGGCCCCCATCCTAATCCGGGGAGCCTGAATTATTGCGCGAAATTATCCTCACTTATACCCCCGGGCCGGGTCAGTCGATTCCTGTATAAAAGCCTACCTAACCAAACCGTCATTCCTACTCCATACCAAACCATGTCTGCCCAAGAAACCTCCATCGCCACGCGCTCCACCGGAACTGTCGCTCCCCCCGCAGCCTTGAAGCTCCGCCTTGACCTCAACCTCGAGGTCGAGATCGCCATCCAGGCAAAGGTCAACGGCGACATCACCCTGTCCCTCCTGTAAGTAGATTCCCCCGTGTTGGCGCGTCCAAGTTGGGTTGAACGTTTGGTTTACAGGCAGTGAATGCGGAGCGGGTGCGGAGAGTTGGAGGTAGAGTCTGTCTGTTCAGTGACTCCTTGAGGTAGGAGATCTTGTTTCGTGTGCGATTCGTTGGTATGCTGAGGCCTATCGTGCCAGGATCTCATGTCGACAACGCCGTCCCCATATTCTCCTTTACCCGTACATCCACCGTATTAGTCTTTACGAGCGTTTCTATACCTGTGGGATATTAATATCAGTGTTGTTTCTGGGATACATGCGTTCCATTTAAGTTAGCCTACCGGTCTATGATTCGCCTTCTGGTGCAGCCGCGGTTGCATTACTCATTAGCAAGGGAAAGTCCCAAATGACGAACACGACTCCAGACCGGGCGAAAATCACTAGTACATAGCATCTCCCGCGATTTCTGATTCGTTAATAAAAATTTGCCTCCGACTGACGAAATCCGAGTTGGGCGATAAAAAAAGATCACCGATAGCCTAAGTTCTCGCGGTCTAAATTTCACGGACCGCAACCCCACAGTTCCGGAAGAACTTGAAGGCGAGGGTTCGAAAGAATCTTGAGAACGGCGAAGTAAATGGACGCGAAGCCCGTGCTATACGTAGCAGGCCGTCAAATTGCTCGTCAGAAGGACCCGAATGCGCTTCAACGGAGGAATGCTAGCGCTGTCATACATATATATCAGAATGGGGGTACGCACAACCTGAATATGAAATAGCAGAAAGCGTTACGTACCCGACGTTTCAGTCGCAGCCCTCCTCAGTTCTTCTGCGAGAAGTATTCGTGAGTAATTAAACGCAGCTAGTTACGACGAGGCACCCGATTTACTGAATGCATCGTGGAATAATTATAACGCTGCTCTAGCCCCAGCCTTAATTCGGGAAAGCGCGTCGATACGCGTATAAAAGGACCACCGAGTCGACTCTGTTTCTTCAGCATCATCATGTCTGCCCCAGAAACCAAATTCGCACCTACTCAATCCTCTTCCGTCCTCGGCGGACAGATCGTCGGCCGCTCTGAGCGCCAGGCCGTCGCACCCCCCGCTGCTTTGAAGCTCCGTCTTGACCTTAACCTCGAGGTCGAGATCGCCATCCAGGCCAAGGTCAACGGTGACATCACCCTGTCGCTCCTGTAAGCCGGATGTCTTCACTTCGCTGGAGGGACTGAAGCTGATTGCTTGACATTTAGCCAGTAAATGTGCGATAGACTTGGACAGTTGGGATTGCATTGCATTAGCTAGATCGAGGTAAGGCGTTGACTGTTCCGTTTTGTGATTTCGGTGCTGAGACATGTGATACTAGGAGTTGTCCATTTCCTTGTCGACTGCGATTTTCCTGTCCTCTTTTGTTCCTTTTACTACACTGTATTAGTGTTTACGAGCATTATACCCGTAGGATATCAATACCAGTGTTTTTTCGGGATCATCGACGGTTGCCGGTTTGAGTGAACTTGATTCGTTGTACATGAATGGTTTGTGGTGAAGTCTTGTTCAAGGGCCTGAGCGAAACTGCTGCTAGAACGGTAAGAGACTCGAGAAGTGGCACCGGATGCGTCGCGGTTCTGGGCGCGGAGAGCTGGAGGCAGAGTCCGTTCAGCGGCTTGAGGTGAGATATCGTGTTCTTCATTGTTGTACTGAGAGCTGTCGTACCAAGACCCATTCATGTCGATAGCGTTCTCTCCGTACTCCCGTTTACCCTTACTTCCATTGTATTAGTCTTTACGAGCGTTTTTAATACCTGCGGGACGTTAATACCAGTGTTGTTTTTGGGGTCATGCATTCAGTTTCAAGTTGGATTACCCGTCTATGGTCACCACTTGGCATCAGTGCGGTCCTTTCTTGCAGCCTTGATAGTCCAAGGGTATCGCGCAGCCTCCTTACGCTCAAATGCATATGCAGCAAACTTTCGTAATGAGTGTAGCGACGTTCTAAGATGTTCCTGCCACAAACAGAATGGAATAATACCGAGGGAGCCAGGGCAGACAACGAATAGGATTTGCGACTTTCCAAGGCTGCACTTACGGTTATGAGCGAGCGGTCCATTCTCCCCCATACAATGGGCGTCTGGATTCAGGAACGAATCGCACAGGATCCCACGAGGTGCGACCCGTAGACCCAGAGGTGGAGGACAGATTGCGGAATAGGTAAGGTAGGCAGTGTCCAAAGACGCCAAGTTCGACATGACATGAGGAGTTGAGGGAGAGAGGCACCCAGTCAACCGTATGAGGACCGACAAGGGAAACTATCCCGATTCTCAGCTCTCTCCCTGCATAAAACCCCCCAAACCCTTTTGCGAAAGAATCGTCGCCATGATCAACGAGATGCGACGCCCTTTCTCAAGTGAGGAAGAGTATCATGATTCCCCCACTTGCGCACTCCATAAAATCCAACCCCTTTCGCAGAATCGTGACTATGCTTGGTAGGATCCCCTTCCTTATTGAGAAAACGTCCAGGAATACACCCCGGGAGAATCGAACTCCACGCCAAAAGGGTCGGACCCGTCTATCCGCGAGTGTGCAAGAGATGGATATGGCGTTTCGAGAGAAATACGCCAGTGGGTTGTGTATGTATCAGATTTACACGGCTGTGAAGTCCCAGAAATCGGAGCACACCTCTCGATGTCAAGGGGTTTCCCCGCCGTATACATCCACCCCCACTGCAGTAGGCACATGCTATCCGACGATCACGTCCCGGGTGACGCCCGATAAGCAGGGGCAGGTGTTATCCGCAAGTGAGCATGGAACTCCTACTGTCGCCTGACAATCTGCCGCAGAACTGAACATCGAATGTGGACTGCGCGAACTCTGGGACATCTTTCGGACGACCGGCGATATTGACGTGCTTGTAATCCTGAGACGTAGGGAGAGAGGGCCTTCGTACCGCGGAACGAGCGTCAGAGCGAGTGGTAGCTGCCAGGCCAAGGCGTTCGTAGACCGCTCTGAAGCTACCTCGAAATGAAGTAGGGACGGGCGTGTTGCGGTATGCGCATAGTGTCGCGTTATACTCGACAGTCCCAGTCATCCATCAACGGACATACACTGCACGACTCGGCCGGCGAGTATTGGTTCGTGGCGACGACTAGCGAACAGCCCGATCTCTCCAGTGCTCGTCCAAAGCAAAGAAAACGATTCCCACGTGTCATCGAGGATGTGTCGCGTACGCGAGGAAGCAGACCTAGCTGGGATCAAGGTAATCCCAAGCTTTGTCGCCGTAGGACGACGCGGAGTGGGAGTGAAGGGAGAAGCGAGAGGTCGCATATTAGACGGAGTTGGGACGGAGAGAAACGCGTCGGGAATTGCCGCACAATGTCACTCTTGCACTACCATGCTCTCGATCTCCAGTCGACGAATTTACCGCCTCGAAACTTGGAACACACGTGTTGTGGTTGATAAAATCTCAATTGCATGATCCCAGAACAACAGTGACATTGGTATCTATGTAATAGGTGTACAGACACTAATACACTGCCAACTAAGGACGACGAGAAGAATGTACCCGGTACGGTGTCCTAATGAGCGTTAGCACGAAACGGCCGAGCACGCCAACAGACAAAGCTCACCCCGAACGGACGACTACGCGCCGACTCCACCCCCAATGCACGACGCGCATTTACTCACTGCAAACCCCAATCAGCCCTCCAACACGTCAACACAAGCAACACACTCACAGGAGGGACAAGGTAATATCACCATTGACCTTCGCCTGGATGGCAATCTCGACCTCAAGGTTCAGGTCAAGGCGCAACTTCAAAGCTGCGGGGGGTGCGACGGCCTGGCGGCCGACGACCTGTCCACCGAGGGCGGAAGAAGACTGGGTGGGTGCGTATTGGGTTTGCGGGGCAGACATGGTGATGCTGAGGAAAGGAATCCATCCAGGTCCTCCTTTTATACGCACACAAGCTGAAGCGGGGCGAGAGCAACGTTATGGTTGCACCATGGTGTCTTTCAGCAACTCGGGTGCCTCGTCGCAACTAGGTGTTACATTAGACGAAGAATAATCTACGAACGTAAGGGTAGACTCGTTTCTACAACACACCCTGCATGCAAATTTCGAGGGGATCCAACGGCTTCTTCTTCTTCTTCTGAGGGAGCACGGACTTCTCGCCATCACACTCCTCAGCGAGCTTCTATGTATATCCCTGAGGCATCGTATCAAAGAAGCACGAATATAGTGATACGTAATTCGAAGATACCACGAGAAACCACTGAAGGATGGATGGAAAGGCCCAGCACAACATGAGGACTTGCAAGTCACCATGCGCGCGCCACAGAAGGTGAGAGCGTAAACGAGGTACGCAGGACATACAAAACCCACCGCGGATCCCTCCAGACCCGCCGAGGGCATCAATCAAAAAAAAGGATCCATCCTCCCAGTTCTCATCACATGAGTAGTTCGCCATTATCAAACGCTAACCACAACCTGCTGTAAAGAATCTCGACAGTGACTTCGCCCGGGAAGCAACGCTGAGATGCCCCCTCCCGAGGACAAAAACACGCGACTGTCCAAGTGCCCGCGCCGACTCGCCCAGTATTCCGATTTCGAGTGCACGCCAATGAGCATCGAACTCCTTGAATGAAATTATTGTGCCCGTCCTTCCTCTCGGTGGATAAAGAGAATAGATGTCCACTTTAGCGTTCCAGCGCCGGCCCGTTGGACGACGGTACGCCACCCCTGAGCAACGTTAGGATCGTACTCTCGAGAAAGTCACAGTCGCCAGCTCGTTTGGAGGAGCATCCGTTGTACTCGGGACTAGTAGAAGACCGAACCGATACAATCCGTTGAATGATGCGCCAACTACGAGCCCTTGCAATCGTGCCGCTTCAGAACGAGTCCCCGTGCCTCCTACCGCTCCTTCATACACTTCCACTGTAATCGATAAAAAAATACTCATATTCTTAAATCTCCGATGACATAGCACGTTTGTATACACACTGTGCAAGCAACCGGTCAGCTAGAAGGACACACAAGCCAAAAGCCAACTCACAGAAAAGGAACAGATATCGCCCTGGCCTCAAAACAAGGACAAAGGGTCCTCACATGGTGGAAGCCGCTCTAATACGACTCGGACCCGCACCTCGAAGTCGTCTTGGGTGAGAGCTCGCGGGTCCCCAGCTAGGAAAGCACCGCGCTCATCTACTAGCCTGACCTGTAGCTAGCTCAACTAATCTCAGCATTCCCGAGTACGGTAGTCCATTCCGTCCGCCAAAGGTAGCAACATAACCAGAACGAGGCAATGTAGGTTCTCCAAAAACAGACGGAGGAGCCCACAACCTCCACCACGCCAAAGTTGGCCATCCGCTTCAAGCCCGAGATCAAGTCGAGAGATAGCAGAACACGCTTCCAACCCATATGCGAACATCCTAGTAGGTGCGTCCAATACGGACATCTCCTCGCCGAGGCTCAAACTCTCGAGATGACATTTCGATCGGGGAAGAAATCGGGGGAGGGATCCTTGTGTCTCCGGAGGATGAGCGAGGTTCTTGGAGCGTTCCCCAGGTCAACTGCCGAGGAGAGGAGCAGATAGGACATCGAGAGCACATAGAGGTGTCTCCCTTGTGGCCGCACCTCCGCAATGAGGTAAGAAAGTGTAAATCTCCTGCCACTAGACAAGTGACTCGACAAGACCAGAAAAATGGGTCATCCCCAGCAGCGACTCTATCTGATAGTGCACGAAGATCTACGTGGGGCACTGATGCAAGTAGTCACCACGAATATCCACTGCAGGGCAGACAACTGGGAGTTTTGATTCCATACGATGATTCCTAGCTGCGATATCCACATTTGTCCACCGTTAGCAAGCAGGATTGGACTGGCAGACTCGGAGACAGTCTTCTTCCAGACAGCCAAAGACGGGCGTTCGATCGAGGAGGCGTGTACCAGTACCTCGGGAGGGCGTTCTGAGAAAGACTGCTGCACGACGAGCGACGTCGCGCACGAATGGGGAGCACAGTTCGATCCGCGTCTTCGAGAGCACATCAGCACTCCCAGATCTCTCCCCCACCCGCTCCAACTCTACAATTCCAGCTTCAAAGGTCAGATCTAGTCTCGCCCGCGCAAGATTTGTGAAACGAACTCCTCAGGCTTCGTGGCTGTGCATGGTGAAGGGGCAAAGGCAAGAAACTTGAATGAACTCGTACGTAGTCTGCTTCTCCCTGGTTTTTTACTTTGTTTGACGCACCAACGCAGAGTTTGACTCTCTCCAACTTCGCCATCGACGCGTGTACGGTATCAGAACAGCGAGCATCCCCATGGCTGCGAGCGGCCTACCCCCCGGGCGTCCGGACGCACGGACAAGATAAGGAAACAGGACTCCAGAATCCAGGGAGCCGAGGACGGAACGTGGGGTAGGTAGGTAAAGAAAGACGGGTGTAGGTCCAAACGAGCTAGGCAGGCAGGTAATCGCTGGGTACCACCTACAGGCGGCGGGACGATGGCGCTACCATCTGGAATGAGCCCTCGCTTCCAAAGAACCCGAGTCGGGAGGATTGAACTCTGTGGAAGCGTGCTTGGTGAGAAGGCCGGGGGAAAGATGGATACGACGTCTGGAGAGGGGGGGTGGACGCGACGTATGGTCGATGCCGAGGGGTGATGGGAGAGAGGGTTTGCGCGCCGACTGGGCGAGGTGCACGCAAGCGATCCAAGCAAAGTGAGGACGTGCGGTAAAGAGAAGAATGGTGCGTAACGACCTGGCAGGCGAGTACTGTGCCAGGGTCAGGGCTGAGCGCTCAGGTGTGATGATGGCCATCCATCAAACACAAGTCGAGCTTGGAACAGGGGCGGACCAGCGAGGAAGAAACGACGACTAGCAAATCTCCTCGTGCTCCCCAAGTGTCATCGAGGTCCGTCAAGGCATGGGATCCGGGGTGTACCACCTGCGTATGGTGGCTAGTAAGAGGGTAGTGCGAGAGGAATACGGTACTCTTCGTGTATTAAGATAGACCGAGTTAGGACGGAGAGAAACGCGTCGGGAAATGCCGTCCAGAGTCAGACTTGCACTACCATGCTCTTGATCTCCAGTGGACGAATTTACTACCTCGAAACTTGGAACGCGCACGTTGTGGTTGGTAAGATCTCGATTGCATGATCCCAGAACAACGGTGATATTGGTATCTAATAGGTTTACAGATACTAATATACTGCCAACCGAGGACGACGAGAAGGATGTAAACCCCGCACCCCAACACTTACATGTCTGCCCCCCAAACCCAATTCGCACCCACCCAGTCCTCCTCCGTCCTCCGCGCCCCCCGCATCCGTGAAGCTCCGCCTTGACCTCAACCTCGAAGTCGAGATCGCCATCCAGGCAAAGGTCAACGGTGACATCAGCCTGCTCCTCCTGTAAGTGTGCTACTTCCCCATCGTCGCGTGGAGGCTTGAGTAGTGATTGCAGTGTACGCGCGCATGGGAGGAGGGTTTTGGATTACGCACCGGGCCGACGCGTTCTGCTGAGGTTTACTTCCGCTTTGTGCCATATGCTAATGTGGATATGCTTAGCGTCGAATACCTTTCCTCTGCCTTTTGTTGATGTTGTATTAGTGTAGCGCATACTACTATCAATGTCCCTCGAAGCGCCCCAGCCATCCCGGTGAAGGGTCGATGGCGTAGCTGGTTATCGCATCTGTCTAACATTGAATTTTGGAGGGATATACCTATGTTCACAGAAGGTCCTCAGTTCGAACCTGGGTCGACTCATGCAATATTCCTCACCATCGTTTTTGTTCCTTTCGAACTCGACAATGAGACTACCAGTTAGTTTGTGAACACTGAAAATATCTTTGGTCGTACCAAGGACTGTTGGTTTAGCAAGTCCATGACCTGTTGAACCTGTTTGCCTAACTCGGCTTTTGCCGAAAGGCACGCCACCGCCAAGGGAACAAACAAGTCCTTGTACTCTTTTCTTTCCTTATTGTTCTCGCACTTATAAAACCCTGCCCCCACACAATGCTCTCCACCCTTCTTTTTTCTTCCTTTCAGCCTGGTGCTCCCCGTCCATGATGCTCTCCTCCATTCTCTTTTTCTCCACTCTTTTCTTCTCCTCGCGCGGTGCGCCCACCGCCTCCCTCGACGCCTCCGCCCTCCTCGCGAACGGCCAGGCCGCCCAGTCCCAGAACCTCGCCTTCCAGAGCCTCTCCGTCAATGATACGTGCTCTAGTGTGTCTCTTCCGTCTTCTCGGTGTTTTTGCATGCTCATACTCATGTTCATGTTCTTCTAGCGGGCGAAGTAGCGTGCATATCCGGCGACGTGGCACAGTGTGCGGATAATCAGTGGGCGACGTCCCCCTGCGCGGGCTCGGCCCAGTGTTTCGCCCTCCCGTCCGTGCGGGGCAACGGCACGGTGCGTAGCGTAGCGAGTCTCCATCCGTCGAATACCCAGAGCTGACTCGTAGCGTAGTTCCTGCAGTGCACGAGCGAGAAGGACGCGATTTCCGTGATCGACGCTACGGGCGCGACCGGCGGCATCTTTGGTAACGGCACCACGTCCGATTCCACGTCCGATTCCACGTCCACGTCCAATTCCAACTCCACGACGAGTGCCAACTCCACGGATACTACCGCGTCTGGCACGTCTGTCGACGACAGCGGGGTCGTCACCGTGACTGTGACGCTCACTCCTACTGCGACGGTGTTCGTGAGCACCGAGGTGCCCGTCACGACGACGCTGTCCCCCGACGAAGCCTCGAGTCTCCTCGCGAGCCTGACGGGCGTGGCTGGCGGGTCCGTTATAACCGCTTCCCCGGCTGTGAGTGCCACTGACGCGGAGGCGGCGACGATCATCTCGCTCGTCCCTGCTGCAGCTGCTACTTCATAATGCCCGTTATTCTTATGAACGTCATGCGTGGATAGTAACTGGTTTACTACGACTCCGAGGATATGTATCGTACTGTATTATAGGTGTAATAGAGGACAAGCATCAGACTGGGTTCAGGGGTTTACTTGGAGAGATTCCAGCTAGAGATTGATGCGATATGCAACAAGTTGCGCACTTGGATACACGTGCGCGCGGCAGCCATTGTGCGCGCTGCGTCGAGGCTATTAACCCCGAGGCCCCAAAATTCAACATTGAAAGTTGAATCTGGTTTCTGAAAATCATCACCAAAGGATGCAATGAGCTGACCCAGAATCGAACTGAGGGATAGCCAACTTCGCTATCAACGTGTACGGTAGAGCAGCGAGCGTGAAATACATCGCCATGCCATTTGTGGGCGGGGTCCCACAATAAAGTTGTACGCTTGGACTCAAGACCTGGCTTTATGCATAGTGGAATCGCAGTTCAAATCTTCGAGGCGGTGTCAGAGAACGAAAGAGTCAGACAGTAGCAAAGTAGGGTCGAGGCATCACGAAGCCAAAGTCTCGCTGCGAGGATGGTTCTCGTCATTGAACCACATTTTGGTGTTGGCGTTGGTGTGACAAGGTCCCATAGGTTTGTCGACTCATATCTTTCAACACCAGTGGTGGGACCTTTTGCCGGTGCAAATACCATCACCAATGCTACAAAATCCCAACCCGAGAAACAAAGAAGCTATTCTCTGCCAATGAACAATCGTCGATGTATATTCGTGTTGGCTCTACCCAAAGACTGCCCATCTTACGAGCAAAAACTTGTTGGCACTCAAAAAGACAGCGCTACGATTTCGAGAAAACTAAAGGACTATGTTCCTAGCTACGAAAGCAAAAAGTCCATGACCCATGGTACGCAGTAAATGAATATAGGAATCGGGATATTGCGGTTGAACGCAAACGAGACAAGGAACTGAGAAGCGACCTCAAGTTGAATTCAGGGGAAAGGAAGATGAACGGGATCGACTTTTTTCTGAGATTTTTGGATAATAAGAATGTTGTTGAATATCAATGAATGTGTAGGAAAGGAACTGCCGGCTGATGACACTGAAAAGAGTCAGCGACAAGGATATTGCGAAATACAACAATCAGACATACAGCTGCGGCGGCGTAATTTTCTCATTTCAGTTCACATTCGCGGAAACCACGAAATCGGCATATTCTACGCTTTGGTTCCCCTTGAGGACCGAGATATCTCCATCGAAGAACTTGATGGTGATTATGTCGGCGGGATTGACAGAAACGGTGTATATTCCTTGCTGGAGGGATGTTTTGCTGCGAGGGGCGAAACCTACGAGCAGTCGAAGGTAGGTGCTTGATGCTGTCAGAAAGAGCGGGATGGAGAGCTTATATACCCCAGCACGGACTTTTTTCCGTATATCCCAACAACTAAGGAAATACAGCGTCGCAAACATTTCTTGCGAACAGGAATATGGAACTAAACAGTCAAATCGAGGGATAATTATCTCAGAATGAACTATATTCGCACCTTTTCACGTCCAAAATACATATCTTTCCCCAGGAAATACGATTTGAGAGTGCTGAAATCACAAATTTGTCCGCGTCCACAAGTTCTGGCTGACTAAAAATGAATTTCCGTTATCTCGGTGCAAGAAATAACGATTAAAAAACAAAAAGGAAGATCCACAATCTGTAGTTCCATATTGTAATCAACGTCCGGGCGCTCATCGAATATCTTCGGACTGCCATAGATTAGCTTGCTAAGGAAACGGTTTGACACACAGCAAGCGGTTTACTCAACGGGGTTGACTGCATTCATGTTTGAGGCTCCCACAACGGGACTGCCGAGCTCTCCAGTCCTCTCGTGACTTACAGCATGTCGCTGCGAGAGCATCTCCAAGAATCGAAAGCTGTGATGAACCGCATTTTGACCCGAGAAGTTTTGACTGTGCTTTTCGCTTCCATGGTCGCCGACATATACGTACTTGGGTGCTGTCCACTGTTCAAATACCAAGTATGCAGGTCGGTATATTTCTTTTAATCCATTAAATCCAATTTCTACAAATTCATGCTTCCTTTGACCCATCTTAGTTTATTTTCAACATGAATGACAGGAAGTAATTCAATAACAGCTTAAAGCAGTCTAGGGATCATAGGAGGACTGCTCCTGCCCACAAGTTGTTTCGCTGTGACAGGATGTTTCCTCACCGCGCGTTTCGCTGTCTTGATTCAGCTCCATAGCTTCTATGTCCGAGTCCATGCTCGCTCCTGAACCGACGTGTTATGATGGCTGCACAAGCATTGTGTTTGTGTATCATTGTTCATGTCCTTGATTTGTTATCACTGTGCTGACGATGGACTAGTGCTTTTGTTTATGGTTCTCATAGACCCGAGCACGGGCCTGAGACCGATGCTCGCTCGGTTATTGCATCTTGGTCCATGAGAGTTAGTAACCATCCATTCTGTCTTCCACACCTGAATGAGTCCGCCAACATTGGGTATCCATGGGGGTGCGTTTTGAGGTACTATCCAAGTTGGTATATATTGATACTCCAACGGACTTATTCTTCGAAATGAACGAGGCAAAACTCATCCATGACCACGGTGCTTGGCTTACTGCCATGCGAGGGCAAGGGACCCCCGGTTCCTTACTGGGACGCCGGCCTGGGTGACAATACCAAGTTCCAACACCGCCCACAAAACTGCCTCAAGTATTAGACCCCATGTAAGAATGATGTCCGGCCTCTGGCACCCCATGATTCCACTCACTTTTACAAAATTTGAGACAGGCCTGACAGTAATATTCGTGAATCCCGAAAATTTATTGGGGACTCGGAATTGCCGCGCCTGCCCATGATGAGTTCATCGAGACTTCTCGGGGGACCGCTCTTAGCACGGCGCCCAAAGCCTCAGCAGAGATGTTGACAGCTTGAACATTTCTTCAAGTCCTTCACTGGTGTCGTGTAACGCATTCGTGCTTTACTTTCTATTTGAAATCAGGGGGAAAGGCCCCCTTGCTCTCCAAGGAACTCGTTTTGACAAAGAGGCGACCGTCGTGAGCGATTAAAATTTCCAACAACTCCAGAAACATGTCTAGTCGACCACTCAACTTCAGAATCTTGAACTGAGAATGTTGCATGTGAATTTTTTGTATGCTGCTGAGATCCGAAGGAAATTATTATTCCCCGATTGGAATTTGGCCTCGCCCAGCACGCTGAAACACCGGCGGCAGAAAGCGAGGCTGGATATCTTATTTCGCATATGCATCTTAGGGTGAAAATTTATGGTAATTCACGGAATTTCATACAGTTGTCACCATCAATGAATACCAGCGGCAGGTAGTAGGAATATTCCCCTTGTAAGCTGTTCTTGCTTCTTTTATGGTCTCGTAAACTCCAGCGCCAGCCTGCGCTCTCTACCAGTCTGAAGCACACTATCTGTCTTCCGGCCATTTCTTTTCGTCCCACGATACATGAGTGATGGCCTTAAAAAGGCATAGCTAAGGATGATACATGTCATAATTCCTTGTGCTTCGCGTGAACCTGGCACCCTACCGCTATCTTTCCCAACAAACTGAGGTGTCTTTCAAGATTTCATGTCAGCTTCGCAAAGCCGTGCGTATTTGATATGTACTAGTGAGGATGCGCGGCGGAAGAATGATGTCCGCATCCGAGCCTCGGTGCGATATTGCGTGTGATTTGAATCCCGGAAGATTCAGAGCCGACACCTATCACAGCTCTGATAGCGCTCTCGATAAGGCACGGCACCCAAAGAAATAAGTCGTGGACAACTTGCTGCTGTATGTCAAATGCTAAGATTCCGGGCCCCACTGAGTGATCATTCTTGGCAAAGAGCAGTCTTCCCGCGCTGTGTCTGTAGGTATGGCACAAGTAGAGCATTGAAGTAAGGTCTGCTAACGCTACGGAACTGGGTGAGGTGAATTGAGATATGGGTGCTTTTTTGTCATCGAGTGTCTTGACATCATGGTCACCGTTGACTCAGCCAGTGAGAGGTTCAATTGTGAACGTTTCTTTACTTTTGGGACGCGAATGGAAGACCTAGAAGTTTAAATAATCAGAGGGTAGAGCACGGCACCCAACGAAGGAATTCAAAATCGTAGGCGACTTGCGGTGAGTTTTGGGGCAATGGCACGATGGGCTGTAGGAATGTCAGAATCCATGGTACTGATTTCGTCTCATAGATACTAGTATCTGATATAATAACTCGCAATCTTCGAAACTGTACACTGTATAATGGTAATTACATTGAATTTCATTCTTCTCCCATACACTTATACATTGATCAAGGACTCATCTAACAACATGATGCGCACTAACTGGAATCCTTCGTGATTTGCAGTGCTTCAATTTGAGAGAGAAACGCATCGGCAATGTCCAACCTTGCCCTGTAAGCTGCACGATAGCCATTCCGGAATTCCTCATATACCGGATCACCTCGGCGGGCGAGAGGAAAATACGGATCATTCGTACGGTATGCATCGACGAGCTCACCAACCGCCTCGATAGTGCCATTCCATTTACGTATCTAGCGACTAGATGTTAAATGCGAAAAAGAAGGCAACTTGAAGGTGTGAACCTGATTGAAATCAATGACATAGAACTCGAATCCAGAATACCCATTTCCGCCAAGTACGAACTCAATATCACGGCCGTCATATCCACCGCGAGAGTGGATGCGCCCAAGCATATTGCCCATGGCCTCAGCGACAACTTGAGCATCTGGAAGCCAATCAGCAATACCTTCTGGGTAACTGGCGACCTGATTGTAGCGTGCGACATCGAGGAAGAAAACGGATGTATTGATGAACCGCGACTGTCTAGCATTGGTGTAATCCTTCCCAAAGTAGAGTCGAAACAACGACGGTCCCTTGTCGGGAGCATTGGCAGGGTAGAACTGCTCACGGATACGCGTAGCAACTTGCGTGGGCAATGCCTGGACACGGTCCATCGCGTACGCAGGCCGCTGAAATGCAGCGAACTCGCCGGGTGCGACTAGAGGGCGGGGACGACGGGTTCGGGTGGTGACGCCCGTTTGGAAAGGACGAGACTCAGGTGGTGCTGTGCCTCGAAAAGTTCGTGCATCGCGTGGATCGGAGTAGGCAAGTGGGCGGGGTAGACGGAAGAACGAGTCGGAATTGCAGGTGGCGTAGACGTGCTCCAGAGCTTCGAACTCAGCTAACAGTTGTGGCGTGTTTGATTCATATTGGACCTGCTTGAAAGCGACGCGGGAAGCTACTAGAACATACACATCTGCGAAGCTGCCTTTTCCGATCTGCTGAGGCTCTGGATTGAAGGCCGTATCGATTGGAGAGAGCGATGTCACTGGATCTAGCATGACAAGTAGCGTGTTTGTTGTGCTTCCGGCAACTTTGTGAGGCCAGGTCAATGTTCCCACGGTCACGGTGTATATCGCTGCGCTAATTCCCTAGTACAATTTATGAGTACGATGTTTGATATTAAATGACAGTCCAATGCGTAATGATAGTTCCTCAATCATAAAAATACTCAAGGTCACTAAGAGTCATTAGGTGTTTAATTTCAAGCAAATGAAGGACTACGACATGAACTTAGCTAAGGATAAATAAAAACGACATCAAGACTTGCCAGTTGATCGCACAAGCCAAAGCAGAAAGCCTGGTTCCTAAAGACGAAGCGGATTAGTGAAATCGAATGATGGAATTTAGATCTCAAGTATCATTACAGATATGCACCTCTCTTCCGAAAGGCAGAACATCCACGAATATCTTTCTCCAATGTATACCCCGATCTTCCACCAGGCGATGAACGGTCTTGACAGTCAGTACAGCCTTTGCGCTCACCGAGATCAGACTACTCCCCGAAGAGAATCGAGTTAGGTCCAACTGATACAAGGAACACACGGAAACACAGATATCGTTATTCTTATACGAACATGTCACTACTTGTATCTTGAAAACGCTTTGTACAAATGGTGTCAACAACTGATGAAGATCATGCATTGGTTCGCTCTTCTTACTTAGCCGTGTTGATAATCCACTCGTTCTCCGTCCCTTTAATCTGCGCTCCGCTCTTGACTTGGACCTGTAGACGATCAATCTTCAAACTCACATTTTCAGCAAGGATATCAGACTCACAATTGGGCCAATGCTGTTGTCCGTAAACCAATACAAGTCCATACCATCGGGAACAATCCTGACCGCCGATTAACGGAAACTCTGATACAGCGAGTAGTAACCGACTTACACATAGGGCCCGGTCTCGGTGACATCGACCTGCCAGATCGCAGGCGTGCTAGACCAGACAAGCTTACTGCCCGATACAGCGCCCTGTTATATCCGGGATAAGACATAATCGACGCTCGAAGGGTTGGAGAGAGATACCGGAGGCAAAGTGATATACAATCCGCTGAGGCCCTTGATGGTGACCTCGGTAGTAGCGGGTTGAAGGGCCTTGCTGAAGGTCAAGGTCTGCGACGAGGTCGGTCAGCATCAGACGCTACTCCTGAACACTAATAACGACTCACAGCGCCTGCAGGGATGCCGCCCTTACCGTCGGCTGTAGCGACGATCTGGCCGGGTACATCACACATGGTGCTGGTGATATAGTAACCAGTGGCCGGGCTTTGAGCAGTATAGTTCTGAGCCATGTTGTGAAGTGTCAAAGTGCGAAGGGGAAGTGAGGATATCAAGGGGGGAAGGATTTCGGTTTTATACCGTTGGGGGTGAATGACCAAGACTCGGAATAAACGACCATTCTTTACGTTGACACATTACTTGAAGAGCTACCCAAGGCTCCATAGATCCGCAACCCATGGGGCTTACTGCACTCTATAGAAAAAAGTCTAGAGTGAAAATGACACAGATATCGCCAAGCGCTAGGAACGCCTTGAACTCACCATGGCTTACACTAAACATCGACCCCTTCCAACCTTTTCCTGACGCTCTAATTCAAGAACACCTCGACCTGTAATGTGAATGTAAATCGATAGACACAACAAGTGGCAGAGATGAACACAGATACCTAGAATGAAGGAGGCACCTGATGCTGCTAACACCCGTGCGGACGATGAGGGGCAGTGCTTTTGAACGTGCGAGAGCTTGGACTTGAGCATAAAACAATCAGAAGGCTCGATAAACGAAAATAAGGCGGCGACGCACCTTCCTTGTGTCTACTAAGCTCTGCGCTCAACTCAGCAGGGGTGACATAGCACACGGGAAGCACATTCCAGTACGTGTAAAGAGGGAGGGTGATCTAGGGATGGGCGCAATTAGCTTTACTAGACGTAAACCACAAGCGAACCTTCAACATGTGAACAGGTGCCAATGACTCTTCTTGAACAAATCCACGAATCGTCACCCCAGAATACAGCCAGTCGATGATGATCATGTCTTGTATCAGCTGCTCACTTCCCTCTACCAATGGGAGAACGAGAAGTTGAGACCGTTCGCTATTAATCTCCGCTCTCCTGTCGCGGGGACAATTGAAATTAGGTGCCATTAAAACAGAGAATGTGCCATGCCATGTATGTACATGTAGGGAGGTGATCATCATCGCGAAGACAAGATATAGCGGGGTCGAGGAGGCTCTGACTTGAACATTGAATGAGCAACGTTCGCCATATTATGATAAAACACTGTTGCCCACTGGTGTTATAAGCATCAATCATCATTCTAGTGCATATGATCTACGTGACCTTTGATAACGACAAAAATAAATCGTCAAAAAGATCACCCACCAGCGAGCACAATTTCATCTCCACGCGATCACTGACTCCGGCCATTTCGCGTCCGCCACTAAACAGGTAAACCAGACGCCCACGCGCATGATGAGAGTCGAGCTTTGCACACTACGCGCAGAACCGGCTGTCGACGAGAGAAATCTCAGTAGTCGGAGGTGATGCTGTTGTTGAAGAGAGACGGCAAGGGACCTAGGAGACACGAAGGCTGTTGGAGCAGAACGAGACGAGCGATGGTATGCTAGGGCAGCCAGGCAGTGCATATCTACCGCTTGATCCCCGCGCTTAGGTGCAATTAATCGCTGATAACGCGCCGTATTAGGCGCCGTTGCTGGGAATCGCGGTGGTTTGGGGATTCGGTGAAGAGATACTTATATAAGTCAAGAAACGCCCTGAGTGAAAGATTATGGCAGAACAATCTAGACGTATTGCTCTTATCTGGCGCCAGTGACCCGCTGAGGGACCGTCTCTCGCCACTGAACTGCATATTGGTTGTAGGGAGATGGTGGCAAGTACGAGAAGGCGATTGTTCCCACGGTATTGGATCACGCTCCGTTCGAACCTTGTTACTTAGTGAAACCAAAGGACTGCGACATGAAATGTTCCTAGCGGCAGGCAAAGACTATGGCACATTGTACGTAGTAAGTAGGTGAATACAAAATCAGGATATTGCGGTTGAACGCGAACGAGGCACGAAACTAAGCGGCTCTGAAGTTGAATTCAGGAAAAGCCAGACACCAGTGAGCAGTGGACGTGGGATGTAGAAACAAGCAATCAAGCGAAGAGGGTCAATTTTTGGGTTATGAAGGTGACTTCTCAGGCGACCCTCATCAAAACCCACCTCTGCTGGAGATCGCCGGTACCAGGCCCGATAGTGACCTACAAACCCAATTACTGACTCGAAACGGAGACAGATTATTCCACCGAACTCACCTGGGACTCCTCGCTTGCATTGGTTACTCCCCAGAAAGCCGTTCGGCCGCCATCTTGAATACTAAAATGCGAACAAGGACGATCAGATCTTGGAAACTTTTTATAACTCAGGGCGACACATACGTGACTCCGGTATCAGTCTCCCTGATCGTCCAGACATAGTTGTTAGCTGGAAGCACGGTCACGACACCGGAGCCCCAGGCAGCTTGAAGACGGGGTCTCGCGATAGGTGTCATGCTCTGGGTGTTGCTATCGGAATCGGCAATGACCCACTACGGAATGCCATTCAGAAAGGCGATGAGCAACTTGAAGGGAAGAAATACGAACCTCTTGTGCCGTGTTCGAGGACGCCTCTTCGGAAACGTTCGCAGGTTTGCCTTCAGCGTTGGCAGTGATGGCAAGCCGTTTATTATTGACAGAGAGAACCCTGTTAATAATCTTGTACGTGCCAGGAGCAGGTTTAGACATTTTTCAGCGTATGAATGAGGATTGTATGTGGTGTTGAGTGGGGTTGGGTCAACATGACAAGGCCCTTTTATACAAAGACCTTATAAGAAAGGTACCCACTTTTTGTGTCTGAAACCCATCTTTTCCACAGGAAGTGCGTGCATGACACTGATATGCAATCGATAACGAAATCACCTCCCAAAAACCTCGCCTTTGTTTGTGAAATGTGACTGTAAATAAATTTCATCCTTCCAATACAGTACGAAAGGTAATCTCCAATACCACCGAAACTTCCAGAAGAATTCGGAGCGGTAAATGCACCGCTGTGCTGCGCAGAACTATCCCTCTTGGACCTGTATTTTTGGAAATTTGCATACCAACTTGCTGTAGGACGGCTAGTCAAGGCGCCTGTAGGCATGTTGGACCCATTTCTGAGCTCACAGCCCCGACGTTCTCTGATTTCAGGAACAATGTTGAACAGCCAGATATACAGAAGTAATGTCCGCCAATCCCCAGATTAGAAGGCAAGTAAGTAAAGATCTCGGGAAGCACAGAAAGGACACACCTGGAACTCGTACTATTATGTTTATCTTACCACGCACTATTGAGTCTTACCAACCTTTCCCTGACGCTCTATTCTAAGAGCATCTCAAACTGCATAATGTGTTTGAGCGCGAATCGATAAAGTCACAATTGGCGGAGATAAACAGAGATGCCCTAGATGAAGCAGGCGCCTGACGCTGCCAAGAGCCCTGCGGACGATGAGAGGTAGTGCCTTTGAATGTGTGAGAGTATAAAGCAGTCAGGAGGCTCAATAAACAAAAATAAGGCAGTGCCCCACTTCCATGTGCCTGCTGAGCTTTCCGCTCAAATCAGCGGTGGTGACTTAGCTCGAGCGAAGCAAGTCGAAGTATGTATAGATGGGGGGAGGGGTAGAGAAGTGCGAAATTAGCTTTATTAGACGTAAGTGAAGGTTGAAAAACCACTGTTCCAACACGAACAGTGTCCCTCTGTGAGGGGAGTGTAACAGTCATGAGTACGCATCCGTCGTCAAACTCGACAGACCTAGATTAGTAGTATCGCTTGAGCCAACTACGCCGACATCGTGAGCAGTCGAAAGAAACTCGTCGTTAATGGTCACGGCAGTAGAAGGGAAACTGGAAAAGATCCAAGACAGTTAAGTCAATTTCTTCATTAGCATTGAAGGACGAGAGCATTACCTTCTCAACCTATAATTACGACAAGCACGAGGCTCTAACGGGACCTTTGATCGAGTGAAGCTTTGATATGTTCATTAAGCGTAGGCCTTTCCTTCCAGATATTAATTAAGTGCTAAGTCTTCTGTTCGTATGATGGTGCGCGATCGGCGACTCATCTTTGAGTATGTATCTCCTTGGCATATAAATAGACTAAGACGCCAATGACCCTTCTTGCCCCAGAATACAGCCAATCAACGACGATCATGTTCTGCATCAGCCGCTCATTTCCCTCTGCCAATAGGAATTGAACGAGCAGTTGGGATCGTGTTCACACACCCAAGTATCCGCATACGAAGTCCCAACACTCACGTCGAGCTAGCGGACCAGCCACACCTTCTTCCACGATGAAGTGTGCAATTCTCTGTATCTAGCGCCTCTGAGTACAACAGGCAGAATCATTAGATGGATCACTCACAAATAGACATGCCATCCTCGGTTCAAGATATGGATCATCGTCTGAAGTCGTGATTCCTCTTCTCATTCAGAGGGTAACAGACCCGCAAGGTTGTTCTGAGTGCATAATGATAGCCCTCGAGGGGAAAAAACTCAAGGTCACTCGAAAAAAGAGTCGCAAGGTGTTTCATTTCAGACAAACTAAAGGACTGCGACATGAAAATCGGTAAGAATCAGTCGACCAAGGGCCTATCGAATGAACCACGGCTGATACCTAAATGCCGAAGGGCATTAGTGAAAGCGAACGATGAAATTCAGATCTCAAGTACCGTAGTCAAAAATAATGACCCTTGAAGTCCTTAGACACATAGACCTTCAAAGAGTCGACGACAGCAGAGAAAGTCCTCGTAGTACTGCCTTGAAGAACCCAAGACTCTTCGTCCTCGATGTTCGCCTCCAACCTGATGGTAGTCACCATGCAACAAAAGTAATTGCGGAGGTACTCGTTAGGGAGCGCAAACCACAGCCTGCACTCCCAGGAGCACCTCCCCCCAGGCTCGGTCGAAGGGTAAAAATCTGCTACTCCTTTCCCCTTCTTCTCCTTCAAGTGAGTGGACGCAGCCTCGATAGTCGTCTCCAACTCGTGTAGGTCTACACCTGCTCGGAGGGCATCATCGAGGAAGGTGGCGATCTTCTTCGCCATCGCGGATACCGTGACATTGGTCTGAGATATAGATGTACTCCTGAACAGAAAGTTGGCGAGGTCGAGGGCCTGGTACCGATCGACGGCGGCTCTAAAATCCTTCCAGTCGAAATGTTTCTTGCCGATCGTGTCGTCGACCTTCACGTAACAGCCAGGGAATTTCATAAATTTCACGCTGGCAGGTACGAGGCTTTTGGGTAGGTTGGAAAATTGGTCAAAGGCGAGCTCGGCTTTGTAGCAACATCGATGAGTACGAATTCAAAGAGAGGAAAAGGAAGCCGACGGACAATTAGCGCTGAACTTGTCCCTGTCGGTAAATGAGGTCAGTTTCATCCAATGAAGATGAAAAGGTTACACACTCGAAAGACATTATGAGATGGGTTTGTTGATGCAAAGGCGAGTGTGTAAGAAGATGGTCTAGCGCATGAGGAGTGTTATTACATAGGTCTAGGAGACACGGTGAAAGGAGACGAGGCAGAGACCAGGAGTCTTAGTTTGAGACCGTCGACCAACGTCCTTCAAATTATAGAGCCTGGTCTGATGAATCTTCGACTTCCTACAGCGCAGGAGTTCAGGAAAGATTTGAAGCAGGTAGATCGTAGCATGTCTGTTATCGTATTCATACTGAGCGCAAGCACGAGGGCCAAGAGGACATACCTGTTAATCATGGGACGTCGTCGCGCCTCGAGCCTAAACCTGAGACCGTCTTGTACCTCGTTGCAGGTAGGCACTACACGGCAATGTCCATCGTGCGAGTCATTTAGAGGTAGATCTGTTGAGGATTGTGGTTTCACAGCCACCAGGCTGACGGCTCGCCGTTGTTTGTTTTACCCTATTTTGTTTTTCGTACCGATCAGTATCGTTTCTTGGCTTCGTACCACCACCACCCACGTATCTGTCCATGAATATACGTCCGTTCGAGCCATCCCCCCACGTTCACTGTGCCTGCCGACATGTAATTCCAACAGGATCGATAGCTGTTGAGCAGGGACTCATCAAGGCGAGATGAGCATTGAACTGGAATATCGAGGACCGACTAGGTTGCTTCAAATTTTAGAACGAGGAAGTTGAGTGAAATCACTGAAATGTACAAAGAAAAGAAGACTCGGACACGTCGAAAATCACGTGCGAATCACTCTTTCAATCATGCGTACGACACTGCACGTAATGAAAAGCTAGCGCTTCTGTGTCGTTACATTGGAGGTTCTTTGGAATAGACGCCACATCTGAGGCAGGGAAAGAGAATGTGGCACTAGTCGGACAGAGCTACTAATATTCAGAGACGAATGCCTGAGTATTCGTCGTAAGCAGTGTAAATTATAATTGCCGCGATCGCAAGGGCAATATCGTTTTAGTTCACATGTCAAACGACAGCAGACTTTTGAGAAGAGAATTTTGGTCTCTGTCCGTTGAAATTGGTGTAGCTTGATGCTTATATTAGCACGAGCGACCTGGCACGACGTAAAGACTAACTGGTCCTTCAGCTTCTGCAAAGCGCTCTCGTCTCGAAAGTGTGACTGCCGTCAACGACAAAACAGCGGCGGCAATGCTGCATTTATCGCCCGCGTTTCACTCTGAGACGTTGACGGCTGTTCTTCTCCGACTCACGTGCTTAAAAGTTAAAATCGCCATCTTTTTGTTGGTGTGAGCCCGACAGATACAATTTTGACGTGTCCATTGATTTTTATTCCCAATCTGCCGTCTATTTTACTTCGCCTGCGAATTTCTCGTGTCTTGTTTCTACTACCCCACATATTATGGCTATGTGCCTTTCCTTGGGTCGTCGATATCATTGCCGTTACGTTCTTTTCCCATATCGGCATGTTCTATATGTGTATCTTCCTGTTACAAACGAAGAATGTAGATTCATTTACGGGTCTCTATTAGAGTTGGGCAATGTATAATATGTGTTCCGAGTTTATTGGCTTTCAGTGGCTAGATAAACTCGGCCTCAACGGATCGGACGAAATTTTCAGACCCCACAGAAGATGATATCAGAGTCAGGAAGCATGCATACACATATCATTATAACCAAAGAACGTAAACATTACGGGAAATGGATTGTAGAAACCAAAATAGCGACATAGAGAGCAGAATGATAGCGGGGGATAAGATACACGAGACAGCATATAGCAAAATCACAGGGCAATAGGTAGAAAGGACAGGAAGTGAATAAAGAATCAGTGATGTCAAACTGCGTTGGGACGCGAAGAGGAAACCCGATCCAAACGCAAAACCTGGTCCTTTTTGTAGTCATCGAACTCCTTCTGCTTCCTCGCAAGTTCTTCATCCTTCCTTTGAAGCTTTCGCAAGAGGCTCTCTTCCCTTCTCTGCGCCTCCAGCTTTTCTTGCCTCTCCCTTTCAGCCACAGATTCCGCTTCTAGCTTTTTCTGCCTCTCCCTTTCAGCGACGGCTTCCGCGTCGCGTCGAGCGGCTTCTTCCCTTCGCAATGGTGCATCCTTCTCCTAGATTCGAAAATCAGTATCAGCCCAACATCAATAAGGAGAGGACAAGGTACCTTTTTCCTCCCCTCGATATCCACCTGCCACTGAAGCCATTTTGTGAGATAAGTATGGACCAGCTGTTTCGAGGTATCAGAAGGGGGTATGAAGATGTTCGACGCCGCGTCATTAGCTATCTTCACATTTCCACATCTTCCCATGCGTTTATCGTCCTCAAGCGGTGTTTTAGTATACTGCCCCGCCTGTGTCTCCAAGATGATGTTAAATATCACCCGCGCATACCAGTAACACTGGTTACTGATAACGCTGTATTCGTCGGCGGCATCACTAGCGACCATGGCCATCACCGCAGCCTGCTCTGACGCAAACGTCGAATCATCATTAAAAGTCAAGGTGGAGAGAACGTCGTAGTCTTTGAATTCGATGACTGGCATGCAGTAGATAGCAAGGACGTCAAGCGCCTGACCAAAGAGAGAAGGCGAAGAGCTGTGAGAACTCGCGTCCGAAATGGACTCTGAAGCGAGGGGACGTCTCTCCTTTGCGGGGGGTTGAAGTGAAGGGAGGTTGCTGTCGGTTCGTGGTTCGCGCTCCGAGGGGGGAGTACTATCACTGAAGCGCTCTATCCGGATAACAGTATCCCTGCCACGGATATTTCGAGGGTCCTTAACATGACAGAGGAGAAACTCGTGGTTCGGAACCCGCGAGGATTTCATGTACTCGACCTTCGTGATGAGCGCCTCTCCGGCTCCGTGGGGACAGTACTCGGCTAAATCACTGAGTAAGAGACAGCATTATTCCATCTCCTAAGCTTGCGACAATGGGGATCGGGGTGGAAGACCATAGTGTTCTTGGGACGCTCAGTATGAACGCGTGGATTGAGGGAGTCCATGGCAGAGTAAAAGAGAAATTGGAGGACTTTTCGAGTCGTTGAGAACATGGTGGCAGACTGCACCTCAGATAAAGCCAAGGTAAGCGCCCTCAACACGCTGTTGCAAACACCTCTTCGGAGTACGAACGATGAAAGAGCATGTCAAGCACGTGGCTGCCGCCCTGATGGACCGCACCCGGCAATCACAATCACTGCACGCACCATCACATATTACACCTTTCGCACTGTGCTGCAGAAATATTTTGCATGCACCAACTCCTTCATTCTCGGAAAGATACAACCCAAAATCTGGCCGATATACTTGACATGCAGTCTTAAATCGACTCCGTGCTCTAGTGAACTAATTGGACTGACTATGACAGTCTTAGTAGGGAAAGTCTGATGTTTCTTCCAGCGTGTAGGTCAGACTCAATCGTTCACTTGGTACAATCTCAATGTCAGTCTGGGGCATTCAATTTTTCAATTTTCTACAAAGCCGAATCGATTGGGCTGAACGAGTTTACCATGCGTGAAACGCGCTACAACCTGCTTGGCTCGAGAATGAAATACATATCCGTTACTGGTATTTTTTCTCCCAGCCATAGGTACTGATGTTCTGGATCTTCACAAAGTTAGGATTCAGTAGCGATATCTACTCGATTCCATGCGGTCGACTCACGGCAACCATACGTCTCGTGATTGATCATTACCCAGTCCGGCTCTTTGGTGCCAATTTTCTGATGACAGGAACAAGTAAAGGCGCTCCTGTATCGTACACATCAACCTCACGACTGACAGGGCAGCAAATCAGGAGATGCCTAAGCGTGTTCACCTAGCGCCACAAAACCGTATTTCCTCGTGTCAATGGAGTGGTGTTGCTCGCGATACACTGTGCCTTCCTGCCCAACCCGAGTTAATTATATCTGATTCACTTCTCGAGTCTCTTATCGTTCTTGCAGCGGTTTCACTCGGGCCCTTGAACAAAATCCCAGTCTTTTCCATAGCACCTTTTGGAACAGCGATGAAAAGATGCTTTTTTATAGGACACACAGGTTGCTCTATGCCGAGCTAAAAAATGGTACAAGAAATAAGTTGTCTCTCGTCTATTATCCATGCGTCCTTCGTGCTAACAAGGACACGCATGCTTGACTGGAAGAGTGATTCGTCACTACCGCTTTCAAATACTGATTTCACCATGGACCACTGACGGCGACCATTCGTATACAACGAATCCCAAGCTCACTCAAACTGGCAATTATGATCCCAAAAAAACACTGGTATTGATATCCCATAGGTATAAACGCTCGTAAACACTAATACAGTGTACGTAAGGGAACAGAAGAGGACCGGAAAGTCGCAGCCGACAAAGATACGGACAATTTCTAGTATCACAAGTTTTAGCATAAAAACTGCCAAGTCGCAGAACAGATCCTTACCTCGATCCAGCTGATGCAATGCAACCCCAACTCTCCAGGTCTATCGCACATCTACTGGCTAAATGTCAAGCAATCAGCTTGAGTACCTTCGGCGAATCGAAGATAAAGTTCGACTCACAGGAGCGACAGGGTGATGTCACCGTTGACTTTCGCCTGGATGGCAATCTCGACCTCGAGGTTAAGGTCAAGACGGAGCTTCAAGGCTGCGGGAGGGGCAACAGCCTGGCGCTCAGAGCGGCCAACGATCTGTCCACCGAGGACGGAAGAGGATTGAGTAGGTGCGAATTTGGTTTCTGGGGCAGACATGATGATGCTGAAGAAAGAAAAGTCCTTCAGGCTCTCCTTTTATACGTGCTCCTCCGGATAAAGGCCTGGGCTAGAGCGACGTTGTAATTGTACCCCGATGCATTCAGCAAATCGGGTGCCTCGTCGTAACCAGCTAATTACTCATGAATAGTCTCGTAGAACAGGAGGGATGCGACTGAAACTTCAGGTACGTAATGCTTTCTGCTATTTCATATTGTGAGTACCCCATTCTGATACATACGACAGCATTCCTCCGTTGAAGCCGATTCGGGTCCTTCTGACGGACAAGCGATTGGACGGCCTGCTATAGCACGGGTTGCGCATCCATTTACCCGTGCTCAAGCCTTGTTCCGAAGCTGTGGGGTTGCGGTCCATGAAATTTAGACCGCGAGACAGGCTACCGGTGACCTTTTTATCGCCCAACTCATATTTCGTCAGTCCGTTGCAATTTCCATCAACAAATCAAAAATCGCGGGAGATGCTAGTGATGCTATGTAGCCCTGTCCGGAGCCACGTATGCGCATCTCGTCATTTAGGACTTTCAGTTATTAACCATCGATGCAACCCTTTGTCGCGGAGCCGGGAAATGACAATGAACAAAGGCTTTAATTTGGAACGTCTCGCCTGAGGAAGGCTTCATACTATCTGCATGAATGGGACTCGCGGCACGAACTTGATTGTCGAGGTCCTCTTTGTAACTATGCAGAGTGGTGCGCCGCCGCCGTTAGGCTTTCTCTTGCTTCTCTTCCCTTCTCTTCCGGACGAATTTCACTGATGAAAAGCAAGAGTAGACGACCACGAGAAAGATGCCGTGATAAATCAAATTTGTGATCCACATACACCAATGCGAATTCATGAGTTGATTGAAACTCTTGTGCGAACAGACCTCAATTGAATGATTTTTTGTGTTCTGATGATTACCATCAGCAGTACACCAGAGATGGCAAGACGTTGATAGACTCATGCTACGTGAAAGTTGAGGAGGATTCGTAAGGCTTCCAATTACTTTCCATTGTTCGCCGTATTCAACTGCTTTCGGATACTAGGAATTTGTTTCGCCATGGGAATTTTCTGAGTCAGGCTTACATCCATACGCTTCTATTGTGTTCCTTGGCCATGGTCTTCGGTCAAATATTTTGCTTATGGAGATATATTCAATATATTTACCAACTCTCGAGTCTCAGGACCTTTCCGAGTTGCGTCACGGTGTATGAACTCACATCTTGCCTGAACAATGGTCCCTAGCACTCCCAATGTTATACTCAAGTCTCTCAAACCATGTTGACTACGGCCCGGTCTGATGGATCTTCAGCCTCTTGGAGTGAAAGTGCGAGATGCAACGTTCAGATTTGTGGCAGGAGATAGCCTGGACTGCCGTATGAAGGATGTCTATTATCGTATTTATGCTGGGTACAAGCACAAGTACCCATTATTCGTGGGATGTCATACATATTCGTCACGCCTTAAGCTATAATGGTAAACCTGAGAACATTTTGAACCTTGTTATACCTATAGACGCTGCCATGTAGCACCTACCTATAACGAGGTGGATCGATAGCTGTCGGGTAGGGAGACCCTTCAAGGCTAGATAGACATTGACACTAAATATCGAAGACCGACTAGGATGCTTCAGCTTCAAAGCGATGAAGTAAAGTTGACTTATAAAGAAAAGAAGCATCCCGGGAGACCACGTGCGAATCTCTCTTTCAAGTACTCATCGTGATTCATAAGTGGTGTAAATATGATTGGTACGACCTCAAGGGCAATATTGTTTTAGTCCACATGTCAAACGACAGCAGACTTTTGAGACGAGAAGTTTGGTCTTAGTCCCTTAAAATCGATGCAAGACCCCCTGATCAAAAGAAACAACTCAGAATCCAAGCCCAGGGGATCAGGCTGACTGCAAGCGAGGTCCGGGAAAGTTGAATTGTAAACAAGTTCTAAGTGTTCAAAAGGCATTCAACAGCAAGCAATTACCAAGACTCCACATCAATAAGTAAGGATGAGTCGGCCCAGGTTTGAACTGAGGACCTTCTGTGCAAGGGATGCTAAAGAACCATGTTAGACAGATACGATAACCAGCTACGCCACCGACCCAACACAGTACGAAGGGACACATCGAAAATCAGGATATCGAGCCCACACGCAACAGTAGCTGATCCAATGGGAATGAGCCCTATATCTTGTCGGCACCTGCGCCAAAACGGAACCGTGTGCAAACCCAAACCTAGAACAAAAGACGAGTGCAGGACACTGACGATGCTGATGCGGACTTTTCGTCAGAGATTTTTACTCCATCCGTAGCGCCAAATCTGAGTGCATCTGGGATGCCAAGCAAGGTCCAGACGTACATGTTGGTGTTGTATATGGGAGGAGGGAAACCGGCATTGGATCGTTGATCCAACATAATGTCCGCCTGCTATGTGGCGGAAAGGATGTCTCTCAAAGTCGCTCGGGTTTGCTACGTTTGCACCTGTGTATACGTGAATCCAACAGACATGAAGATGAGGACGTCGGTTTGCAGATGTCAGAGTACGATCAGCGACTACGCCGATGTCCCAAGCGTCAGTGTAGATAGATAGAGACCTGCGGCTACTTTGATAGAATGAATTTTTGCTCGATGTCCATCCGCTCTCCTGTCGCTATGATGGCTGAAAGCAAATCCAGCCGACAAAGGATACATAGAGGTTAGGGTATCGTCGGATAAGAAGAGGTCGAGGGGTGTCGGGATGTTCGCTTTCCGTGATAATGGTACGGCCATTCATTATTAAATGCCGTGGTAGCGCGGACCTAGATAGCTTGGAGCACAGCAGTGAGAGAATATCTAACAGATTACTTACTGGCGATGAGTGACATGTTCCGTTCGTGCAAATAAGGGACCAGTCTGCCCTACTTCCACGACCAGTACGGGAGAGATGCGGACTGGCGTGACGTATCGAACGGCGCGCGCATGTTTGAGCCAGTTTCCGGATGAGGGGAACATAAGATCTATCTTTGTATAGATTGGACAGTCATTTTTATAGCTCGATGACGGCGGCGGGAAGATCGATTGAGATTTCATTTCTTCTCCATGATGGGGGAGTAGCAGGGCGTCGTTTATTGAGGACGATCAGAAGAACGTACAAGCTCTCGCTTGCACACGGGTCTGCTCGCTGGCGACAGACCCAGCTGTCTGCGAAAACAAACTCTTTGGTGGTCCAAGATGAGATGTATCACAGAAGAGAGACGATAAGGGAGACCAGTGCCGGAGGAGAACGAGATAGAAAACAAGGGTTTGCGGGACTGAACGAGGCGCCCGGGGAGATGGCGGCGACATCTAGATGAAGGTGGAATACAGTAGTCAAAAGACAAGGAACCACTCACCGATACACCAGTATCCCACCCAGCCGTTCCTTGTAGCATACGCCGGTGACACCAATATTCGCGAACCGCTGGGCGGTGAGTAGTAGGCGTGGTCCACACGGTATCCCGTTCAATTTCTCTCTGGCTTTGGGCTCATACAGCAAGGCAAGGCCAGTGGAAAAGAAAATCAAAGGGACAAGCAGAGCTGGCCGTGATAAGGGTAGATACAGAGAGCGGTTTCATTCTGGGAAGCGTTACGCGGTATCGATGATCGTGATAGGCTGAGGATAGCAGCCGGAACTGAGTCCAAAAAGGGAAGCGCATAAATCAGAAAGAACACCGTAAAATGTTCTCCAGTTCGACAGGTAAGGGAGAAAAGGCATCGTATGTTGCGTCTCGATTCGAGTTACATGTTCGGATTTCTTGCACGAGTCAATCAACCCAGGTTCGAACTGAGGACCTTCTGTGAAGGTTATACGGGGAGACCGCACGGTGTTAGACAGATGTGATGACCAGCTACGCCATCGACCCATTTCCATGAAGTTTTAGGGGCTCTGAATACCTCAAGTTCTAAAGATTCCGAAACTTCGACATTCATATTGGCATGCACTACACTAATACAACATCAACAAAAGGCAGAAGAAGGTAATCAACACTAAACAGATACACATTAACATCATCAGAAATTAACACCTAACAGACTAAACCTACCAGAACGAGTCGAGCATAATCCCCAAACCCTCTCCCTGTGCTCGGTAGCACATTTACTCGCTGAAAACCAAACAGTCAGCCAGGGACACCCGCCAGACGACGAGAACCAACTCACAGGAGGGACAAAGTGATGTCGCCGTTGACCTTAGCCTGGATGGCAATCTCGACTTCGAGGTTGAGGTCAAGGCGCAGCTTCACGGATGCGGGGGGTGCGGGAGCGCGCTCCGAGCGGCCAACGATCTGTCCGCCGAGGACGGAAGAAGACTGGGTGGGTGCAAATTGGGTTTGTGGGGCAGACATATTGAAACTGAAGAATAACGCTCAGCTAGGTGATCCTTTTATACGAGTATGCTCCCCCCAGATTAGGACAAAGAGAGGAGGGGAGCCGGGGCGAGGGCAACGTTATGGATTGCGCCATGCATTTAGCAACTCGGGTGCCTCGTCGTCGCATTAGATGAGAAGAGAAGTTCATGTAGAGAGGTCCGGGTTAAATTTCGTGGGTTGTCATTGCAAAACACGTTCGAGGTTCGAACACCCGGGTACCTCTTGGGTCGCCAAGTTCTGCGGGAACGATCCGCGCGGGCAAGGCAATAATTCCTTGCTTGTGCTTCTCCATTTGGAGTGAAGCGACGAACGGGAACTAGCCTTGTCGTAACAGCCTAGAAATGGGGCACCTTCGAGAATAAAAAAAACTTGGAAGTGTTCACGTTCATGCATCATGGGAGGAAGAGAGAGGCTCGACTCTTAGATTCTCACGAATGTATTCATTAGTCCTACCGCATCAGAAAATTTCCCGTCAACGAGGCAAAGTTGCAAGCTTCCATGTATATTCAAATGAAAAACCAATGGTTACGAGCATAGTTCCCGGGCCGAATACCCCGCAACGCTAGAGTAGTGATTATAAAAAGACCTAGCTCGTCGAGTAGTTTTCTTTATCACAATGTCTGCCCCACAAACCCAATACGCACCTACCCAGTCTTCCTCCGTCCTCGGCGGACAAGTCGTCGGCCGCTCTGAGCGCCAGGCTGTCGCACCCCCCGCAGCTTTGAAGTTGCGCCTTGACCTTAACCTCGAAGTCGAGATTGCCATCCAGGCCAAGGTCAACGGTGACATCACCTTGTCCCTCCTGTAAGTGTATTGTTTTGTATGGTCGCGTTGGAGGCTGACTGGGGTTTACAGTGAGTAAACGCGTTACGTGCCTGGGGAGATGGAGTTGGCGCGTAGTCGCCCATTCGGGGTGAGCTTTTCTATTAGCGTGTTCGGCCATTTCGTGCTAACACTTGGGGGAAGGCACCGTACTGGTTACATTCTTCTCGTCGTCCTTGGTTGGCAGTGTATTAGTGTCTGTACACCTGTTAGATACGAATATCAGTGTTATTCTGGGATCATGCATTGAGATGTTATGAACAACAGCGCGCGGTGCAAAAGGTCGTTGACTAGAGTTGTCAAGAATTTCTACCGCGATTGAGAGATGGTAGTGTGACAGTGACTTTGGGTGGTATTTCCCGAAGTTTCTTTCCCACACCACGTTCTGACAGAGTGAAGACCACTGCATTCCTGCCCTTTAGAGTGAGGGTGTTGTCAGCGTTGTTGTGCGAGCAAATTCTGTGAGTTACTGTAGACTGGGAGTGAACTTGACGGAAAATGAAGCGTGTTGAGTCGAACACTGTGTCAATAGAACCAGGAAGATAGTGGTGACATCTAGAGATGAATGCTAGATAAAGTAGTCGAGATACAAGGAGTCGCTCACCATTACTTTGTTGCTGCCAGATTAGTACCGTGTGGCGACCCATAATTGTTGAGGATAATGGTTTCACAGCCACCAGGCTGACGGCTCGCCGTCTTTTGTTTTACTCTATTTTGATTTTCGTGACGATCACTACCGCTTCTTGGCTTCGTACCACCACCACCTACGTATTCGTCCGTCAATACGTTTGTTCGAGCCATACCCCTCGCGTTCATCATGCCTGCCGACGTCTATTCCCAACAATAATCCGATGAATAGGCGTGTTTGGCGATGTTTCTCACAAATTCTCGAGAAATGCAATGCCACTACGAAAGGATAATGTAAAAATGCAAAGGGATGGACAACAATGACAAGTCTGATGAGAGCATAAAGGGAGGCAGAGGCAGACCACGTGCTAGTGTATCCTTGCCTTCGCCCTTCATGTCGTGCCGCAACTGTGGATTCGTTCTCAAGCCACAGCCACAAAATATCAACATCTCCGACAGCCTCGTTTCACAAATTCTACGTGGGCAACGACCATTGCTCGACTCTGACCACGCACCGCTCAACGCCGAAATTGTCGAGTTGGAACAGCTACAATCCTTGTATGCTGCCCAGCTTGAAGAGATCCGGTTGTGTCAATGTGCTGTCCTGAAAGCCCTTGAACATCGCAAATCAATTTATGCCCCCATCCGTCGTCTCCCCCGCGATATTCTCATCGAAATCTTCGATTCTGTTTGCGATTCTTGGTGGCAGGAAGCAGATGAGATTTGGAGCTTCCCACAGCGACTCCATAGTCTGAACTTATCCGGGCCCCTCTGGATCTTGAGTCGCGTTTGTGGGATTTGGAGGGATATATTGCACAGCTCACCAGCGTCCTAGGCTCGGAAGCTTGTCGTGCAGGCACCATTCTCCAAACACGCTCCCGAGATATTGCAGGCCTATCTCAAGCTCACAGGCGAACATCTCCTCCATCTACGTTTCGACTGCCCCGAACCGATAAAAGACGATACAATCCTGTCTCTGCTTGTTCAATCCTACCAAAGGTGGAAGAAATTACGCATCTTCACTATCAAGCAATATATGTGCCACTTCGAATCTATCTTGCAGTTTCCAGCGCTGCAAGCGATTGACATATTTATTTATGGTTATAGCTCTGATTATCACTTGGACATATGCTCGCGTGCCCCGCAGTTATGGCAAACAAGTCTTCGCGCGCGCAAGCTCCATCAGATGAAGTTACCGCCCAGCGTAACCCATTTTTCTGGGACTATCGCCGATCCAGAAGATTTTCGCCTTCTTTCAACACTACCGAAGCTCAGAAGGTGTCATCTTTGGATAAGCAAGGCCAAAGATCAGGCGCCGGTTACAGTGGCACAACTCACTCACCTCTATGTTGATGGCGTGCATATTCTCAATTTCTTATCTGCACCTCTCCTCAGAAGTTTGACTATTAGTATGTCATCAGGACCCCTTCATCGTTCGCACAAGAGTATATCATCCGTTTCCTCCATCGATCGAGATGTCATCTCGAGAGTTTGAGCATCGATAACGTAGCATTCCCATCGGCTACACCTTGTAGACTTTTCGCTTTGGAAGCATGTTCTACCGTCTGTCGCCTCAAACTCTCACTTCATCGATACATGATCAATGACATTGTCAAGGTCCTGGCCTCCCCATCTGTCCTACCGAACCTTCGCCATCTCATCCTGTGTCTATCACCGCATTCAGTGGACGAGTGGACGGCCATACTCCGCATGGTGCGCTCCCGCCGTGACGCAGGATCGCTGAAATTGTTTGAGGTACAGTTCAAGGGAGATGAGCATGATTGCTACCCGGTAGAGGACATTCGAGCTCACAAGGGGGACAACTTTGAGATGCGAGTCGAGAAGTGGGACCCACCGAGGCAGGACCATCTCTACCTCGTGAGGTTTGGGCGATAGCTTTTCCCTCCTGTGAGTTGCTGGCTTTTGTCATTGTATGCCCTTCCAGCTGACCATTTGCTTTCACAGCATGTAAACGTACTGTCATCTGAAAAACAACAATATCAGTATTGTTTTGCCGTCCGCGCATCGCAATTAGATTTTATCGATCCCAGCGTATGAAGGAGCTCCGGTGGTTAGGAACTCGTTCTGAAGCGGCACAGGCTCATGATTGGCACACCATTCGATAGTGTTTTCCGAACTGTATTGGTTCGTTCTTCTAGTCCTAAGTACAACGGATGCTCCTCCAATTGACATGGCGACTTCCTCAAGCGTACACCACAGCGGCGTATTCGCCAAGCCTCAGTCTTCCCGCCACGTCCGGTATTCATATGCGAGCTTTTTGCGCTTGTTCCAAGCATAGTCGCAGAGTACGATCCTGAAGTTTCGCAAAGGTGATGTACCGTCGCCGACCCTGTGGAACATGGGCACCTGTCTTTCTCTTTATCTGCCGAGAGGAAGAATTGAACTGGGTCACAATGAGGGTCCAATGCTTATTGGCGTGGACTCTCCCGTGGTGAAATCGAAATATAGTATAATGACCGGGCGAGTCGTCGCCGTCTCTTCGACAGTAGCATGTTTCGTCTCAGCAAAGGGCATCCCGGCCTTGTTTCGGCGAGCTCACTGCTTCGATTCTTCGACTTGCGCCTACGGCAGGTTGTGATCAGCGACGTCTAATAAAGACAAACTACTCATGCGATGGGAGGTGGGAAGGCGCATCCATCTTTTTTATTGACGCCCTCGGCGGGCCTGGAGGGATCTACGGCGATTTTGTATGTCCTGCGTACCTCATTTACACTCCCACGTTCTGCGCATGGTAATTTGTAAGTCCTCATGTTGTGTTGGGCTTTGCCATCAATCCATACCTATGTTCTCTGGGAAGCCAGTGGTTTCTCGTCGTATCTTCGAATTACGTATCTATCTATACTCGATAGTGGAACTATGTGCTTCTTTGACACGATACTCCAGGAATATAGAAGCTCGCTGAGGATTGATGGCGAGAAGTCCATACTCCCTCATCAGAAGCCCTTGAATCCCCTCAAAATTTGCATGCAGCATGTTTCATAGAAACAAGTCAACCTTTACGTTTATAGATTTTTCTTCCTCTAATTTAACACCTAGTTGCAACGAGGCACCCGAGTTGCTGAAAGGCACTATAGCGCAATCATAACGTTGTGGTCCTACCCGTGTTCGTATAAAAGGACCAGAAAGCTGACCACTCCTTCCTCAGCATCACCATGTCTGCCCCACAAACCCAATACGCACCTACCCAGTCTTCCTCCGTCCTCGGCGGACAAGTCGTCGGCCGCTCTGAGCGCCAGGCTGTCGCACCCCCCGCAGCTTTGAAGTTGCGCCTTGACCTTAACCTCGAAGTCGAGATTGCCATCCAGGCCAAGGTCAACGGTGACATCACCTTGTCCCTCCTGTAAGTGTATTGCTCGGTTTGACGCGTTGTCGGACTAATGGTTTGATTTAGTGAGTGAGTGTGCTGCTCGCATAGGAAGATGGAGTCGGCGTAGAGTCGTCCGTTCGAGGTAGGATCTGTCTTTTGGCACGTTTGTCGATTTCATGCTGAGACTTGCTAGGATACCGTCTGCCGGTTACATTCTTCCCGTCGTCCTTGGTTAGCAGTGTATTGGTATCTCTGTACCTATTAGATACGAAAATCAGTGTTATTCTGGGATCACGCAATGAAGGCTTCATGACACACGCACCTATTTTCCACATCGAAAACCTTAAAAGTGGGTCTAAAATCCCGTTGCCAAGAGAAGTTCGTCGAGGTTGTCGACGCAAATACAATGAGTAAATTTGGCTTTCCGTAGTGAATACTAACTATTATCACCGAGCCCGGAGTTTCTCCAGTTTTATGCCAATGTGAGTGGGAATCTAGACAGAAGCGATATCCATAATGCTTTTGTGTTATCACACGGGATGTACTGCAGTGCCAGATCAGAGTAGATGGATGGAGAAAATGGTTCTTCATACCGCTCTTATGATGCGTGGGCAAGATGTCCCCACAGCTTAGACTGGCCGTCGTCATTACTCGCCGAAACAAATAACATTGGTGAATCTTCTGCCTGAGACAATTACAGTGAACAATATGTTAGAGGAATCCGTCGATGTAACGAGTTTAAGGGGCTGAGAAGATGTCCGGGTATCTCTGAGAGCGCACAGAAGAAGTCACCTTGGGAGAGTGGAATTCCCAATTACTAGCACCAGACCCGTGCGCCCACATGCGTGTCCTCGAGGTGAAAAGAGCGCAGGACGATATAAATTCGGCAAAGAGCAAGACAAATCATTGAAGCAAACGTGTCGCTGTAAAGATAGCGCCGGTAAGAGAAAAAGCAATAGCTATTGTATAACTGTAGGATTTCACCCAGGATATGAGACGAAAGTCCGAGATCGTCGTAATAGTGTTGAGGTCAGTACCTATCCTAATAAACTTTGAGTACACGAACAGAAAATATCGAGAAGATTACTCACCGGCGAGAATGAACAGCCCGTTCACATGACCAAGGGGCGAAAGCAAAGCGATGACTTTCGACAACCAGACCGCCCAAGCATCTCATATACATACAGGTACGAGCTCCTACTTGCAGACGACCTAGGGGACGCTGCTAGGGGACGAACCCGACTGTCTGCGAGAACATCCTTTCGGTGGTCCGAGATGAGATGTATCGCAGAAGAGAGATGGTACGAGAGACTGTCGGAGCAGAACAAGACGGAAAATGAAGGACTGTTGAATCGAACGTCGTGCTAATAGCAATAGGAAGATCTGGATGAATGTTAAATACAGCAGTCAAGATACAAGGAGTCGCTCACTAATACATCGTTGCTAACCAGGACCGCGTTGCGACCCACTTGCCCAATGAGGAGCCGGTATTCGATGGTATTGGTCTTGATGGTATTTCTCACGAAATCTCGTTCGGTCCCTCTCCAGCTTTGCCGTCAGACGGCGAATTCATGAAAGGAGCAATTCGAGGCCAAAAGAATAATGCAGAAAAGCAACGAACAGCTGAGATGAGTTCGCACTGATGAGGGTAACGACAGACAGACCACGTGCCAATTGTTTCCTTTTCATTTCTTCTTCATGTCGTGCCGCAACTGTGGATTCGTTCTCGAGTCACAGCCACAGAATACCAACAGCTCCGACAGCCTCATTTCACAAATTCTACGTGGGCAACGACCATTGCTCGACTCTGACCATGCACTGCTTAACGCCGAAATTGTCGAGTTGGAACAGCTGCAATCCTTGTATGCTGCCCAGCTTGAAGAGATCCGATTCCGTCAATGTGCTGGCCTGAAAGCCCTAGAGTGTCACCAATCGATTAATGCTCCCATTCGTCGTCTCCCCCGCGATATTCTCATCGAAATCTGCGATTCTATTTGCGAGTCTTGGTGGCAGGAAGCAGATGATAATTGGAGACTCCGACAACGGCGCGATAGTCTGGACATATCCGGCCTATTTGGCTTCTAGGTCGTGTCTGTGGGCTCTGGAGAGATACATTGCACATCTCGTCAGCATCCTGGGCTCGGAAGCTTGTCGTGCGGGCGCCATTCTCTACCTACGCTCTGGACCTATTGCGGACCTATCTAGAGCACACAGGCGAGCATCTTCTCAATCTGCATGTCGACTGTACCGTAGCTACGCGGGACAAAGAAATCATGTCTCTGCTTGTTCGATCCTGGAAAAATCTTCCTTAAGCTCGTGCACTGGCAGCTGTGAAGCCAATTCCGTACTGAACTGTGGTGTTCAAGTGTATCAACTCTTGTAGTGCTTAAATCTCGAGTTCATCTTCCGAGATGGCTACTCGATCGACGATGACATCCATTGGCCTTACGCGAATCTACACCCGAGCGTTCGATGTCCTCGACGGATGCTATACCTGAAGACAAGCACGAGCCAAAGACGACAAAGGAAGCACGAAGTCTTGAAAACTTCTGTCCAAATGGAAACTTTTCAAAAAAAATTATACACGATCTCCAAACAGTGGTACGAGGTATGGATGGGGTGCGTGTACTATTTCCAGTGCATTTTATGTTTTGAATTCGGCGTAAAGTTTTCGCTCAATGTTGCTTTAACTAGAGATAGCTCATTTCTCCGTTGCATGCTCAGTTCCTCATGACTATCGAAGCTCCACTCGCAGAGCACTTGGTTATCACGTAACCCCTCCCAAAAGACGAGCGTCCACGAATGTCTACCGCCAATGTATGTCCCGTGTCGTCAACGCTGCCATAAACGGTCTTAATACTACAGTCTTTGCATTGAATGAGATCGGACTGCATGAAGAGAATCGAGTCAGAAGTCACCCTAGGATTCAACCGATGCAGCTCATTGTCATACAGTATAAGCGTCGATTCTCTTCATACGAACACGTCACTACTGTAACCTTGGAAACACTTGGTACACACGGAAACCACAACCGTTGAAGTTATGCACTGATCCGCTCTTCTTACTCGACCTTTGCGATGGTCCACTGGTTCTCGGTCCCTACGATCTGTGCTCCGCTCTTGACTTGGACCTATATGCGATCAATCCTCAAATTCACATTCTCAACGAGGACAGCTGACTTACGATTGGGCCGATGTTCTTGTCCGTAAACCAATACAAGTCCAGACCCTCGGGAATGATCCTGACAGACGCGACGGTACATTTAACGGAAAACCTGATGCAGCTAACCATCGACTCACTCATAGTACCCATTGGAGGGTGTCGCAGTGGGGTCAACCTGCCAGTTCGTAGGCTTGGTAGACCAGACGAGCTTATGATCGGTTGTAGCGTTCTGTTGTATTTCTGGTTGGAAAGGGTCGACGATCTAAAGATTGGAGAGAAATACCGGATCCAAAGCGATATACAGTCCTTTGATACCCTTGACAGTGACACCGGTGACGCCACCATTGGGATTAACGGCCTTATTGAAGGTTAAAGTCTGTGACGGGGTCGGTCAGTATTAGGTGCTGCTCCTGAACATCAACGACAACTCACAGCGCCCTGAGGGACAGTGCCACTGCCATCGGCTGTTGCGACAATCTGGCCGTCTACATCACACTGGGAGCTGGTGATATAGTAACGAGTGTCGCGACCTTGAACGGTATAGTTCTGAGACATGATTGTTAGTTGTCGATATTGTTGGTGAGTTCAGGAGGGGAAGTGTGAGGATGTCCAGAGGCCAAGGATGGTTGTTTTATACTGCTCTGGGCGAGTGACCAAGACTCAAGTGTAGATGAACACGACGATTATCTGTGTTGACATATTTTTCTAAGGACCACTCAAGGCTCCGTCGACTCACTATGGCTTACAGCATGCTTTGGAGATTTCTCATGATCGTACGGCGATATTCCAGTCCGACGGGGGTCATTAGTGACTCACCGTTCATTGCGACAGAATTCTAGGATCTAAAGAGTCATTATTCATGCACTAATGTCATAATTCTAGTGGTTTTCACCACGCCACCTGTTTTCGTGGTAGTTTATTTGGTCGCAGCGCTTTCATATGACATTCCCTTCGTACTGAGACGGCTAAACACCGAATCTCGAGTCATGCGACTAAGCTGGACCTTACACAAACTCGGAAGTCTGATCTTGCGGCGCTGTGATTCCTCCTCCTCGAATGAATAGCAGAGGTCACCTGTAGATGCTGATCCACCATGGTACCGTCCAAGTGTATTCAAAATCTGAACGTTAAGCAACCTCTCATCAATTGTTAATTGATGATAACTTCATGACAAATAGACTTCTTTGACGGATCTTAGCGCGCGCTCCATTAGAATTCCGGATTTTGAAGTGCGAGAAACTCGGATCGAATATGCAAGACCAGGACCTACGTGTATGTGCCTTTACGGTCAGTGTTGGTTCACTTTCAGAACAGAAAAAGGGACTCTAAAAACGTCGTGAGTCCTCATTCCGTTTGTGAATGAAACGGAAAATGCAATAAATCTATGTCTTCTCTGGTGCCTCTTTCGCATACGGAAACACCGTGTTTTATCCGAATGACAAGTGGTTTCCTTTGTTCTGACCGCGAGAATACGGTCATGTTCACCCTATTTCCCTGGTTCTTTTCCTTCACCTATGATCTCATCTTTATGATTTGAAGTCAATGTGAGGTTTCACTTTCTCCGCAAAAGAAATGTACCGGCTCCAGCAGTTGCTTCTTGGTCCCTTGCTCCAATTTCAGAGAACCCGAAAATTAAATGGTATTCCTATCATCACCAATTCGCACTTAGTAGTTCTTCTCTTCAACCACTACCTCAAAGATAATGACGCGTTGAACCCTGGGGCATGCCCCCTCCTCAAGCGAGCGGCCTGGGTTAATATAGTTAAGTGCGGGTCGCTAAGTTCCTAGTAACACGCTGTACCACACAAAAAATTAATGAAGCGTCTCATATGTGCATTTTCCCTTCCATTGCTACCATTTCCATCTACCCGTCGCCAGAGTCTGTCTCAACCGCAAATTTATCGGCGACGATGCGACATTGTTAAAATTTTACTCCCAATGCTTGTTAATGTCCGGGGGTAACATGCATTCTTTCATGCAAAGTCGGTGCCGCTCTAGTGACTGCGCCGCTCACACATGGCAATAACTATATCAATTGTAACCTGTGATAGGGTCACGGATGGACGACACTTTGACAGGATCCTTGCAGGGCTTGCACCTATAAGGGGGTTATGAGCACCCATCTTGCCGTACCTACGTCACAGACTCCAGTCGGAGTACTTGTGGAGTAAAAGAAGAGTTGGTCATACTGGCTATTGATTCTCCGTTTACAAAGGACTTGGGGTGTCAGAAGGGGTGGAGCATGCCAGGAGGTCCAGAAGTAATGTAGTGGTGGTACATGACGGCGGAAGGCACCAGGAAGCACTGTTAGGCCGGTAAAATTTTCTGCGAACTCAAGATATTGTGACATTTTGGACTGAAGTTCTAATCGTAAGGATGAGTTCCTACCCATGAGTTCAAAGATGAAGTGAAATTTCTACTGTTTAGGCAAAGGAAAAGAACCATAGTTGAAAAGGTGTTCCCGTGTTCAGTACAAAGGAAACTACTTTGTATTTAGAGAAAAGAAGTCGTGTCATACACGACCAAAGAGGACATAGTTTTCCTTGCATTTTCCGTTTTGCTGCGTCCACAGGGAATGAGGTATCACAGCATTGTCAGAATATTTTTTACCTTTGGAAATGAATCGATCTCAGCAGTGAGAGCACAGCCTACCAGGACCCGAGTTATGAGACGCGGAAGTTGTCATATTTAAGCCTTGTGGAGTGAAAGAAGAGCCGCACGTGCTCTTTGTTCGAGATTCTCGTTTGACAAAGAGATGGGCGATGCCAAGAGGTCACGTTATGGTGGCGCACGACGGAATGCGCCAAGAAGCAACTGCTGGAGACGGTATATTTTCTTTGCGGAGAAAGTGAAACCTCACATTGACTTCAAATCATAAAGATGAGATCATAGGTGAAGGAAAAGAACCAGGGAAATAGGGTGAACATGACCGTATTCTCGCGGTCAGAACAAAGGAAACCACTTGTCATTCGGATAAAACACGGTGTTTCCGTATGCGAAAGAGGCACCAGAGAAGACATAGATTTATTGCATTTTCCGTTTCATTCACAAACGGAATGAGGACTCACGACGTTTTTAGAGTCCCTTTTTCTGTTCTGAAAGTGGACCAACACTGACCGTAAAGGCACATACACGTAGGTCCTGGTCTTGCATATTCGATCCGAGTTTCTCGCACTTCAAAATCCGGAATTCTAATGGAGCGCGCGCTAAGATCCGTCAAAGAAGTCTATTTGTCATGAAGTTATCATCAATTAACAATTGATGAGAGGTTGCTTAACGTTCAGATTTTGAATACACTTGGACGGTACCATGGTGGATCAGCATCTACAGGTGACCTCTGCTATTCATTCGAGGAGGAGGAATCACAGCGCCGCAAGATCAGACTTCCGAGTTTGTGTAAGGTCCAGCTTAGTCGCATGACTCGAGATTCGGTGTTTAGCCGTCTCAGTACGAAGGGAATGTCATATGAAAGCGCTGCGACCAAATAAACTACCACGAAAACAGGTGGCGTGGTGAAAACCACTAGAATTATGACATTAGTGCATGAATAATGACTCTTTAGATCCTAGAATTCTGTCGCAATGAACGGTGAGTCACTAATGACCCCCGTCGGACTGGAATATCGCCGTACGATCATGAGAAATCTCCAAAGCATGCTGTAAGCCATAGTGAGTCGACGGAGCCTTGAGTGGTCCTTAGAAAAATATGTCAACACAGATAATCGTCGTGTTCATCTACACTTGAGTCTTGGTCACTCGCCCAGAGCAGTATAAAACAACCATCCTTGGCCTCTGGACATCCTCACACTTCCCCTCCTGAACTCACCAACAATATCGACAACTAACAATCATGTCTCAGAACTATACCGTTCAAGGTCGCGACACTCGTTACTATATCACCAGCTCCCAGTGTGATGTAGACGGCCAGATTGTCGCAACAGCCGATGGCAGTGGCACTGTCCCTCAGGGCGCTGTGAGTTGTCGTTGATGTTCAGGAGCAGCACCTAATACTGACCGACCCCGTCACAGACTTTAACCTTCAATAAGGCCGTTAATCCCAATGGTGGCGTCACCGGTGTCACTGTCAAGGGTATCAAAGGACTGTATATCGCTTTGGATCCGGTATTTCTCTCCAATCTTTAGATCGTCGACCCTTTCCAACCAGAAATACAACAGAACGCTACAACCGATCATAAGCTCGTCTGGTCTACCAAGCCTACGAACTGGCAGGTTGACCCCACTGCGACACCCTCCAATGGGTACTATGAGTGAGTCGATGGTTAGCTGCATCAGGTTTTCCGTTAAATGTACCGTCGCGTCTGTCAGGATCATTCCCGAGGGTCTGGACTTGTATTGGTTTACGGACAAGAACATCGGCCCAATCGTAAGTCAGCTGTCCTCGTTGAGAATGTGAATTTGAGGATTGATCGCATATAGGTCCAAGTCAAGAGCGGAGCACAGATCGTAGGGACCGAGAACCAGTGGACCATCGCAAAGGTCGAGTAAGAAGAGCGGATCAGTGCATAACTTCAACGGTTGTGGTTTCCGTGTGTACCAAGTGTTTCCAAGATTACAGTAGTGACGTGTTCGTATGAAGAGAATTGACGCTTATACTGTATGACAATGAGCTGCATCGGTTGAATCCTAGGGTGACTTCTGACTCGATTCTCTTCATGCAGTCCGATCTCGTTCAATGCAAAGACTGTAGTATTAAGACCGTTTATGGCAGCGTTGACGACACGGGACATACATTGGCGGTAGACATTCGTGGACGCTCGTCTTTTGGGAGGGGTTACGTGATAACCAAGTGCTCTGCGAGTGGAGCTTCGATAGTCATGAGGAACTGAGCATGCAACGGAGAAATGAGCTATCTCTAGTTAAAGCAACATTGAGCGAAAACTTTACGCGAACTTCAAAACAAAAAATTAACTGGGAACAGCGCACGCACCCCATCCATACCTCGTTCCACTGGTTGGAGGTCGTCTGTATAATTTAGAATCAACGATTCCATTTGAACGGTTTTCAAGACCTTCCCCTTCGTGCTTCCTTTGTGCTTGGCTCTTGCTTATGTTTAGATATGACATCCGTAGAAGAACATCGAACGCTCTGGTGTAAAGTCGCACAGGGCTAATGGGTGTCATCGTCGATCGAGTAGCCATCTCGGAAAATGAAGTCGAGATATAAGCACTACAACTCGTTGATACACCTGAACACCACAGTTCAGTATAAAATTGCCTTCACAGCTGCCAGTGTACGAGCTTAAGAGATATTCTTCGGGATGTAAATGGAAGAGAAGCTCCTGACTGGTAAGGTGAAGTAAAGTGAGCTCCTTGATAGTACGGTGGCGAGTTTATCCCTGACAGAGCTCTCAGTCACACGTGACTCGTATTCGTTCAGTAATCGGTCGCAGTCACATCATTTTGGTGCTGAGCTGATTGATTACATCACTTAACAGAAACCTTTGTGAAATCAAACGTCGACCATTTCTCATTAATTCTTATTCATCCTTTCGTCGGCGCCGTAGCAACGGAAAGCATTCATTTTTCAAGGTGTCAACGAAAGCAGGACCAATCTTTAGAGTCACGACTCGCTTTGGATAGACCATGTCCCAGGCTATCCACAGTACAACGTACGAAGCGGTTGCTGGCCTGCTCATTGTCGCCTAATTTTGTTCTGACATCGCCCTGTGTGATTGCGGCCGCTGGCAGTAGAGATACCCATCACTCCCGTCTCTTGGAGTTTTACCATGGCGGTCGACTATTGTTCAAGTGGCCAGGCATCGTAACTAGTCGAGCCTCCATTGTTGGGTAGTGCTCGAAAGCGCCCAGCATTTTTGCCGTCTTTTTACTGGGATGAAGACTTTGACTACCAGCATTTATGCAGGGAGTACATGCTATTTCATCGTGGGCGGCCTCTCTTTGTCTCCTCTGCTTCACTAAGCCTTTTCTTCCCTGTCTCGTTCTTGTGTCCTGTTCCTGTTCCTATTCCCGGTATGTTTGCATGCCCATTGTATTCCAGGTTCCTGTGCATTGTTGTCCCTATGTTTGCGTTTGTCTCATCCGTTTGCCCTTCATGTCATCCCGTTCGACTATTTTTATCTATCCGAAAACTACACCAGCCGTCCGTGTGTCGTGTATCACACCTGTGCGGTCGTCTCCTTCATCACCTTGACACCCTCGTCTCTCCAAGCCTGTAGACCACTACTACCCCGTAAGGGTTACATGGTCAGCATTTGGCATCGACGTACTGAAGGCATTCCGGTCATCTTCCTACCGAATCACGCGTGTGCTCTCTAGGTATTAAGTGCGATCAGTGGCGAAAGATGTAGTTACGATCCGAGGTCCACAAAGTATGCATGACCTTCCCTCTCTCAGACCCAAGCTCGTTCAAGCATCTGTCGTCTTCAATGTACACCGATTCTCGAGTCTCTGCTCCGCGCGACACATTCAATAGTATGGTTACAGGGATATGAGTCTTCGTGTCCACGGCGCATAGTATGCTATGTGAAGGCATGGGATCTGTCGTTTCTGATCGCAACCTTGTACCGGTACCAATACCAACACCAACACTGCTTGTCTGTATTGTTGAATCTTCCGCCTTTTTGTACCATTCCTTCCTTTCATTTTTATTTATTCATAATCTTGTGGTCTGTGCTCAAAGCTGAAAGGGACTGAACTAAGAACACCATCGCATCGAGCTTACTTATTGGGCAGGGGTAGCGAGGTACTGGTCATCAATGGTGTATTGGTCAGTAACTTGTCTCTTCAAGTGTATCTAAATTTTACCCAGCCTGAGGTACCTGCGGCCAGTCATCCTACTACCGTGTCATTATCATAACAGTCAATCCAGTATCACATCCTTCGCCTTCCGTTTCGACGGTCTATTACAGATCTGTTACTGCCTCTTTCTTGCAACAATATCGACTTCATTCTTCATCTCGTGTCCTTTCTACCTATCGCTCTGTGATATCACCAAATACTATCTTCAAGTGTCCGTCTAATCTTTGGCCGGTTCCTATTATTCCTTTCATGCGACATTTATGCTCTTTAGCATCGTGTCATCTCCCGCATGTCCCTGATAGTAACGATTAAAACACAAGTATTTAATAGAGGTTCACTACGTACACAGTAGTTTCAATCTCCTCCAGAATTAGCCTAGATTCGCCTTGGTCTACGTAGGTCACGTTTGAATGATCACGGCATCTTGCTCGCGATTGTCTGCCTGCTTTGCAAATGAAACTTGTTGGGAAGAGAAGCAAAGAGAAGAGTAAGTGAGAATCAAACTGCTGCGTTCTGTACCAATGGTTACCCAATGAGCCTGAGGCCTTTCAAGTTCGCGCAATGCATTCTACTCATACAATAAGCCTCCCTCAGGAGAGACGTTCCAAATCAAAGCATCTGTTCATTGTCGGCTCCGACAAAGGGTTGCGGTGATTGTTAATAAGTACCGTCACAGTGTTCAATGACGAGATGCATAATTCAGACCGGGCTATAAAATCACTGACATCTCCCGCGATTTTTGATTTGTCGATGCAAATTGTGACGGACTTCCAGATTTGACTAGGCGATCAAAGGTCACCGAAACCGACACAACGGCTTCGGCGAGGGTTCCAAAGAATCTCGAAAACGAGTTCGAAACCCGTGGTATAACAGGCCGACAAATCGCGCGTCCGTCATGACCCGAACCCGCTTCAACGTAAATGACTGTCGTATGTATCAGAATGGGGGTACACTCCCGATATGAAATACACAACAAAAGCGTGTACGTACCTGGAGTTTCGTCTTCTGCGAGAAGTATTCGTGAGTAATCAAGTGTAGCTAGTTACGACGAGGCACCCGATTTGCTGAATGCATCGTGGTATAATTATAACGCTGCTCTAGCCTAGGCCTTAATCCAGAAAGCGTGTCGATACGCGTATAAAAGGACGGCCTGGACGATTATCTTTCTTCAGCATCACAATGTCTGCCCCAGAAACCAAATTTGCACCTACTCAATCCTCTTCCGTCCTCGGTGGACAGATCGTCGGCCGCTCTGAGCGCCAGGCTGTTGCCCCTCCCGCGGCCTTGAAGCTCCGTCTTGACCTTAACCTCGAGGTTGAGATTGCCATCCAGGCGAAGGTCAACGGTGACATTACCTTGTCGCTCCTGTGAGGCGAATTCCTTGGTGTTGTTGGGCGTGCGGAAGCTGATTGTCTGATTTTTAGCCAGTAGATGTGCGATAGATTTAGGGAGCTGGAGTTGGGTTGCATTAGCTGTATCGAGGTAAGGAGTTGTTCTGTAACTTCGTCGCTTTCGTGCTCAGACTTGTGATACTAGAAATTGTCCATATCTTTGTCGGCTGCGGCATTCTCGTCCTCTTCTGTTCCCTTACCTACACCGTAGTGGTATTTAGGAGCGTCATATACCTGTGGGAAATCGATATCAGTGTTTTTTCGAGATCATAGTTTTGGTGTGAACCTGACATTCGTTACGGTTGTACTTGAATGGTCGGCGAACCCGCGATAAAGTCTTTGTACTACTCGGAGATGATGATGACAAACACTATTTTGGTCAAGTGAGCGCCTCCTTGTGTTAGAACACCGGCGGACCCGAAGGATGCACTCTTCATTTTTCGCCTTGTCACTTGGGAACTTTCATGATACCGGAGCTTTTCATTCGCTCCTGTCATCAGAAATAAGCGCCAATGAATCGAACTGGATAGTGATTAATCGGAAGACCTATCGTTTGCCGCGACTCGATCTCACGGAATTGGTTAGATATCGCTCTGTACTTCTAACCTCGTGAAGAGCTGTGAATATCGCTGACCGGTGGCAACAAGAAGAAAATACCAGTAACAGATTGGTACGTCTTAAGCTTATCCTCGAGCCCGACAGGTTGTAACACTTTTTACGCGTGGTAAACATGCATTCGAGAAACTGTAAAAGTTAAACGTCACCGAATGCATCAATATTGGACCAAGCCATGGCGATTGAAGACTACACACCACAAGAAACGGCGTTAGCACTTGAATTACTTTCAAACAACAGACATGGAACAGACTTCCAGACGTTAAACAAGCGATGGATGTGGACCAAGTGCATATGAGGGTGTATATGCAGTTAGACCTGTCAGAGTCAACCCGACGGTCGAGGGTGATGGTTTGTGTAATTGCCGGAATCGCCAATTCGATCGGATCAGGCGGCCACGTGTAAGCTGTGACACTCTTTCATCATCTCATCCGTACTCCGCCGCAGAGGCGTCCGTAACAGCGTGTTGAGGGCCTTTACCCTCACCTTATCTGAAATGCAGTGTGTTTCCATTCTCAAAGGCTCAAAAGTCCTTCAATTTTTCTTTTACTCTGGCACAAATTACGTCGCTCTGTATGACTTCTGTACTACTCAGGCTATCATCCTCAAGACTGCTCGCAAGGATAGGAAACCTCAGACTTCTCGCACTTTTCTCAGCTCTGGACCTCAGCACTGTCCCCATGGGGCCTGAGAGGTGGCCATCAAGAAAGTTCAGTTCATGAAGTCTCCACGGGTCTTGAACCACGAGTCTTCTGCTATGTTAAGAGGCACCGCAATATCTCTGGCAAGAAGGCTGCTACTCGAATAGAATGCTTTGGTGACAGTACTCCCTCCTGCCTTCATTGGAAATGCAGCATGGCATTATCACCTGCATGCCGGTCATCGCCATCAAGGACTACGATATTCTCTCCGCCTTAACGTTCACGTATGGTTCGACGTTTTCGAAAGAGGAGGCTGTGGTGATCATCGCCTTGGCCACTAGTGATGCCGCCGATGAATGCAGCATCCCCAGTCACTAGTGTTACTGGTATTCCCGGAAATTTATAACATCATCTCCTGGAGACGCAGGTGAGGACACTAAAGCGCCGCTTGAGGGTGATAGAGGCATCGGAAGACCCGAGATGCTGAAGACGGTAAACGATTTGGTGTCGAGTATCCTCGTACCATCTTATGATACGGAAAAAACGGCTCGACGCGTCGCGCAAGCCGTCGTCGCAAGGGAAAGACAGGGAAGGAAGAGAGAAAACGGAAATGCTGGAAGCAAGGTCAAGAGAAGAAGTTGCATTGTGCAGGAAGGTACAGCATGGATGGGTTGCATGTACTGTTCTCGATTAGTTTTTTGTTTTGAAGCTTGTGTAATTTGCTTCGGTCTCTTATTGCAATTAGAGATGGCTCATATTTTGCTGGTCGTTTGCTCAGTTCCTCTTGGCTATTGAATCTCAACTCGCAGATCACATTTTCATCGCATAACCCCTCCCCAAAGACGAGCATGCACGAATGTCTTTCTCCGATGTATGTCCCGTGTTGTACAGGAGTCTTGCGGCCTTTGCACTGAACGAGATCGGACTGCATGAAGAGAATCGAGTCAGAAGTCACCCTAGGATTCAACCGATGCAGCTCATTGTCATACAGTATAAGCGTCGATTCTCTTCATACGAACACGTCACTACTGTAATCTTGGAAACACTTGGTACACACGGAAACCACAACCGTTGAAGTTATGCACTGGTCCGCTCTTCTTACTCGACCTTTGCGATGGTCCACTGGTTCTCGGTCCCTACGATCTGTGCTCCGCTCTTGACTTGGACCTATATGCGATCAATCCTCAAATTCGTGTTCTCAACGATGACAGCTGACTTACGATTGGGCCGATGTTCTTGTCCGTAAACCAATACAAGTCCAGACCCTCGGGAATGATCCTGACAGACGCGACGGTACATTTAACGGAAAACCTGATGCAGCTAACCATCGACTCACTCATAGTACCCATCGAAGGGTGTCGTAGTGGGGTCAACCTGCCAGTTCGTAGGCTTGGTAGACCAGACGAGCTTATGATCGGTCGTAGCGTTCTGTTTTATTTCTGGTCGGAAAGGGTCGACGATCTAAAGATTGGAGAGAAATACCGGATCCAAAGCGATATACAGTCCTTTGATACCCTTGACAGTGACACCGGTGACGCCACCGTTGGGATTAACGGCCTTATTGAAAGTTAAAGTCTGTGACGGGGTCGGTCAGTATTAGGTGCTGCTCCTGAACATCAACGACAACTCACAGCGCCCTGAGGGACAGTGCCACTGCCATCGGCTGTTGCGACAATCTGGCCGTCTACATCACACTGGGAGCTGGTGATATAGTAACGAGTGTCGCGACCTTGAACGGTATAGTTCTGAGACATGATTGTTAGTTGTCGATATTGTTGGTGAGTTCAGGAGGGGAAGTGTGAGGATGTCCAGAGGCCAAGGATGGTTGTTTTATACTGCTCTGGGCGAGTGACCAAGACTCAGGTGTAGATGAACACGACGATTATCTGTGTTGACATATTTTTCTAAGGACCACTCAAGGCTCCGTCGACTCACTATGGCTCACAGCATGCTTTGGAGATTTCTCGTGATCGTACGGCGATATTCCAATCCGACGGGGGTCATTAGTGACTCACCGTTCATTGCGACAGAATTCTAGGATCTAAAGAGTCATTATTCATGCACTAATGTCATAATTCTAGTGGTTTTCACCACGCCACCTGTTTTCGTGGTAGTTGATTTAGTCGAAGCGCTTTCATATGACATTCCCTTCGTACTGAGACGGCTAAACACCGAATCTCGAGTCATGCGACTAAGCTGGACCTTACACAAACTCGGAAGTCTGATCTTGCGGCGCTGTGATTCCTCCTCCTCGAATGAATAGCAGAGGTCACCTGTAGATGCTGATCCACCATGGTACCGTCCAAGTGTATTCAAAATCTGAACGTTAAGCAACCTCTCATCAATTGTTAATTGATGATAACTTCATGACAAATAGACTTCTTTGACAGATCTCAGCGCGCGCTCCATTATAATTCCGGATTTTGAAGTGCGAGAAACTCGGATCGAATATGCAAGACCAGGGCCTAGGTGTATGTGCCTTTACTGTTGGAGTTGGTCCACTTTCAGAACTGAAAAAGGGACTCTAAAAATGTCGTGAGTCCTCATTCCGTTTGTGAATGAAACGGAAAATGCAATAAATCTATGTCTTCTCTGGTGCCTCTTTCGCATACCGGGACAGCCTGTTTTATCCGAATGACAAGTGGTTTCCCTTGTTCTGACCGCGAGAATACGGTCATGTTCACCCTATTTTCTTGGTCTTTTTCCAGCAAAGATATGATCTCATCTTTACGATTTGAAGTCAACGTGAAGTTTCACTTCCTCCGCAAAGAAAATGTACCGTCTCTAGCAGTTGCTTCTTGGCGCCTTCCGTCGTGCGCCACCACAACGTGACCTCTTGGCATGCCCCATCTTTTGGCAAAAGAGAATTACCAGTGAGCATGATCGACTCTTCTTCCACCACAAGGCATAAAAATGACAACATCAGCGTCCCATAACCGCCCTTGTAGGTGCAGGGCCTGCGAGCATCGTGTCAAAATTGGTCATCCAGCTGCGGTCCTATGACAAGCTTCAATAAATGGAATTCTTGTGGGTGAAGTTACCACGGCGTCACCCAATTTGCTTGAAGGGATGAATGTTCATTTCATCTAAGTAAGCATTATGCCCGGTGAAATTTTACTCTTCCCTAGGCAGATTCTTAGTGGAAAATACGAACACCTGCCAAATGCGATGATGCGCTGTTGAGCCGTGTCACCATCCGGTCGAAAAAGGGTATGCCATGATTTGTCCGGACAAAATTAACTGACTGACAGAATCTCGTGCCGATATATTTCTGAGGTCCTGGTGGAGATGGGTGAGCTAATAGGGTAGATGGCAACATCGTTCCCAAAAATGGTCGGCGAACCTCAACGGACTATTTGCAGCACATCGTAGAGCAAAATGGACAACATTTGCATTACCGCCTCTTTCCTAACGCCGGGGCAGGGTGAGATGGACCAAGAATAAACACCTCTTGAATGTTGATGTCCCATGGGGCGTGAATGTCACTTCAATAGAAGACAATAAGCTCCGGAGATAGACTATACCGACTGCTGTCATCCTTGAGGTCATGCGGAAGTGCCCACTATGAGTGAAAGAAATGACTTCTACCTTCGAGATAAAACAGTATAATGTTCACCTCGTCATGACGCGGCTCTTTAGGATTGAAGTGTTCGTAAGATCACTCTTCTGCTACCGCAGCTTTAGGAACCAGTAAGATATTCAGGCCATGCCAAATCGTTCGCAATACGGATATCCGCAATGAGGGACGAAGACATGCTCTTGTATTAGCAAATTTCAACCTCTATCGGTCACATACAAGTCTTTGCCGGCACTCTGAGATGTATTGTATAGATCGTGTTTCGAACTGGTAGTGCGAGTATCTGGAGATCGCTGGGTCAATTAGAGGCCTCGATATAGGAGATATGCTACATACCAAATGAACGTGCAATACGTCCCATGGATAGACGATAACATTGGTGAGAGTCGGATCCTGTTATCCGCGAATGCTCAGATAACGGCGTTCGTCCGCTTCAACAAAAGTGTGCATTGATGAGGAAATCGTAGAGATGAGACCCAGAAGGCGGTCATGGCTAGAAAAAGCGAACAGTTGCAATTAAGAACAAGCTCCGGTGATATGACTCGAAGAGGGAAGTGGCTATGTTGAAAACCGGGCTCGAAGACAACCTTTCTCCAGTCGCCTTCATGCTCAAACCGCATGTGGTGGCAAAACGTGGTGTCGTGTGCAGCTTCGGCTAATGCGAAAGAGCTCATATTGGCTGTCAGCGTTCCCATCGTAGCAGAAACGTCGCGCAGGATGAGAGAACGGTTGACGTCGACAGGGAGTTGGTAGGTCAGGCGCGTTCAACGAAGGCATTGTCCAATATCTCCCATCTCTTCGAACTTCCACCCGACACCTAGTGGAATAGATGCTTATATATGAGCTTGAAGACAGGTATTCAAATACCGATAAAAATCAAGCATAAGGTGATGTCCGGATAGCCACATGATCCTGTCCTTGAGGTGATAGCTCAGTACGGTGCTATTTTCTCGTCACCAGCAACATTGCAGGTAGGACTGCAGCCATGTCAGAGATCCCAGCTACAACACTTGAAGGAGTTGACAGTTAAGGCGTCGGTGCGGTCGCAACATCCGGCACAAGGTAGCGGAACGAGAGACAATTGTAACTCCGACACCACTCCGCCGCCATCTGCCGATTGCGAAGTTCACCACAACCCAATCCGAAGTTGGACCTGTTCCAATGTAATCTCCAGAATAACACCATTTTACTACGGTAGCAATGCCAAGACAACAACCAATCTCTCACCAGTCTTCTGGGATGCATAACCACTTAAATCACTCGAACAAATGCTACTGGTCACGAAATGAATTATAGAAAAGTAACGGAAGGCATAACAATGGAACATTCAATACATCTCCTATCCCACTATCACGGTCCATTTAGCGTCAAGAAATTTCTAGGTACGGCACACGTTCAGCTACTTCACAGCCCGTCTGTCAAGGCAATAGCGACTAACCTGAAATTCAGATCGTTCGTGCGGGATGTGCCCAATTGCGGCGACATGTCTACTCACTATAGACGCGTACCAACAGTTAGCCTTGTTCTTGGACGGCCAGTCAAGAAATACTCACAGGAGGGACAAGGTAATATCACCATTGACTTTGGCCTGGATAGCGATCTCCACCTCAAGGTTGAGGTCAAGGCGCAGCTTCACAGATGCGGGAGGTGCAGCCGCCTGCCTGTTGGAGCGGGCAGCAACCTGCTGTCCACCGGCAGCGAAAGAGGGAGAAGAGAACTTGGTAGCGGTTTCTGGGGCAGACATTGTCGTTGAACTGAAGACTTTCTGTCAAAGAGTCCAGCTTTTATACCGTACCTCCGGCACGGTGTTCGCCCGCATCCCCGTCGCAACTCTACCCATTCTGGATTCCAGTCGCGACATGTCTACCAGTACGTAAGTTTTGCGCGATCCTGTGATACTTCATCCTGGTCTAATTTCGTAAACGCAGTAGATGTGGACGCGCCTCCAAATCAAATTGAACAAAATCGAGACCAGAAGCGCTCTACGGAGAACCAATTATATTTGCCGTCAACGCGGACGACGGGTGTGGCTGGAGACCCGACGCTCGCTGGTCTTCCATTTCTACGTTGCTGCGTACATATTTATTGTCGCGAAACGGGAGCTTGAACGTCCTACCAAACGTTCGTCGTAGAACTCGGCTCCCGCGGAAATATTGGGCGAAAGGTGACAACGGAAGAAATCAATACCGAGTTCTCCGAAGCTCGAACGCCGTGCGATGTCAAGCGGCTTTGATTCCTGTGTCGGTACCTCGGAATGGAGCTTGACATTCTCAACTTGGAAGATGGGTCTAATGACCTTCATTGAAATTAGACGCCGGCCCCGGGAATAATTGAACAGCTTGTTTCTGTCGCTCCTATAATTCCTCCATCATTGACACTGCTAATTGAAACACGAACAGATGCACGGGAACTTTTAAATTAAATATCATCGTTTAGGCACGCGGGACGCGAGAATACTGAATGCGTACAAAGCCAAGAAAAGTCATTTTTCTCGAACCTCAATATTGTTGCTGCTGACAGCGAGCTTCGAGGCCAGCTCTCTGACGACTTACGAGACGTTGTGGCCTAGGCGTATCTGAGAATCTGGCCTGGACGACTTCATTGGATGGAACGGGATCGGTGACGCACGGGAGTCGTGTTTCCAGCCTATGCTCCGGTTGTTCCCTTGGGCTTTAAGTCTTCGCTGCAACGTAACGGATCAATCAGCACGAAGTGTTCCCCGAAGGGGGCGCTGACGCTCAGATTTAACCTCAATTTCACAAAAGTTATGGGAACATTACACTCAAACTTCTTTCAAGCCATCGATTAGGCTTAGTTTAGTCACCCCGCTCTTTCGAGGTCGGTGGCCTTTGCAGTTCCTCATTGACAAGAGGGATATCTTAAATAGGGTGGAATAATAGTGTTATCCATTCGTATCTCTCACGTATCCTTCGCACTATGATTCGGAGCAGCAGCCCTTCTCCTGCATTCATTAACCTGGCGGCTTGCAATGGGTGACTTAAACTATAGACCTGTTATATATCATTCACACAAAAATAGTCGATAAAAAAAGGGCATTGGGAAAGTGCTGCTAATATACAAGTTACAACGGTATACATGAACCATCCTCCCGGACATCCGTTGATCCACCCTACATCAATCAACTGAAATCCATCCGAAAACCAAAATCAAAATACTAGCAATGAAAACACATCAGCACAAGAAAACGGCATCAATTAAAAAGACCCCCAAACCTGATAATCCAAGGAATCTGTTTTGCTTTCGCTCGTACCAAGTGGGTTCACTCACTACAATCATAATTCAGTGGCGAAGCTCACTGCAAATTGAATGGTCCACTTACAGGAGCGAGAGGGTGATATCACCGTTGACCTTGGCCTGGATGGCGATTTCGACCTCCAAATTAAGGTCCAACCTGAGCTTCAACGCCTCCTTGGGGGCGACAGCTCCAGCGCCGACACGGGCGGTCAACTGGGCATCCCTAGCTTCAGCCTCAGCAGAGGCACCGAGAACAGACATACGAGTTTGAGCGGCAGACATTACGATTGTGAATGGGGCCTGAGAAAGGTGCGACAGTCCTTTTATACGAGGATTGAGGGTATGAGCAACGTCACATCATAGTATAGAGGGAAGCGGTTACAGGATTCCATTGGCATTTCGGAAATCCGACGAATGAACGTGTCTGTACCCGGGACGTAAGATCTGCTGGGGCTTTGAGACCGGTGGGGTACTTCCATGGAAACTTGACAGAGTGTGAGTCCAGCCTCTGCATCGCAGCCTAAGGTTACACGAAGGTACATCGAATGAATATGGATATGTATGGACCGGCTCCTGTTGAGATCAACCGAATAAGCCAACGTGCAAATATCACCCTGGGGACCTTCCATGTAGGTTTACAGCGAGGCCCCGGGAAAATTAGATGACGCGATCGACACATTGTGCTCGATTGTATTGGCTTCAGTTACACGCAGGTCATGGGAGGTCTGATTGTGGGTTTTATCGGACACGCCCAGTCAGCGTTCCCGTGGGTATGGACTAGAACGCGAGCGTAATGTAACGAGAACATGAAACCGAGTCTAGGCTGGTCGCGTCAGCGTAGTTATTCAGTCAATGGCAACTGGTTCCGCGGACCAGAACTATGGACCTATAAGCGCCCATAAGACATCGAACGTTTCTGGTTGTTTCCAAGACGAGAATATTCATGAATGAGAGAATAGCCGTAGAAATAGATGAGGACGATAACAACGATGTTAGCTATGGAGCTCCTAGTCCTCCTGTGATGTTCAAAGTCGTGGAGAGAGAATCCAGATGACAGGGAGTGGTAACGTTCACACTGCGCTTTCTTGATTCTCATTAGAGAGAGCCTGAGTTACAAAGACTCACTTTCACTGCAGAGGCAATATCACGTTACATTCAAATTTCCCCACTTAGCTGGCCAACCAGCCCACTCAGTGTTTCCGACCACTGTTTCGCTACAATGCTACGTGCGGCCAAAGAACCATCGTTTGCAAACAGTCAACCAGAAGAAACGATGACGCTCAGCTAGGATCAATTTCGGAAACGGTTCTGTAAGTCCAGGTACCGGTTCGTCACTGTTGGCGATACGCTGGTGCAATGAGATTGGATGATGTCTTGGAATTTTTTCTGGAATGAGGTCCTTGCTAGGGTTAAAGAAAATTATAGAACATTAGTACCAGAATGTCAAGACGCACGCAAATGGTAGTGGAACATCGGAAACCTACGTTTAATTTTTCGGAAATCTCCGAAGCCTCTCTTCCTTGGACCACGACCACGATGAACTACGCCTATGATAGTGGAGGTATATTAGGTTTCTTCCACCAACCCTCATGGCGATGGACATTGTAGGTTTGTACGTCTTCTTCGACTCGTACTGCCTATGCTGAAACAGGATCTTACAGATGGTTACTATTTGATCTCTGTAGCGAACGAAATGCGCACATTATCTAGCCCCTGGGCGTGAACTGGCGAGCTTTACGTCTCTGGTTGTGTCCTACCTCTCTGTACCAAGGCGCTGGATTGATTACTCCAAAAGATCGAATGATAAGGGAACCTGCGACGCGTCGATGATCAATGTCTTTGATATCTTTTCCATCTCAAGTATGTAATACTTGTCATTCTTACCCCCGGTAGAGGTCATGACCCTTTCAAGAGACATAGGCCCAACGTCAACATTTGGCCCGATGTCGATCATCGTCCTGCATCGTGTTTCAATGACTCCAGCGTCCACTCCTTCCTCTATTCCTCCCTTGTTCCATGCGTCAATTCTGGTTTCATTCAAGCTTAATTGAATTTGTCTCTCAGAACGTAGCAGACTATTGGTTCGAGCGCCTTGAGGACTGAGCGGCGAAACAGAGTATGAAAAAGAAGATACTAATTTACAGCATATTGTGATAGGTTCCTTGCTACCGCCACGGGCCAGCGCATCACCTCCCATCATTCATTCTCGACAAGTTCAGGTTTCTTGATCCTTCGCTGGTCATAGGTTGCCCGCTTAGCCATACTAGCGATCACCAGTTACCGGTAGTTCGCGGCACGCAAAAAAATTGTGTTCTGCTTTCAACTGTCCTTCAAATTGGCCGATGTTGGATCCTTTGTGTCGTTCTTGCACTGACACCACCGCCAGAACTCTATCGCATTTTTACATAAAGCAGGGTACGTTCTACCCATCGCATTCCCTATATTCCCACCGAGGCTCTCTGTTTAGGAAAGTATCTAGACCAGCCACTGTAGTCAATGAACCTTATGCATTCAAAGAGATCCATCGCCAAATGTATATCGCCAAGACTCTGGGAATGTTCAGTATAATTACCGCGTTGTTCAACTCACGATGTCAAGGTGCACTGTCGACCTTTTGAAAAAGACCACCAGGGCCTTATTAAACTACAAGGACATGGAGTTAGATAGGTTGGGGGCTCTCCCCTTTACGGAGCAGTTCCGTCAGCGGGCCAGAAATCCTCATCCTCTCCATCCAAACAAGCACCAGTCCATAATTCACTACCATCAGAACCTGTCCATCCCGAACATTTGACCTTTCGAACGATCCAGTCAATGCACCGTGACCCAAGGGGAAGAACGCCACCGATCCTCCAGTGTCTTCACAAATGTCGAAGCTTGCGAGGAAGAACGATAAGACAAATGAAAAGTGTACTATTGCAAGAATAGGGCCGCGATAGCCATGAAAAATTTTAGCAGAAAATATTAGCTTTCCGTGTCTCTAGTTTGGGAGCAATAGGACGCACATTTATCATCAAACAATGCCCTCAGAGGAAGACTTAGGACTGCAGTCGTGATGGCCAGGAAGAACGTCGTTCTCCTAATCATACAGCATTGTGGCAGTCATCGTCAATTTTCTGCAGTACACGTTCGTCTTTGGACCTCTAGTATTCCCGCGGTGCTTTTCGGAGGTCGACTCTCGGTGCAGGCTCCCCTAGAACACGCTTCCTTGGATTTCCAGATAGAATAAAGAGCTTATCGCAGCTGGGCATAGATTATGTCGCACAACATTGCATAAAATCAAATTCGACTTGGAGTATTCTGTCAGATTAGTAAAAGATGATAAGATATCCCGTACGAAACCAAGACAAAGTTCGAGCTGTCACTGTCCGCGCTTGTTATCGAACATGTGATTTGTGACACTGGTGTCAATGATGACACATAGGCGCGCTAAAAATTTGAAATTTGTTCCCGAATTTATCGTGTGGATGCAACGACGACGATAACGCCTACATCCAGGGGATCCCCCTATCCTGTGCAGCGTTAACTGAACATAAATACAGATCCACAGTCCGTTTGAGCCAGGAGCACAAATACTCTGAGTATCATTAACACAATTCGCAACGAATAAACACCAAACAAAACTCAACACCAACAGAAGAAAGGGTATAAGGGTCATCACGATTGAAATGTAAAGTAAAATGGGACAGGACCCCAGAACACTAATGACCGAGTACAGGCAGGTCGGGGTATGGGCCGATCGATGCCGAACGAGCTGCCTACGACATTGGACGTTGTGACGGAGCTTGCGGAGGCAGCGCACATGTGGAAAAAGGACCTTTTTATTCGAGCCGCTCAGATGTGGTATACCCCCAGTGAAATGATGAATGTCAATTCCGTTTTCTAATGTTTCATTGCCATCAACAGTTTATAGCCCGCCTAGCTCAATCGGATAGAGCGTCAGACTCTTAGTCAATAGGCGGGTATCTGAAGGCTGGGGGTTCGACCCCCCCGGTGGGCTACATAAATTTTTTCATTCGAATACTAATGCCCACGTCGCACGATGCCAGTATTGGGCTTGATTGGGTGATGCTGGTACGCCGGATAGTCGGTGGGTGCAGTCGTACAGCATAGGCTGAAGGGAATAGTACGGTTGCTCACAAAACCTTGAGGAAATGGAGAAGGTCAGGCAAATTTTTATTGCTCTTGCTATCTGTTACACGGGACAGAATTTCTTCTAATACCGTGTCTTCCAGGGGCTTTGCATTGTATATGTATACTGTTGCTTATAATGCTGGGATCTTTGAAGACAGCATTGCGCAATATTGAATAACAACAGAAACTAAGAAGATGGATATCAGCACCGCACTACTTTCTGATACACAAAGCAATTGTGCAATCGTGGCATTTTCCGTTTACAGGTTTCCTGCATACCATCCGTATTGACTTTCATAATCAGGGTTGACTGTCAACCTTCTCACCGTTCCGGTTCCCAATGTCTAACTACATACAAAATACTGCGCAACGCCCCGATTGCGACAACGCTCGCAGAATTGCTTGCTGATAACCCAATTAGCCTCGAGTCAAAGCGAACACTGGATATGAAGCTCCATGAGTTCAAGTAGTGAAAACATGATGTCACTAACCTTTGCCTTGATAGTTAAGTCAACCTCGAGGTTCGGGTCTAATTGCCTAAGCTGTAGCGCGTTCACTCCACCCCAGTTCACTGATCATATCCTGGTCTTGAAAGGGAAAATTAGGTGTGCCAAGAACAGAGGCGTAAGGAGATGGTTCAGACATATTATCGTTGTCAAAGATGGCTCTCGCTTATACAGCAGCGACGAACTCATGAGTGAGTAAACCGGCCTGAGGGGTCTTGTCGTGCCTACTTGGACTAATTCTGTTTGTATGGGTTTCAAGTCCTCCAGAGATGTGAATTTTGTGACAGACGGGATGTCATTGACGGTCGGGATGGAAGAGTCGAGTGGCGGCAGAGGCCCTGCAGGTGTGCAAATCGCCGTGACTTACTGTCTAAGGGCGGTCAATGTCGATGGGCAGATCGCAGTTTATATGGGTCCTTGTAGGACCATCCTTTCACACTAACAATTCACCAGCCCTAGCGCCGCCCGCGGCAAGACGGCATTTCCCAAGACAGTGGCCGATCAAGAGCGGTTGGGTGTCCGCTTTGACTACGACAGGGAGGTCGAGAAAGGCGGCGAGGTATACCACAAGTTTGATATGCAGCCCTAATGCTGGGAAGATCCCCACATCGATCAAGAACTGGAGGGAGGCGAACGGGGGCACTCACGTGGTAATGGCTGATGTGTACGTGAAGAAGGACGGTACTAAGGCAGATGCTGAGGCAGCCCTGCAAGCGGCTATCGACGAGGTTTGGGGTGTCTAGACGTTTCTCTCTCCTTTATTACTTGCACCTCTTGTACTACCTGTGTTCGACTGGATAGAATACGTTGAGAGCCATTCTTTGCTCTTGGGCTTCTTGTCCGTCGTGTGAGCACATCGCGAGGAACATTCGCTGTTCAAAGGAACTCATTAATTAGGCGTATTTATAGTGCGTCACGTGAGAGCTGACAGTTGGGAGTGGGTCGCTAAAAAAAGCTATGCAGTCTCTCTATTTGATCCCTTCCTCATGTTGTCTTCGGAGAGCGATCTCGCTGTCCTTGCGCCGTCCACGGCGTTCATTTCACGTTTTGCCCTCGAGCCCTATCGCAACGCCAACCCGTCGTGCCTTCTCTATTATGGCGCATCCTCGTAGCGACCTTTTTGAATATACGTCAGGGCGGTGAATGTAAGTGTCATCTATGGGGTGTATATCCAACGCGTAATCTAATCTGTTCAGCGTCAACGACAAGCTTCGCCACGCAGAGCGCAGACGCGACTTCAACGTCGATGAGCTACGTCGACTTGCTGCGGAGTCCGTCAAGCGGAGTCCTGATGAAATTGAGCGCCTGGAAAAACTCGCCGAGGGTGGATTCAACCGCATCTTCCTCATTACCATGCGCGATGGCTTCCGAATGGTGGCGCGTATTCCGTACCCGGCTACGACTCCCAAGTACTTCGCTGTCGCCAGTGAAGTAGCTACGCTGGCCTTTCTCCGTTCCGTTGGGCTGCCTACACCGGAGGTATACGGATACTCGCCTACGCCGGACAACGCGGCGGGGACCGAGTATATCTTCATGCAATTTGTAGAAGGCAACAACTTGACTGACATATTGTCTGACCTGGGAGAAGGGGACATCATTTCCATCCTGCGCCAACTTGCTAAAACTAGAGTCGAAGATGATGTCAATGGCTTTCCCCGCTGGTGGAAGCCTGTACTTTACCGACGACCTAGCGAGCGCCCCTGGGCCTACGAGGCCAGGTATTGCGCTCAAGGACAAACGTTTCTGCGTCGGTCCAGAGACAAGCCTGCCTCTATGGTATGGCCGGAGGTCGCAGCTCGACGTAGATCGAGGACCGTGTAGGCGCCTCCCTGCCTTTTACTACTTAAACTAACTGATAACTAGATCCAAATGCCGAAGCAGCCCTCGTAAGAGGAGCCGAAAAGGAACAAGCTCACTTACGGCGGTTCGGCCGACCGCTGTTGCCGCTCCAGCGCGCAAGGAGGGACGCTTACAAGTACCAGGAGCAGCAGCCGTCGGACCACATAGAGAACCTAGACCGCTATCTTCGCCTCGCGCCGTCACTGGTAGCCAGGGACCCGGCCCGGGATCATTTCTGCCTCCGCCATCCCGACCTCCAGCCGAGCAATATCATAGTTTCTTGGTCGCCCGACTCTAACTCGTACATCGTCGTCAGCCTAATCGACTGGCAACACGCCTCGATCCTACCCCTGTCTCTCCATGCCGGTATACCACCCGCTTCGGCGCTGCGACGCTGTTGCTTCTCGTTGCTTGTGTTTCGCTCGCTCGCTTTCGTTGCTTGCGACAAGGGCGACTCCTGCCGCCATTCCGGCGCTGCGACGTTGTTGTTTCTTGTTCCTTGCAGAGTCTCGGTCCAGTTCCGGTGTCTTGTTGGTGGTAACGGGTGCGACTCCTGCCGCCGCTTAGGCGCAGCGACGTTGTCGCATTGCGTTGCTTGCGTTCCAGTGCTCCCGTTCCGTTTCTGTTGACGTTCATGACTCCTGCCGCCACTCAGGTGCTGCGACGTTGTTGTGGATTGTTACTGGCATTCCATCTCGTCCGTGTCTGTGATGTTGGCGACGACACCTGCTCCTGCCGCCACCTAGGTGCTGCGACGTTGTGGCGTCTCGTCGCTGGCATGTTTATTTTATTTTATTGTGAGTGTCCTCTTCGCAACAAGAATGACTCCTGCCGCCGCTTCGGCGCTGCGACGCTGTCGTTCATGTTGTCCACTGGTGACCGCCTACGTATCTGACTCTCTCCACCACTCCCTTGCCTCGATGTACTCCTTTACGTGTGCTCGATTTTTCCGCCTTATAATCCGTGCGCCTTCCTCGCTGCTGGCTGTGGAGGACGCTCCCCGACATCTATGCACCACGCACGTCCGTGCATTACTATGACGTCACTGGCTCCTCCAGTCGTAGATTTGTCACCAGTCTCTCATGTATCTTGATCATCTGTAACGCTTCATGTCACGCACTTATTTACGGATGTCGACGACTCAAGGATTCTCTGTCGTATTTGGTAAATTTGTTTCCGATATCTTTCATGTATTCAAGGAAGTCCCCATTTTCCGTTCACAATAATGATGTCCGCACCTTACAATGATCGCCATGTTGTCTCAAATTACTACCTACTTTACTAACGAACCTCACAAAGACGCTCTAATCCGTGAGACACACTCAACAGTGTGATTGCAACGGTATGAGCCTTTGTGGCCGCAGCACATGGTTTGCCATGTCAGGGCTGCGGGCCCGGCCGTTCCTTATTGGGACCTGGCGCCGGTACTACCACTACCACTACCACTACCCCAACAGCTGCAGAACTACGATGATCCTGGATGGCAACCTATGATGCCGCCTTCGCTGCCGGACAAGTTGGACGCCTTGGACGAAACTCAGCAAAGAAAAGAGCTCGAACTCTACCGTCGCAGCCTCGTCCATTACCACTACGTCGCAAACACGGAAAAGTACAACATGCTCCATTACGCGGCATTGATGGACCCCATGGGCATGCTCCGCCGCCGCCTTTTTCGCCTCGCCTGTGCCCCGTGGGAGGGCGAAACTGTCGAGCTGAAGGTTGCGTTGATACAAGCAGCAGAGAGCTGGGAGACGCTTACGGGGGGAGGCCTGCCGTGTCCTGTCGTGTTCGACGACCCCGATGACGTACGCGAGACGATGGAACTGGATGCAGCACAGAGAGAAGTGGACGGGTATCTAGAGGTGTTTCGGGACACGATTGGCATCGGGCCGGAGGACTGGGTGCCCACCGGGCACTACGAGGAGGTCATGGCACGCTGCAAGAAGTTGAAGGAGCTTGGATTGGCGGCACTCGAGGACGAGGAGGAGCGGGCTCGGATCGCGGCGAACTGGCCCTTCGACAATATGGACGAAGAGGACTATATGTAATGAATTGAACTAAGACATTTCGCTAGATATTCCGCGGTGTTGTATCCTTTCACTCGCTCTTCCCATCATGTTCCCCGTAGGAGAGAAGTCATATATCAGCCAGAAACTTCTTGTAGAGGAGGAGTCTGTCGACGCCGCCGTCTTTCAGCAGGCATCTTCATTTCCGACCGCACTTGTTTGTGATCCTTCGCGCTAGGTGTGACTTGATTATGGTACCATTCGTTAATCTGTAGATCGAACTAGTAGCGTTTTTATACAACACCGTACACAAGGCGGAATTGAGTTCAAGTACTCGCAGCAGTGAAAACATGATGTCACTAACCTTTGCCTTGATAGTCAAGTCAACCTCGAGGTTCGGGTCCAGCCTAAGCTGTAGCACTTCCACTCTACCTAGTTCACTGATCATACCCCGGTCCTGAAAGGAAAAATTTGGTGCGCTAAGAACAAAGGTGTAGACATTTTATCGTTGTCGAAGATGGCTCCCTCTTATACAGCAGCGACGAACTCATGAGTAGGTAAACCAGGGGTCTTGTCGTGCCCACTTAGACTAATTCTGTTTGTATGGGTTTCAATTCCTCCAGAGATGTGAATTCGTGACAGACGGGAAATGATTGACAGTCGGGATGGAAGACGAGTGGCGGCAGAAGCCCCTGCAGGTGTGCAAATCGCTGTGACTCACTGTCTAAGGGCGGTCAATGTCGATCGGCGGATTGCAGTTTCTATGGGTCCTTGTAGGGCCATCCTTTCACACTAACGGCACAATCGCCAGTCGGCGGCGTATATTTCCTCTTCTACCAGCTTTGTTCGTTGATTCAGAAAAGTGATATCTGCCTCCCATTATGGTACGGTCGGACGGCCGTGTTCTCTAGATGATGCAATGATCAGACGCGTTATAGATGTTCATAAAGCGGCATCACCTCATGTCCCCTGAACTTTGCTGCTCGAAATAAATGTGGTCTAGTATGGCCGATACCACTTACCAACATTGCTGCGGACCCGTCATAACAGCCTCTTAGATTCCGCTTCCTCACATCTCATAAGCTCCTTAGCTCATTAACATTTCTATTTCACCGACCTCATCGGTGTAAGGGTAAGTAGAATTAGTATGGAGAATACAACCATTCGCTTCCCAGAGTGACTAGGAACGGCACAACTCAAAATTCTCGGGTTGATGCTTTTGGCTCACCTCCATTCTGTGCACCAAACTTTAAACATGACAATTATTAATCGACCTGGTTCCGGTCAGAAGCGGATTCATCGACGCATTCTGATACTGAGATCATTACCACTCCACTGCGCAAGTCCCCCTGAAGTCTTGTTATGTCATTCTAAAGATACACCTACGGGAGAATGACTGATATTCATCTGTTATGCGGTGGCATGGTCGCATTCAAAATTCAAGGTACCTCATTCGGTTTCTAGATAGGCGCTTGGTGTTCGCTAGAATCTTAAACTAAGCGGCAGCTGATATTGGTATCTAAGCCGCAGTTTGGATGCATAATCACAGTCATGTAACTCGAAGATAACCGCGAAGAGCCGATCCCGCTGCGAATGGTATCATCATTCTCCATAGAAAAGCTAGGACAGCTTCGCAATGTAGCATATTTACATACGACGTTAAAGTCAGGTCTGGAACAAGTCGTGATACTTCGCGAAGACCGGTTGCGACATGTCATCGTTGTCAAAGGGAAACGGGGAAAGACCTGACGTGCTCTCCAAATGGTAGCGAAGACGACGGGGACTTGGGACAGTCGGAAAGAGTAATCTGTGAGATTTCTTGAGGGCTAGAGCTCTCTGTAAGTGAATGAAGTCTACTTGGCGTTTGAGTTCACCATCGTGTAGTACTGCCTTACGCAAGGGATGCACTTGATATGATGCCACCGATGGAAGAACAGGAATGTGGGACCCAGGGAAAAGTAAAGTAGGTCTAGGCAGAGCTGTCACCCCAAGAACTGAGCCGTCAGAGTTAAACGAGAAGAGGGGTTTGGAGCCAATCATGCCAAAGCGGTAGCCCGGAGTACCGTCACGAGTTGCTGCCCTGTCAACGAGAACATCTTGGCCGCGAGAGCGGCAGTACTGTATGGAGTGGCTTACGCAGCTACCGACACTCCCCGGTGAGAGACGGGCAGGAGTTTCGCAGAAAGCGATGATGGTGAGAAGGAAAGATTGGAATTGTACCGTGGCAGCGCACCATCGGCAACTCCGATCAACTGATCGTCGATGCGGATCGGGCCGAAGACCGGTATCGTTTGAAAAAGAACCGCGGAATCTATGTTCCCCACTTCCTGACGAAGATGCACTGATGATGTTCCCTGTTCCCAGAAACGTGTATAGACGGCATCTACGCACTAACAGCCTGTCATTTCCTGTACCTCTACAATCTCTCACGGTAATCTCGATTCGATTTGCGTTCCAAGAAGTCTGCCCCCGTTGCATCTCCATCTGGATAAATATTCCACATATGATTCCCGTATTGCTGTCACGGTACCGAAGATGGCACGGAGTCCTTTGAAGCCGCAAGCGGAGACGCAGACGAGCATGTCAGTCTATAAAGGGGGTACTTGAAAGTTGAAACCCTAACAAGGGACTGAAGGAACGCGACAAAGGCACATGAACGATGTGATATTATTCGGAAAGAAGTCAAGAAGAGAGATGGCACGTGTAGTAATGTACCTCGACAAAAAATAGGCCTCGGAAGTTGACGCAAGGTGGTCACTATGGCACAATAATAGCTGGATCAGACAAAAGTATGAGGGTTATGATGTGCGTGCGGTTATGCGCGTGTTTAGATTAGATTATGGCAACGCGGCGATGCGGCCTGCCTATTGAGAAAGAAGAAAGCCTGAGGCAAGGGACTCCGTGTTCTTTTTGTGTTTCTTCGATACCCAGGTAAATAACTCGTTTTCTCGGGAACTTTGTATTCTTTTGAAGAACCTTCTCGGGTGGTTTGAATGTGCGTCCAGACTCCAACTTCAGATACATTCTATGCGTTGCGTTGAGCCGAAATCTCTATATTTGCTACTTAGTCTTCAATCGCAGAATGGAATGTAACCCATGGGGTAACTTGAATTATTCCTTGGGGCTTTCTAACATTTCAAACTGGGATTTACGTGCCGTGAGCTTGGTACTCCTGCTCCTCCAGCATCAATCTAACTCCTAAGAATGACGAGGCACTCGGTTTCCAGATGCCGCTCCAATAACGCTGCTCCAACCCCCTCGTTTTCAACGTATGTGGGTCTACCCCCGCGTATAAAATAGTTAGTTCCTCCCTAGCCTTCGACTCACACACCAGCTATACAAGTATCATGTCTGCTCCCGCTACCCAATACGCTACTGCCGAGAACACCACCTTCGCTGGTGAAAACCAGGTCGGTCAGGCCACCAACCAAAGCCTTGGGCGCGGTGGTGTTGGCAAGCAAAAGGAGGCTCTCAAGCTCAGGTTGGACCTAAACCTCGAGGTCGAGATCGCCATTCAGGCCAAGGTCAACGGCGACATCACCCTCTCCCTCTTGTAAGTCCAATATCTCCATTTGTTTATTTCGCATTTGGATTCGGTTCTGACTTCGCGTTCAGGGAGTAAATCTTCCAAAGGCCCATGGCTTGAATTAAGCACACCCGTCGGGCTACAGGTGGGTTTTCGCGTCATTTTGTATTTGACGTCAAAATTTTATCAACGTTGTAGAACCGTTGTAAAAAATCTGTTAGTCGGACATGTTCACGTCGTTACCTCGATACAATTTTACCATTCATTCGAATCTTTACTTTTCCCCTTCGCCAGATTGCTTTCTATGCTTCCATTCTCTTCTTCCCTGCTTCTATTTTTGTAAATTTCTTCGTCAATTCATATCAATTATCGAGTCCTACGGCTATTATGTTGAATATTAGTGTTGCTTCCCGTTCAAACATTCAAGCATATTCACCTTAATATCTGAACAATGTATGAAATAATTTGAAGGCCGCGCACGGCAGCTCTTTCAAACAATCGAACAAGCAGAGATTCAGTCGGCCAGAATACAGTAACACTCCCAAAGGCGTTAACAAAGAGCAGTAATGATAAGAATAGAAACGAAGGAAGGAGTACCCGATACACGAGTCCACACAAGGATGTTACAAGCAAGTTCAAGAAACAAGTGAAATGAACGCGACAAAAGCCCTGATTAAACTTGGTCGATTATTTTCCTTTCGCTCTGTTCATCCGAGGAGTGAAATACTGAGGTCAAAGGAGGTGAAGCACCAGACTTGAAGATGGAAACGCAGGCGATCGAGTCCGTCGTGACTGAAGACCATAATGGCAAGAGCAAAATCGAGAGTACCATCCCGAGTGCTATTTCTTGCCGATTCGATCCGACCTTCCATAAACAACTCAAGATTTTTGATCGGGCAGTACACCTACCAACGTGGCGGCGGCAGCCGCTGTGCGACGGGTTTCGCGGGTGAGGTCATAGCTCATCTCCTAGACTTTTTGGATTAGAGATAAGCTGTTAACGTGTTGTACATCGTCATGACGCATCCTATTCAAGCGTCAGTATTTCAATAGTCAATGTCCCGGTCCGTGTCCAATATAATACATACCTACTCTTTCCGGCTCCGCTTCTTCAAAAACACCGTTCTCCCGAATACCCCGTTCTCATCCACACTTCCCAAATACGAAACACCACCGCGTTTATCGTACACAGTTCTTTTGAGACACGTTTTGGTTGCTTTTCTCTATCAGAGCTTCGACACTCGAGGCCAATCCAACCCCAGTCCAAATCTGCCGACACGCGCTAGACGCCACGCTGGTTGAATGATTCCGTCACTCTTTTCACCGCCAATCCGCCTCCTTAATTGACGCCACAACTTACGCCACGCTTGGTCCAGGCGCTGCGTTGTTACCCCGCGCCACTTACTCTTTCTATTCTGATGCGTAGAATCTCAGTCATTGGACGGCTTCCTTTCCTCCGGCATCCAATAAGCTACAGTCTCCCTAGAGACATGCAAGTCGAGGTCGCTCTAGGAGGGGAAAAACCGACACATGATCACTATGCAATCTTCCAAGTTTCGCTGTCGAACTCTGATTTCCCCTCGTTTTTTGGTGGTACCTCGAATCGAAGGAAACGTTGCCTACGTGCGATCACATCATCGTGATATTGGCAACGGCTTTCGGACCGTGAAGGAGAAGGTTCCGCCAAGTACATTCCTCCGCGCCGTCGCAACTCTCACCCAGTCCCCCCTGTACCGCTGGCTGCTCTGATGTTAATTTGATTTGGAAAAGCGAAGGTCGCCATGCCGCACGGTCGCGAAAAACTTTTGACAGCAATATAACCCATCTTTGCAGGGCTAGCTGTGTATAAAAGCCTTGGGCAGTTCGCTAGGAATCCTCATCCAACAATGTCTGCCCCAGAAACCAAATTCGCACCTACCCAGTCTTCCTCCGTCCTCGGTGGACAGATCGTCGGCCGCTCTGAGCGCCAGGCTGTTGCACCTCCCGCGGCCTTGAAGCTCCGCCTCGACCTCAACCTTGAGGTTGAAATCGCCATCCAGGCGAAGGTCAACGGTGACATCACCCTCTCTCTCCTGTGAGTGTATTGGTCAATTTTGGGCATCTGAAACCTGAATGTTTTGCAGCGAGTAAATGTCTCCCGATCTCTGAGTTAGAGGTGGAGGTGGTATCCGATCGTCAGATTTCGGGTAAGGGTTTCGTCGGTATATGTCTACCGATGCTCATTTGGAATCTTAGGCAGAAAACAAATGTGTCTTACCTACATCTTGCATTAAATGTCATTTCCAGCTCTATTTGCCCGTTCAACCTTGTAGGCGTATTTGGTAGCGTAATCATGCCTATTAGATATTAATATCAGTGTTGCTTTCGGAATATTTCATTGAGTGACTCAACGAGGCGTAGACCTAGTTACAATTAACGACGTGTTTCCAAATTCAGGTGTCACTGTCATATATGTCTTGGTAACTTTCGCGCCCTGAGGTATGGTCGGCTGTATTCGTGACAAGTAATCCAGTTTGTGCTTTTCGGAGTGATATATATCCATGAAGGTAAGGTGTTTGTCGCCTACTCAAAAATTCGAAAACAGGCGCTGCATCAAAGTGTCGGCCACGAGAGGATGTCAAAAGCGTGAAGGTGCAGTTTATGAATCTAGGAACGCAGGAGACGGCGAAGTGAAGTTGTTGGACTGACACGACAAATGGTCTGTTCGCTCATGAAATAAATGTTGAGAAAGATGTTGAATGACGGTGAAGCCGATGGTTGCATGAAGCGGTGCTGCGTCTGCTCTTTCGAAAAAGAAACCATTTGGAGAATACAAATCTTGTCTATGCCGTTCATTTCGTTCAGCACAATCTCTCTGGATCTGACCTCATGACAATCCCAGCGTCGCGATGTAAGAGAAGAAGGGTCGGTACCAGCGGCAGCTTTGACGACCTAGACCACGAGTGTTCATCTTCACGCGGTCCAGGTGGCGTATCTTCCCTCATTTGCACCCACTTGGTGACGACCCGAAGACAGCTCTTCTGTACGATGTCACACTTGACATAAACTCTCATGCACAAGTCGTTGGTGGGCACAAACCCAGTGACACTGATATTCGAGAGGTGGTGTATACAAAGGCCGCAGCCTGTACGAGGACGGAACCAAAGGAACGACGACTTCAAAGAACTGAATTTTGACCTGAAGCAAGAGTCTTAGCGCGAAGCAAAGAAGAGATAGAAGACCCACTTTGGAGGTATACCTGGACGAGTATATACGCCTTTCAGTGTACCGAAGAATCACTCCCTAGCAAAGTGAGATCAGCATGAAAGTAACGGTCAGAGATCTAACGGCTCACAAGAGCGAGAGGGTGATATCCCCGTGAACCTTAGCCTGAATAGAGATATCAACCTCCAAATTCAGATCCAACCTAAGCCCGTGGTGTTCTCCATTGCTCCTCCTCCTTGCGACCGGAGCAGGAGTGTCGTCAACCGCACCAGTTCCGCTGATGGAGTCCCATTCCTGCATTCCATTGAGGCTACTGTTGGGTACGTGCTCCCATTCCTTTCGTCGACCGACGTAACCAGTGCCGCTAACGGAATCCCAGGCGGATGCGGTGCTGACGCCGCCGGGTAAACCGTCGATATGACTGCGCGTACTGCTAGGAGAATCGCTGTAGTAAGGGAGCCCGCTGAGTGTGTTAGAATTGTGGGACATGATGGGCGTTGGAGTTGAAAGCTGGTCTAACCCTTTTATACCGGGAAAGGGTGCCGGTAACGTTACACACACGCCACATTGAGGTACGTAAGAGTGAACCGAACTTGGGAGAACCGCGGTTTCATGAGTGTGTATTTGTTTGGTTACTTTGCCTCATCCATTACTTTGTTGGGTACGGCTGGACACCGACCAACGCCTACCGTGCGACGTCAAAGGTGACATGCTCAGCAGGAAAGAGGATTTACGAGAATAATGGTAATTGCTTTCATTCGTTTTCGTTAAACTCTTCCGACTTTTCCTAGGCTTACCACGAATCGCGCTGAGTCGAGCGGTCTTTCATTCTGTGCGATAGAATCTCTGTACCAGAGACTCTGGAGAGTGTCCGCTGCCAAGCCATATCGAGCCGAGCTGAGCCGTGCTCAAGCTTCTTTTTTGACTACCCATTCGTTCGGTCGAAGGTATCTGGGGAGAAGGCTGACTGAGAGCCCAGTTTCCAGCACGGGTAGTAGCTTCGAGACGTCGTACTCAAGTACGAGTACGACTCACGGAGATCCTGTCGATGTTATTGAGCCAGGATCAGCGTCTCTGCCAAAGACACTGCCAACTATTTCACCTCCATCGTAGTGGCGCCGCCTTTTGGTACGGCCTAGCGTCTGCTCGACGCTTAGGCATTTCTTTTCCTAGGATCCCCGGCCATTTACGCTTCCCAGTGCACGTACCTTCTTTCAGCCGTGGTCGCGTTACCGATCTTATTTTATGGTTTGCTTGGCTAAGCCAAACGCGCTCCCCGAGAAAGAGAATTTGACCTCAGCAATTCGCGGATAAACAGGATCCGACGCCTATGGCGTGGAGTTCGATTCTCCCGAAATGTTATGTCTTTCGATGCGTTGGTTCGGGGTGTCTCTTCAATTAGCTACGTCTAGCAGGCCTGTTGTTCCCAAGAAAGTCAGCGCGTCCACATCAGGTCTAGTTGGGCAAGTGTTTCGAATACACACCTACTTTACCAGGTAAGCGTGCTCGAACTCCAAAATATGATTAACGCCTATCTGATAGATTTAAATGCAGATAGTAATGGAAAGTCCGCGAGAAGACGGTCATTAAAAACTCTGACCTCCATCCGCAATCTCCCCGGGGACATTCCCATTAAAATCTTCCTTTTTGTTTACGACTTTTGGTTGCAAGAACGGGAACTAAAATGGGGATACCACATCAAATTAGAGCGTCATGGTCGAAATGTGTTGAGCCAAATTTGATCTGTGGTGGGCTTTGGAGAAGTACGTTACACGCCTCACCAGTATCCTAGGCTCTGAATATCTTGGTAAAGGCCCCTTTCTCCAAACGCGTACGCGAGATATGGCAGACAAGACATGATTCCCCAGTTTCACTCGGTAAAGCAAAGCGTGGATATCAATAGATGCCCGCACCACATATAAACTGGCTGCCTAGCATCCTAGGACATACATAAAACCTGTTTCATTCAAAAGCGGTGTAGGAAAATACAAACGAGTATTCTTGACTCGGCGGGTTCCATTCTTTGATCTGCATCTCCAAATTATCTCCAATTAGTCCTCTGATTTCCGCTACGGCACTGTCATACTTGTCACGGTGTTCACGCCCATCGCCCTTAAACTGTAGCTCAATAGATTTTATCAGCCCAACATCACGACGGGAGCGCAACATATCACGTATGAGATACCACCCCCGTGGGGGTGTCTTTACGCAAAGAATAAGATGGCGTAGGTTGGGCAGGACAGAGGAAGCAGTGAGGACCTTGGCGACTTCATCTAATTCTTCGCCAAGTTCAAGTTTAAGGCGAGAGATGGTAGAACATGCCTCCAATGAGAGCATATTGCCGATCAAGGCTGGCGGCACGGAACAGAAAACTGACATCCGCAAACTGTAACTCAAACTCTCGAGGTAGCATCCCGATCGACGGAGGAAAGAATTGATGCATGCTGATCTTTGTGGCGGAGATTCGGAAATGGTTAAACTTTCGAGGAGAGGTGCAGTCAGGGCGTTGAGTGTGTCCGCGTTATCCACATAGAGATGGCGAAGCTTCGCCATAACTACTGGCATCTGAAGTCGGAATTCGACCGACGGCCTCCCCAACAGAAGGTAACACGTTCCGAGTCTGGGCAGATGGGAGAGAATATGCAAATCTTCCTCACAGTCGATGCATCCCGAATAATGAGTTATCGTGGGCGGTAACCTCACCAGATGGATCCCTCGGTTTGGAATGGTTGCTCGCCATAGCTGTGGGGCATTCAAGCACATATCCAAACGATTATCAGAGTCGCCATCGAGGACGTATAATTCAACTGTCTGCAGGAAGGGAAGATGCGATATAGATCGCAGGTAGTGCGGATGGGTGTACAAGCAAACGTTCTTCCAGAGATAGCAGGATTGAATAATGAGATAGATGATTTCCCTGTTGTGTTCCATTCCTTTGCCGTCATAGCAGACGGCCCGAAGATTGAGAGGATGTTCGCCTGTTCGCTCCAGGTAAGTCTGCAATACCTTGCTAGCATGCCTGGAGAACGGGGGTGACACCTCGACATTCCGAGCCCAGGATACTGGCGAAGTGTGCAAAGTATCCCTCCAAAGCCCACAAACGCGCCCTAAAATCCAAAGGGGCCCGGATAGATCCAGGCTGTTGTTATATGTTCTTGCGGAGCGGGTCTCTTTAGGATCCTGCCACCAAGAGTCGCAAACGAGATGGAAGATTTCGATGAGAATCTCCCGGGGAAGACAACGGATGGGGGCATAGATAGACCGGCGCTTTTCCAGACCTTTCGAGACTGAATGGAGGCGCGACTGAATCTCTTCAAGTTGTGCATCATACCAAGACCACAGCTGGTTAAGCTGGACGATTTCGGCATCCAACAATGCATGGTCATCGTCGAGCAGTGGCCGTGTCCCACGTAGAAGTTGCGAAACGAGTTCGTCGGAGTTCTGGATGATTCTGAGAGTCTGTAGCTGTGGCTCGGGAGGATCATTAGCGAATCCACAATTGCTGCAGGCTCGGCAGGACATCGAGACGAGAATCTTGGAATATCGATTAAGCTTTCAGTTCCGTAGGAAGAAAACAAACTGATATACCTCCCACCGCACGTTGTTATAGTAAGGTGAGAGACGCACGTGGCGACAACTGCTACACCGGTCCGATTTCTTATCCTTTTTCTCCGATCATCGAGTCGCTGCCTACGGTAGTCAAGATGCACCCAGATACCAAGTTAGAACGATCCACCTTTTGGTTCTGATCATCCTCTCATGGAAGTCACTGCCTAGTCATGTCAATCTGATTTTACTGATTTCCTTTCCGTGGAATCATCCCAAGCAGCACTCAAACAGCCTTAGTTCAATTTTCCAGAGCAACATTATGTTTTTCTAAGCGCTTGTCGGCTCGTGGCAAGTCTGCAGATGATTATTCAATTCCTAAAGAATCTGCCACCTCAATTTCCTTTAATACACGCTGGTGCGTCTTTCGGATTTCCCGGGCTTTTTGAGACCGACTTACAATAATTTCACCTAGCCAGACCGTATCAAGTCTGAGGTCTCATTCGTGGAAAAGGAAGGCATAACTTTCGGTGACTGGACTCAAAAGAGGATCTTCGATCTGAACATGCAAAAATCCCAAAACGACACTGATATTGGTATCTACTAGGTATATGAACGCCCCGTAAAATGCTAATATAATGCCATAGAAAGTGAAAACAACCAGAAGGGTAGGAAGAAGGTAATCAAAATAATTCTGGGCTAAATAAAAAACGTCAACATCGACGACTACTTGGCGAAGACAATCTCACCACTTGGAGCCGACAACTACGATTCAAATACCCTCTTCGCAAGTCCTACGGGACGTTTACTCACTGTAGGAAAACATCAGTCAGCTCGGCGGGTCAGACGGAGAAAATCATTAACTCACAGGAGGGAGAGGGTGATGTCGCCGTTGACCTTGGCCTGGATGGCAATCTCCACCTCAAGGTTGAGGTCAAGACGAAGCTTCAAAGCTTCCTTGGGAGCGACGGTGCCCTCGGTGGAGCGGGTAGCAACTGAGGTTTGTGGTGCAGACATGTTTTACTGATACTGATTAGGTTGCTTTGGTTAGGCTTTTATATGTGGACCGTCTGGCTCAGAGTACTGTAAGATGCGAATTAGGATATCCTCAGTCCCGTATGTCGGGTGCCTTGTTCAGCAACTTAACTTTTTTCGTCTTGAAGCTGTAAGCCCAACGTAAAGGTTCTTATTTCATAAGGAACACGCTGCATATTCGAACGCTTCATTGACATGCGTCTGAGACTCGGGTTCTTCTCATAGACCAATGAAGAAGAATGCAATCCGTGGAGATACGGCACACTATGCCGTTACCGGTAAGAATTATACGGGTTCTTCTATGCCCAGAATATCAAACGAAGGTCCTGTATCGTGCCAGGAACGCCTTTCATGTTTGCGACCATCATCACCCAGCCGCCATCTTCCGCAATTTTATTGAGTTTCCGTCATCACTTCCGTACATATCAAGTCTCGACGCACTTCTCTGGGTGCCATCGGAAAGAACTTTCGAAGATGACTGCGATCTTGGATTCTATGCATTCTGTCCCGTTGTTTTGAACACCAGAAAACTTTGACAGGCTAGGCTCCCAAGATCAGAAGTCACGGGAAACAGGTCCCTTTGAGTAGTATTTTGGTCCATGCCCGAAGACCATGATCTTTTCGCAGCCCTGCTGCGATAACATTATAGCAGTCCGGCGTTCGCCCCGCTGATCTTCTTTTCCTTCCTTACTTCTAAATCAGTTACCTCAAACGCGGATTACAAGCCCGTGAATATATCCACACTCGAGAATACGCTGTCGACAAAGTTCAAGTTCGTGCACTGGGGTAACGAGAAGTTGACGAGAAGGGTCTCTAGTGGCTGGTTTCCATTCCGCCGCTTGTGGGATTGGTAACTCGTTATCTCCAACTCCCGCATAAATTCAATCTTTTCTCCCCGCTTAGCACCGTGTACGACTTTGGCTTTTTGAGTTTCAAGGATGAAGCGAAATGGGCAGTCGGTTCGACTCGGATAAGCACGTTCATGAGCACGGGACGCGGCGTTCAGCATGCGTCTGGAAATGTCTTGGTAAGACGAATACTGGCCCTGTTCAATACAGTCACATCGTTGCATGTGGTTCTTTTTTTTTAACCTTGTCCTTGTCATCTATGAGCGGACCTCCGAGTCTGGATTCTGGAGAGGTCCAAAGGATTTGATCGGCTGCTTTAGGACGCATATTCATAGAATGGGCTCCCATTTGCTGGAGGGCAGAGCGCGTTGAATATGAGCCAAGCAGGAGCGTGTGTATGATACTCATAACCACCGCGGCCGCAACTTCGCGCGAGTTTCGAGACTGCTATAGTGCAGATGCGTGTTTGTCATTCATCAGCTGGTCAATATCAACACCGGTACCGGTGAACCCGTCTCGTTCCCACCCATATAACTCCCAGCCGAAGACTGCTCAAAATTCGACAGGCAACAACCGTATGCAGTGGCGCGCGCCATCATACCGCACTGGAAACATCAAGGTAACATCGATCCGTTTTCATGGACGCATCGGGACTTTTGTTTCTATTTCTGCGTCCAGTCTCACGTCTCTACTGGAGTGAGTACTAGTAGTTTTGTGCAACTGATAATGAGTTCTAATAATGACTAACGGTGCTGACTTAGCGGGTCTTATCCAAAGAACTATTCACAGTGAGAGCTCGAAAAGCCGCTTCCATATCATCTCCGTTTGATACCTAGCATGAAACTGTACTATGATAGTTCCCTAGAGACTATCATGATGATGAGAACTTGCCACTCTATTTCTTCGCGGGACCGAGAAACAGAGAATAAGACAGCGCAGATTGGGTAGAATTTGACAGTGGCGAGCAAAGCCAGAGATGAATGTTTGCTGTTTGAAACGACACGGCGCTAATTCTCTGCCGCGGATGATGAATTGTGGATTTATGAATGGAAATACATCGGAAAAAATGTGCGAGTAAACCTGCTTGATAGATCAAGTCCTATGGGAAGAGTAGCATTCGAGTACACGTCCGAGCGATAGTACTGAATGAAAGTCATAGTCATCGTAGATGTGTATTTCAATCATCTTCTGGGTAGGGATGTGCAATGTAGGTTCCAGGTGGTGCGGCCAATCTGACGTGCAGCGGTAGCGGGAATCAGTCGTTTTGTGTTAGTCCGCTCTGACATACCAAAGCCAACTAACAGCAAATCAATGCAATTGAGAGTTCGTAATGAAAAAGAGGACACATAGACCATATATGAATCGTCTTCGCCTCTCTTAGCATGCTATGAGATACCTGAAGACGAATGAGATCAATAAAAACGAAGATTGGGATATTGGACCTAAGTGGTGACGACGAGCCGGATCAACTCGTGGTCGCCTCTTTGTTAAAGGTGAAAGAAAATTTGCTTCGCGGGGAAGGCCCAAAGAAACATGGGTATCGCTATGTATTAGCCAATACAATGGTAGGAATGAAGGAGGGGTCCTCGAAACTTATTGTATAAGTAACGGACTTGACGAAGGGCGAATGTCACTGGAAGTCCACGGCTGAGTCATTCCAGTGCCGTCTCTCCGATAGTATAGTCGTTGTAAAAGCGAGCGGTCAACAGGAAAGGCAAACAACAACAAAAGCCGAGAATTCGTAGGTGCGCGAAGTCTTTCAAAACATGTTCGACAGGTACCGATGATCCTTACGTGGTGGATCCCACTCGGTGAACTGAGCTTCGAAGCCGTCCCTAATAAGCCCTTGGACATCCACTTCATAGAAATACTCAAATCCTTTCTCCTTAAACTGTATTTCAACCAATTTCAGAGTTCCTGCATCACGGCGGGAGCGCACCACGGCGAGTACGGTAGCCCACTCGTCGTCCGTATGCTGTGATATACACAGGATGAGATGGTGTAGGTTCGGCAAGATAGAGGGTGAGTTGAGCCCTGTAATGGCGTCAATCCTCTGTGAAAGAAGCTCGAATTTGAGGCGAGAAACGGCAGAACACGCTTCCAATGCGAACACGCTACTAGGCATGGTCGTCAGGAATATCCCCCTGCCGATGCTCAAAGTCTCGAGACGACATCTCGACCGGTGGAGAAAATGGGGGAGGGATTCGTAGTCGGTTGATGAATGGAAGGCATGTTGAGTAGGGTCAAGGGTTAGACTGCGGAGGAATGGGGTAGAAAGGACATCGAGAATGCACATATCCATGACATAGAGGTGAGTAAGCCGTGCCAATGTTACCACCGATACCTCCTTTGTGGTCATCCTCATCCAAAGATGACATCTCCTGAGGTTTGGTAGTTGGGAAAGAATACGTAGATCCTCTAGACAAGTGATAGACCCAGATAAATGGGTTATCCCGGATGGTAACTTTATACGGTGGATCCCATGCCCATGAAGACTTGCTTGCCAAAGCTGCGGGGCCCTAAAGCACACGGCCGAGTAATAATCGGAGCCATAGCCATCATAGATATCTATGTCAACTGTCTGTAGTGCTGGAAAGTCCCGTATAGCTTCAAACCGGTGCATATGAAGCTTCGCAGCGTTGATGCGTAGGCTCTGCCACCGTTGTGAGGATTGAACGAGCAGAGATACGATTTCATCATCGTTTTCTGGCTTGCAGCAGGAGACCTGCAAATTGAGAAGGTGGCTGCCGGTGTGTTCGATATAAGCCTGAAATATCTCCGTGGCGTATTTCGAGAAAGGAGCCTGTATGACAAACTTCCGAGCCCAAGACGCTGGTGAGCTGTGCAACGTATCCCTCCAAAGCCCACATACACGAGCCAAGACCCAAAGAGGCCCGCATACGTTCAGACTATGGCGTCGGTTTCCGTCTATCAAATACCAATTATCATCTGCTTGCTCCCACCAAGAATCACTCACAGAGTGAAAGATTTCGATGAGAGTATCGCGAGGAAGACGACGAATGGGAGCGTAGATTGATTTACGATTTGCAAGTGCCTTCAGGATGGCGCGTCGATGCAACTGGATCTCTTCGATCTGAGCAGCATACAAGGATTGCAGCTGGTCCAACTCGAGGATGTCCGCGTTGAGCAAGTCATGGTCAGAGTCGAGTAATGGTCGTGACCCGCGTATAATTTGTGAGACGAGGCTGTCGGAAATCTTGGTATGTTGTGGCTGTGGCTCAGGAGGGAGGACGTCGGTGAATCCACAGTTGCGACATGACATGACGAGATAAGGGCAACAATGGTTGTGGCACGTGGTCTCTCTATATTTCTCCACCACCTCGCTGCTGTACAGTGTAGATGTGTCCGCTTTTTGGTATCGTTCCTGCTCTCGTCTTTATCTCTTCATGAAATCATGGTCCTCGCTCAAAGCGGAAAGGGACTGAACGAGGAACACCGTCAAATCAAGCCTCCCGGCCGGTCAGTGACTTATTGTAGACTCTCATCGCCTCTTTCTTGCAAAAATATGTTCTCGGACCACCGAACGATCTTTCTCGAGAATACCAGGGTCTGAGGGTAAGAAGAAGCTGCTGCTCTGTCGCGGAAGCCGTGGCAGAAAGGGAAGAACGGGACAAGTTGAAGGCGGACCGAAAAGAGTTGCAAAGGAAAGAGAGCGCCCTGCGGTAACACTGGCAACTCCAACGTAGGAGGAACTTGCGAGGGAGCGGTAGGAATTCGACGACTACAAAAGGGACCAGGCTCTGCGTATCCTTGTCAGGCTTCACACTCCAACGCAATTTGAGATCACGGTTTGTGTTCATTCTATCGCTCCGTGACTTCACCAAATACCTTTGTGTGTCTAATCTCCTGCTAGTACTTACTATTCCCTCATGTAATGTCTATGCTTTGGTTATAATAAAGCCTGGGCTCTTACTTTCTCGACACATTCCTAATACCTGAATGCGGCGAGTTACGGAATGTAACGAGACAACTCCCGAATTCTACTTCACCTCCACGGAGCACAGGTTCAATCGCATCTTGACTCTATGGTATTCATCAAAACACATATAATTATTTAATAGAAGTCTACTGCGTGCACAACAGTTTCGACCTAAAGAATTCACCTTTGACAACGTGGATCGTGAATTTGAATGATCACGGCATCTTGCTCGTGGTTGTCTACTCTTGCTTTTCATCAATGAAATTCCTTAAGAAGAGGAGGCAGAAGAACAAGAGAAAACCAAACGGCGGCGGCGTTCTGTACCGATGGTTACCTCAACCCACTACCCAAGGAGGGCCTTGATAATGAAGTGAACCCAGTGCATTTCACTAAGGCATCAAGCCTCCCTCAGGCGAGAGATTCCAAATTAAAGCCTATGTATGTTCACTGGCATCGACATCTCCCGGCTCCGCGATAAAGGGCTGCGCTGATTGTTAATAAAGAGCGTCACGTAGAGTGTTTACATTACATAGGCCAGGCCTCTTACATTAAATAACGAGATGCGCCACTCGGACCGGGCTGAAATCGCTGGCATCTCCCGCGAATTTTCGATTTGTCAATGCAAATTGCGACGGACTGACGAAATATGAGTTGGGCGAGAAAAAAGTCACCGAAACCGACACCCCACAGGTTCTCGAAAACGGGTAAATGGATGCGAAACCCGTGGTATAGCAAGCCGACAAATTCCGCGTCCGTCATAAGGACCCGAACCCGCTACAACGGAAGAATGGCTGTCGTATGTATCAGAATGGGGGTACGCTCTCGATATGAAATGCACAGCAAAAGCGTGTACGTACCTGGAGTATCAGTCGCAGCCTCCTCTTCTGCGAGAAGCGTTCGTGAGTAATTAAGTGTAGCTAGTTACGACGAGGCACCCGATTTGCTGAATGCATCGTGGTATAATTATAACGCTGCTCTAGCCTAGGCCTTAATCCAGAAAGCGTGTCGATACGCGTATAAAAGGACGACCTGGACGATTATCTTTCTTCAGCATCACAATGTCTGCCCCAGAAACCAAATTCGCACCTACTCAATCCTCTTCCATCCTCGGTGGACAGATCGTCGGCCGCTCTGAGCGCCAGGCTGTTGCCCCTCCCGCGGCCTTGAAGCTCCGTCTTGACCTTAACCTCGAGGTTGAGATTGCCATCCAGGCGAAGGTCAACGGTGACATCACCTTGTCGCTCCTGTAAGTTGAATTCTTTGGTGTTGTTGGGCGTGCGGAAGCTGATGGTTTGATTTTTAGCCAGTAGATGTGCGACGGACTTGGAGAGTCGGGGTTGTCTTGAATTAACTGGATCGAGGTAAGGAACTTATTGTTCTGTGACCTTTGTAATTTTCATGCTAAGACTTGTGATGATAGAAATTGACCATATCTTTGTTGGCTGCGACATTCCAATCCTCTCCCATTCCCTTGCTTACACTGTATTAGTATTTACGAGTGTTTTATACCTATGGGATATTAATATCAGTGTTTTTTTGGGATCAGTTTTTGAGTGAACCAAATATCCGTTGTACCATGAACGGTCGGTGGACCAGTGATGAAGTGTTCGTGATGATGACGAGCATTATTTTGGTCAAGTACACGCCTCCTTGTTTTAGAAAATTGGGCTCAAAGGATGCACTATTGATTTATCGCCTTGTCACTTTTGAACCTTCATGATACCGGAGCGTTTCATTCGTTCCTGTCATCAGAAATAAACGCCAAGGAATCGGACTGGGTAGTGATCAATCGCAAGACCTACTGTCTGCCGCGAGTCGATCGCATGGAATTGGTGAGACAGCGCTCTGCAATTCTAACCTCGTGAAGAGGGGCGAATATCGTTGACCGGTGGCAACAAGAAAAAATACCAGTAACAGATTGGTACGTCTTAAGCTCATCCTCGAGCCTGACAGGTTGTAACACTTTTTACGCATGGTAAACATATTCAGTTCAATGGAGTCAGCATCCGAGAAACTGTAAAAGTTAAACGCCACCGAATGCATCAATATTGGACTAAGCTATGGCGATTGAAGACTACACACCAGAAGAAACGGCGTTAGCACTTGAATTACTTTCAAACAACAGACAGGGAACAGACTTCCAGACGTTACAAGCGATGGATGTGGACCAAGTGCATATGAGGATGTATATGCAGTTAGACCTGTCAGAGTCAACTCGACGGTCGAGGGTGATGGTTTGTGTAATTGCCGGGATCACCAACTCGATCGGAACAGGCTGCCACGTGTAAGCTGCCACACTCTTTCATCGTCTCATTCGTACTCCGCAGAGGCGTCCGTAACAGCGTGTTGAGGGCCTTTACCCTCACCTTATCTGAAATGCAGTGTGTTTCCATTCTCAAAGGCTCGAAAGTCCTTCAATTTTTCTTTTACTCTGCCACAAGTTACGTCGCTCTGTATGACTTCTGTACTACTCAGGCTATCATCTTCAAGACTGCTCGCGAGGATAGGAAATCTCAGACTTCTCGCGTTTTTCTCAGTTCTGTACCTCAGCACTGTCCCCATGGGGCCGGAGAGGTGGCCATCAAGAAAATCGAGTTCATGAAGTCTTCACGGGTTTTGAACCACGAGTCTTCTGTTATATTAAGAGACACCGCAATATCTATGGCAAGGAGGCTGCTACTCGGATAGAATGCCTTTTTGTGACAGTACTCCCTCCTGCCTTCATTGGAAATGCAGCATGGCGCTATCACCTGCATGCCAGTCATCGCCATCAAGGACTACGATATTCTCTCCGCCTTAACGTTCAAGTATGGTCCGACGTTTTCGGAAGAGGAGGCTGTGGTAATCATCGCGTTGGCCGCTAGTGATGCCGCCGATGAATGCAGCATCCCCAGTCACTAGTGTTACTGGTATGCGCGGAAATTTATACCATTATTTCCTGGAAACACAGGCGAGGACACTGACGCGCCGCTTGGGGGTGATAGAGGCATTGGAAGACCCGAGAGGGTGAAGACGGTGAACGATTCGGGGTCGAGTATCCTCGTACCATCTTGTGATATCGAAAAAATGGCTCGACGCGTCGCGCAAGTCGTGGTCGCAAGGGAAAGACAGAGAAGCTAGAGACACTGCGAAGGGAAGAGAAAACGGAAATGCTGGAGGCAAGGTCAAGAGAAGAAGTTGCACTGTGCAGGAAGGTACAGCATGGATGGGTTGCGTGTAGTGTTCCTGGTTAGTTCTTTGTTTTGAAGCTTGCATAATTTGCTTTGACCTCTTACTGCAATTGTAGATGGCTCATATTTTGCTGGTCGTTTGTGCAGTTCCTCTTGGCTATTGAAGCTCAAATCGCAGAGCACTTTTTCATCCCATAACCCCTCCCAAAAGACCAGTATGCACGAATGTCTTTCTCCGATGTATGTCCCGTCTTGTACAGGAGTCTTGCGGCCTTCGCGCTGGACGAGATCGGGCTTCTACACAGACATAATCAATTTAGAAGTCACCCTAGGATCCAACCGATGCAGCAGCACATTGTCATACAGTACAAGCGTCGAATCTTCTCTGCATACGAACATGTCACTACTGTAATCTTGAAAACACTTGATACACACGGAAACAACAACTGTTGGAGGTTATGCACTGATCCACTCTTCTTAACCGACCAACTTCTTAAGGGTCCACTTGTTCTCGTTGTTCATGATATCCTTTCCCGCCTTGACTTCGACCTGCATACAATCAACTGTCAAATTCGCATCCTCAGAAAGGATGTGGCAGACTAGAGACTTACGATTTGGCCGACAGCTTGGTTCGTAATCCAATACAAGTCTTGACCTTTGGGAATGATCCTGGCAGACCAGACGGTACATTTAACGGAAATCTGATGCAGCTAATCACCGACTTACTCGTAGACCTCCGAGTCGGGGGAAGTCAAATCGACCTGCCAGCTCACAGGGTCGTTAGACCAGACGAGGTTACTACCGGATGTAGCGTTCTGTTCGTATCCGAGATTGGAAAGAGTCGACGATCGAAGGGTTGAAGGAAAATACCTCAGGCAATGCGGCATACATTCCATTGATGCCCTTGATGGTGACATCGGTGGTAGCTTTATCGAGGGGCTTATCGAAGGTTAAAGTCTGCGACGAGGTCGGTCAGTATTATATGCTACTCCTGAACATCACCAACAACTCACAGCGCCCTCAGGGATGCCGCCATTACCATCGGCTGTCACGACATCCTGGTCGGGTTCATCACTCTTGGTGCTGGTGACATATTCTCTAGTTTCAACGCTTTGAGCAGTATAGGTATAGTTCTGAGACATGACTGTTAGCTGTAGGTATTGTGGGTGAATTGAGGAAGGGAAGTGTGAGGATATCAAGAGGCGAAGGATAGCGGATTTATACTGCTCTAGGTGAATGCCAAGACTCAGAGTAGACGAAACACGACCATTATTTGTGTTGTCATATTTTTCTAAGGACCACTCAAGGCTCCGTCGACTCACTATGCCTTACAGCATGCTTTGGAGATTTCTCATGATAGTACGGCGATATTACAGCCCGATGGGTGTCGTTCTATGCTGCTGTGCATGATTGACGACGAGTAAGCAATCAAACCTGGGAATCCGCGTGCGGAATATACAATGTTTCGTCAGTTGACTACGTGTACGTGTCTTCCTGCATTCTACTATAGAGCATTCTTATAAATTTAGACAGCGTTACTCCGTCAGTGGCGGCTTAGTCCATTTGCAGAGAACCCTGGAATTAAATGGTATTCCTACCATCACCAATTCCCACTTAGTAGTTCTTCTCTTCAACCACTACTTCAAAGATAATGAAGCATCTCGTATGTGCGTTTTTACTTTCATTGCTACCATTTCCGTATACCGTCTGTCTCAATCTGAATTTTATCGGCAACGATGCGACATTGGTAACATCTTAATCCTAATACTTATTAATGCCTGGTGATAACATGCATCCTTTCATGCAAAGTCGGTGCGGCTCTAGCGACTGCGCCCAAAAATTGCAAGAACTACATTAGTTGATGTGATAGGGTCAAGGATGGACAACACTTTGACAGGATCCTTGCAGGGCTTGCACCTATAAGGGGTTATGAGCACCGATCTTGCCGTACCTATGCCACGGACTCGAGTCGGAGTACTTGTGGAGTAAAAAAAGAGTTGGTCACGCTGGCTATTGATTCTCCGTTTACAAAGGGCTTGGGGTGTCAGAAGGGGTGGAGTGTGCCAGGAGGTCCAGAAGTAATGTAGTGGTGGTATATATCGGCGGAAGGCACCAAGGAGCACTGCCAGGCCGGTAAATTTTTGTCGCGAACTCAAAATATTGTGACATTTTATCTTGAACTTTTAATCGTAAGGATGAGCTCCCACCAATGAGTTAAAAGATGAAGTGGGATTTCTACTGTTTAGGCAAAGTAAAAGAACCATAGTTGAAAAGGTGTTTACGTGTTCAGTACAAAGGAAACTACTTTCAATTTAAAGAAAAGAAGCTGTTTCATACACGACTAAAGAGAACATAGTTTTCATTGCATTTTCATTTTGCTGCATCCACAGGGAATGAGGAATCACAGCATTGTCATAATACTTTTTATGTTCGGAAATGAATCGATCTCAGCAGTGAGGGCACATACATATAAGTTCCGGTCTTGCATATTCACTCGCTCTTCACTACTCGTAATTCCAATGGAGCATGAACTGAGATTGGTCGGGGAAAGTCTACTTCTCACAAGGAAGTGGATGTCACGAATGCAAGACTTTAGCATTCGGGGATAGCAGGATTCAATATTCATCATGTGCCAGAGTTCAACTCTCCTGAATGCTATTGTCTACCAATGGGACGTATTGCACATTCATCTGGTATGTAGCATGTCTCCTACTATATATAGCGGCCTCTAATTGACCCAGCGATTTCCAGATACCCGCACTAGGAGTTCGAAATGCGATCTATACAATACATCTCAGAGTGCCGACAAAGACTTGTATGTGACCAATAGAGGTCGCAAAGTACTAATACAAGCTGTCTTGGTCCCTCGTTGCGGATATCTGTATTGCAAATGATTGGCATGGACTGGATATCTTACTGGTTCCTAAAACTACGGTAGCAGGAGAGCGATCTTATGAACACTTCAATCCTAAAGAGCCGCGTCGTCGACTCGTGATGAGGTGAGCATTATACCGTTTCAAATCTCGAAAGTGGGGGTCGTTTCCTTCACTCATATTGGGCACTGCCGCATGACCATCGTGGATGACAGCAGTCGGTATAGCCTGTCTCCGGAGCTTATTGTCTTCTATTGAAGCCACATTCACAGTCCATGGGACATCGACATTGCAAAAGGTGTTTATTCTTGGTCACCTCATTCTACCCCGGCACCGGGAAAGAGGCGGCAATTCAAATGTTATACATTTTGCTTCACGATGTGCTGCAAATATTCCATTGAGGTTGGCCGACCAGCTTTCAGAACGATGTCGCTATCTACCCCTCTCCACAAGAACCTCCGAAATATTTTTATCGGCCAGTTGATTTTGTCAAGACAAATCATGACATACCGTTTTCTGACTGGATGGCGACACGGCTCTCGACATGGCATCATCGCCTTCGGCAGGTGTTCGTATTTTATACTAAGAACCCGCCTATGGAAGAGTAAGATTTTACCGGGCAGAATGCTTAAATGAAGGGAACATGCATCCCTCCACGCATTGAAGCGGGCGCCGCCGTGGTAACTTCACCCACACAACTTGAAGCTTGTGACTGTCACTGGACCGCAGCTGGATGACACATTTTGACGGGATGCTCGAAGGGCCTGCACCTACAAGGACGATTGTGCGACACGGAAGTTGTCATATTTAAGCCTTGCGGAGTGAAAGAAGATGGGAACCGGTCGTGCTCACTGTTCAAGATTCTCCTTTGACAAAGGATGGGGCATGCCAAGAGGTCACGTTGTGGTGGCGCACGACGGAAGGCGCCAAGAAGCAACTGCTGGAGTCGGTACATTTTCATTGCGGTGAAAGTGAAACTTCACGTTGACTTCAAATCGTAAAGATGAGATCATATCTTTGCTGGAAAAGAACCAGGAAAATAGGTTCGACATGACCATATTCTCAAGGTCAGAACAAAGGAAACCACTTATCATTCGGATAAAACAGGCTGTCCCGGTATGCGAAAGAAGTGCTGGAGAGGACATAGGTTTATTGCGTTTTCCGTTTCATTCACAAACGGAATGAGGACTCACGACATTTTTAGAGTCCCTTTCTCCGTTCTGAAAGTGAACCGGCACCAACAGTAAAGGCACATACACGTAGGTCCTGGTCTTGCATATTCGATCCGAGTTTCTCGCACTTCAAAATCCGGAATTCTAATGGAGCGCGCGCTGAGATCTGTCAAAGAAGTCTATTTGTCATGAAGTTATCATCAATTAACAATTGATGAGAGGGAGCTTAACGTTCAGATTTTGAATACACTTGGACGGTACCATGGTGGATCAGCATCTACAGGTGACCTCTGCTATTCATTCGAGGAGGAGGAATCACAGCGCCGCAAGATCAGACTTCCGAGTTTGTGTAAGGTCCAGCTTAGTCGCATGACTCGAGATTCGGTGTTTAGCCGTCTCAGTACGAAGGGAACGTCATATGAAAGCGCTGTGACCAAATAAACTACCACGAAAACAGGTGGCGTGGTGAAAACCACTAGAATTATGACATTAGTGCATGAATAACGACTCTTTGGATCCTAGAATTCTGTCGCAATGGACGGCGAGTCACTAGTGACCCCCGTCGGACTGGAATATCGCCGTACGATCATGAGAAATCTCCCAAGCATGCTGTAAGCCATACATACACTGTGGGTCGACGGAGCCTTGAGTGATCCTTAGAAAAATATGTCAACACAAAGAATCGTCGTGTTCATCTACACCCAAGTCTTGGCACTCACCCAGAGCAGTATAAAACAACTATCCTTGGCCTCTGGACATCCTCACACTTCCCCTCCTGAACTCACCAACAATATCGACAACTAACAATCATGTCTCAGAACTATACCGTTCAAGCTCGCGAGACTCGTTACTATATCACTAGCTCCTCGTGTGATGTTGACGGACAGATTGTCGCAACGGCCGATGGCAGCGGTGGCACTGTCCCTCAGGGCGCTGTGAGTTGTCGTTGATGCTCAGGAGCAGCATCTAATACTGACCGACCCCGTCACAGACTTTAACCTTCAATAAGGCCGTTAATCCCAATGGTGGCGTCACCGGTGTCACTGTCAAGGGTATCAAAGGACTGTATATCGCTTTGGATCCGGTATTTCCCTCCAATCTTTAGATCGTCGACCCTTTCCGACCAGAAATACCACAGAACGCTACAACCGATCATAAGCTCGTCTGGTCTACCAAGCCTACGAACTGGCAGGTTGACCCCACTATGACACCCTTCAATGGGTACTATGAGTGAGTCGATGGTTAGCTGCATCAGGTTTTCCGTTAAATGTACCGTCGCGTCTGTCAGGATCATTCCCGAGGGTCTGGACTTGTATTGGTTTACGGACAAGAACATCGGCCCAATCGTAAGTCAGCTGTCCTCGTTGAGAATGCGAATTTGAGGATTGATCGCATATAGGTCCAAGTCAAGAGCGGAGCACAGATCGGAGGGATCGAGAACCAGTGGACCATCGCAAAGGTCGAGTAAGAAGAGCGGACCAGTGCATAGCTTTCGCTTCCATTTGTACCAAGTGTTTCGAGATTATAGTAGCTACGTGTTCGTATGAAGAGAATCGATGCTTTATGTTGTTGCCATATCAATTGAATGATTGAGTTCGGCCGCGCACGATTAAAAAAATAGAGAGCAAGCCACTTAGAAATTTACCCCATAAGTCTTGAGCCGTTCGTTCCTCACGCCAAAGCTTGTGACAGGCCAAGTCCGAAAGAGTAGGAAGAATAAGAAAGCCATTGCCGATTGCGTTCCCCAAATGTTTGGTCGAGCCGGCTGAGCCAAGCAACGCGATCGCTCTGCTCGTGCATTTTCGCTCGCGACTCCTTCCAAGTCGCTTCGTCGCATCGGCTCGCTCCATTCTCTTTGTCCCATCCACCTAGTCCCTTCCGTGTTTGGGTTGCGCCTGGTTTGACGCGGCAGCTATGTTGGAGATATCTCGAGGAGATGTAAGAAGATAGTACTAGAATGTTCAAGTTGGCATGATGCCGGGTGCTCTTGTTGAGGATACAGTTTCACAGACACTTAGGCCGAAGACTCACCGTCTTTTGTTTTACTTACTTTATTTTGATTTTCGTACCGATCGCTATCGTAACTTGGCTTCGTAGCACTACCACCGACTACGTATCTGTCCACGAATATACGTTCATTCGAGCCATTCCTCACGTTCGTTTCCCCTGCCGACGTCTATTTCCAACAGCCCTTTGGACCGAGACTTACTTGATATGGACAGGTTTGGTAGAATCTTCTAGATACTTTTCGTAGTATAAATACAGGCTCTGTAGGAGCCAGAGCATATAAGTTTATTAGTCTAGCTTTACCAGCCACCAGTCTAACCACTACGAACCGACCGTTCCCAACAAGCTACTTTTCCCAGCTGTCCCGCTTCCAGGTATCCCGAACACCTGACATTTCAACTTCAACCTCCATGCATGTCCATTGTCTGAGCTTCCGGTGTTGTTTCTCCCCAGTACAACATTTCTTTGCCAGTTCTTCCTTTCAACTTGCTCGGACCTTAAAGTTGTTTTTTCTCAACCCCCTACCCGAGAAATCAACAATTCCTTGCATTTCTCACAGTCTAATTTACATCCTACATCCTATTCGCAGCTTAACTTGGCGCTGGTTCTACATATTTGGAATAGCAAGGTCTCAATGCCTGAACTAGATTTAAGTTGAATCCTTTGGACGGAGCCCTACCGCATCACACCAATCGGTCTGGTGATATATAACCTTGGACGGATGCCCACACCAGTCAGGATGCTCTTCAACTCTGTCTCATCCGATGACGTTCGACCCATGAAATGTGGCCCAATCTTCCATAACCGGCGAGTTCCATGCATCAACACGTATCTCCAGCCTGTCCCCAGCAAGAGCTCTGGTCTCTGCTATGATATCATACCCATGCGTCGATATATACTCATCGGCCGTGAACTGCAATTCAACAGTCTTTATCGATCCTGCATCACGGCACGAGCGTATCATATCGAGGACGGGAGACCACTCATCTTTCTCTGCAGGTGCTATTATACAAAGGATGAGATGGCGTAGGTTGGGTAGGACTGAGGGAAGTTTGAGGGCCCCAGCAAATTGGCTGAACCGCGGATCAAGTTGAACTTTGAGGCGAGAAATGGTAGAACACGCCTCTGATGAAAGCATATAGCAAATCAAGGCTGGCGAATCCGAATAGCGAATTGATGGGTTTTCAATGCAGGTGAAGCTCTCAAGATGGCATCCCGATCGTTGGAGGAAGGGAATGATACAGGCTGATTTCACTAGTGGTGAGGACACGGTCAAATGTTGGAGGAGAGGCGCAGTCATGAAGTTGACAAAATTTGCACAATCCACGAAGAGATGAAGAAGTTCCGGCATAATCACCGGCGCTCCGACTTGCAATTTGGCCGACGACATTCGGAAGGTTCGAAGGCTACATGTTCTGAGCTTGGGTAGGTGGGAGAGGAGTTGGAAATCTTCCACGTCAGTGATGCATCCGGAATAATGAGTTATCGAGGGTGGTAACCCCACTCGACGGATCCCTTGGCTTGAAAAGGATGCTCGCCATAGCTGCGGAGCATTCAAGCACATGTCCAATTGATGATCAAATTTATGGCCTTCGAAGATATCTAATTTGATCGTCTGCAGGACGGGAAGATTCGATATGGGATACAAATAGTGCGAATGGTTTATGTGGGTGAAAATGCACACATTCTTCCAGCGATCGCTTGATTGAACAACTAGGGACATGATCTCGCTGGCGCGCGCATCCCAGTCGTAGCCATGGCAAGTGACCGTCAAGTTGAGAGGGTGTTCGCCTGTGTGCTCGAGATAAGTCTGCAGTATCCCTGGAGCGTGCTTTGAGAAAGGGGACTTCAACAGGACATCCTGAGCCCAGGACGCTGGCGAGGTGTGTAATGTATCCCTCCAAAGCCCGCAGACGCGACCTAAAACCCAAAGAGGCCCGGATAGGTCTAAACTATCATGGATTCTTGCTCCGAGGGCCCGATAAGCACCCCTGCCCAAGTTTGACGAGGCATAAACGAGATGAAATATTTCGATGAGAACGTCTCGAGGGAGATGGCGGATGGGAGCGTAAACCGACAGGTGATTTTCCAGGGATTTAAAAACTGGACCTCGTAGCGCCTGAATTTCTTGAAGCTGCTCATCATACAAATTCCGTAACCATTCCAGCTTAGCGATTTCGGAATCGATGGAGGCACGATCAGCATCGAGCAATGACCGTGACCCGCGTAAAATTTCCGACACAATGCTGTCGTCGGAGCTATGAACAGCTGTGACATTTTGTGATTGTGGCTCGGGAACAACGTTGACGAATCCACAGTTGCGGCAGGTGAGGCAGGACATTGAGTTGAGAATCCTGAAAGGAGTTCGAAAAGGCGCAGGTCACGCCATCGCGGGCTACCGGTCCGCATCCTGTGCTCTTTGCACTCATATTCGTCGGTTGACGACGTCGATACCTACACTCGTATGTGCTTCGGTAAGGACAACTCACCACTAGCCATCTGGAAGCACAGGCAATGGAGCGTGCATAAATCTACTGCAACGGTGTTGATTGTCATTTTTGGTACAGCGAGTGCTCTCTTGTCCGAGTCCTGTCTCCGTGTTTATGCTTATCTGGTCTCCCTGGCGTCCCCAAGGCGTCCCTCTCCATAGTTCTCCGTACGGTGACTTAAGAAAGAATGGAACCCGAAAAGCAACACATGATATTGGTAGGTACTACGCGCATGAAACCCAAAGAACTAACAACATCCGTGAAGGTTGAGAAGAAGGTAAGAGGCTGGTGATGTACTAGACAAGTAGTCGTCAGGATCGACAACAGCGAACCCAATTAAGAATCTCACCTGGAATCAGCAATCGAAGTCTAATACGCTCTCTCCTTTCCTGCGGCCCATTTACTCGCTATAGAACGAGCAGTCAGTGTGGGACACCCAAGGCGATGGTAATTATCGACTCACAGGAGAGAGAGGGTGATGTCGCCGTTGACCTTAGCCTGGATGGCGATCTCGACCTCGAGGTTAAGGTCAAGACGGAGCTTCAAAGCTTCCTTGGGAGCAACAGTTCCGGTGGAGCGGGTGGCAATAGAGGTTTCTTGGGCAGACATGGTTTGATACTGAGTAAGACGCTTTGATTAGGCTTTTATACAAGAATCGACAGACCCGAGGTATAAGTGAGGATACTTCCGCGCAATAATGCAGCTCAGTAGGTCGGGTGCCTCACTCAAGTAACTAAGCTTTTTTCGTCACGAAGCTGCAGAGAAGGCACCTACTACGTAACAGTTCTTATTTCATATGGAACACGCTGCAGAATATACCGTTGCATGCAACTCGGGGCCTTTTGAACACAGTGTGAAGTAGAGCACGCGAGGTGGAGGCGTAGTCTGGTGTAATAAAGCATTTTGTTGGATGCAATGGCCAGCTATATGTATGGGTGCCTGTGGGTCCAAAATTCCACTCCAAGAGTCATCCCGGGAAAGTCCGGCCTGATTTGCAACCAACATTATCCATGGCTCTGCGACTCTTACGCCATCAATTCCCCGCGACGGTCCTCGAGGCGCATCTTCATTCCCCAGAGTAGATTTCCAGAAATTTTCACCGCAACCTTGGGTCTCGACGCACCCCATTTCGTTATCTATTCCAGCAAACGTGCAGCTTTTCTTGCTCTCTTAATCAGCTATCACGGGACAAGAACCTTTGACGGGATGACAGTTTCGTCAGTCGGCCTGCCTGGGTATTGTTCGAAGCTTGCCTTCTTGTTGCAACAAATTAGGCCGGGTTTCGCTAACCGCCACAACCACCATTTCTCGCCTTAATGCTCTTCTTTTACCTTTCTGCGACCGACCGCAACCCAGGCTGAGGTAGCTCTGTCGTGCAGAAGAATACCATGATGAGCGCGATTATCATCATTCCATTGGTATAGGATTACGACAACTCGAATGTAGCTTCCAGTTTGACGATTGGAACATGCCCTACATTACACGAGGACTCCGGACTTCCAAATTATCTCCCCCAGAAATTTGCTGGTCGCTTATAAAAGAGCCTTGACTGACCAGGAATTCTCCCAACAATGTCTGCCCCACAAACCCAGTACGCACCTACCCAATCTTCTTCTGTCCTTGGTGGACAAATCGTCGGCCGCTCTGAGCGTCAGGCTGCACCCCCTGCAGCTCTGAAGCTCCGCCTTGACCTCAACCTCGAGGTCGAGATCGCTATCCAGGCTAAGGTCAACGGCGACATCACCCTCTCTCTCCTGTGAGTAGATCCTGCTCACGTTCCAGTGAATTTGGCTGATGTTCAGCGCAGTGAGTGAACTGATCGTCGTACTTGATTGTACTGGGAGGTTGGTCAGTCGTCAATCGTCGGGTTAGTAATCTTGGTTTCGTCGCCGGATGCCCCTTTGCTGAATGCTTTTAACGTAGTTCTCTTCGATGTTTTGATAATGGATGGGGATGTACCGGATGTACTGTTCTTACCTGTAGCGCTGCTTTCCAATCCATTTTTGACCAATCATCTATCTGTGTGACTCAAAACCTCGCACTCTTAACCATTACAAGCAGAGAACTCTAGTTGGCGAGCAATGTCTCCGAAGGCCATGTTATATACTATTCAAGACTTCCGTCGTACAGATCGCCCCAGACCAACAGCCGGACCTCGCAACGACCTGGGCGAGCCCATGTGACCGTCGCTGTACACTTTCAGGTCTTACAGTGACGGTTTAATACTTCTAAATATTCGGCTATTCATCGGGGGCAAGACTGAGAGTCATTCCGTAAGCCATTTCTATTTGCTATTTGTTGGTTCGGGTCCGGCGACGGGAACATATACTTGGCGTACTCGGTAAGTACATGGCGAGGAACTGCTTTTCTTTTTCTCCTAGATTTGCTTACCCACGACTCCTAGGCCGTCGAAATCAAGGCAACTGCCAGTGAACTTTTTTCCGGACCCTGGTAGAATTCGTATTGTTCTAAGACGAATTATACTAACAGACAACGCGTTCACCATGGCATGCAAGCAATGTTTTCCCAGCTGACTCTCGATTTATCATGTGAGCAGCGTCTTTTACCCGATGAGCCAGTCTTTACGAGCAACGAACACAGATTACAGCGACATCTCAAGAATGATCTTCATCTCCATACACCATACACCTTTCCGCCTCCTTACTGGCCCTGTCGATCAGCACAAGGTCTGAAAGGCGGCATCAAACCGGTATAAATGCCGTTTCATGCCGACGCAGGTCCAGACGGTTTGGAACACACCAGAACACACCTGGCCACCATCATCAACGCAGCTTTTCAACAGTTGTCATGCAAAATGTCGGTTGATACCGATGCGCCGGTCGATTACCCATTGCTTTCTCGATCTCCGCCATCTGCCATTCACGCCTTCAAAGGTGAAGAGGAGGGGTTTCGAGGGCGCCTTTTGCCCGTTTCGGCCCTTTCTTTTACTGAGAGACCGTGTTTGTTGGCGGTTGTCGTTCCTCTCGTCTTCGCCATTCTTTCTTCTGAGGCTTCGGGTTAGGCCTCCCTTCGTGCAAGCTGGAATTCATAAACTTATTCGACTTCATTTTGACGAGGCGACCACTTGATTGTGGTTGATCATTCTTTCTTTACATTCACAAGCCCCTGGTGGATCCTTACAGCTTTTAGACACGCTGCACGGCTCAAGATGCCAGCAGCTACTGTTGCATTTCTTTCTGTTAATGATGGCACTGCTGTAAGTCACGCTTTCCTAAGTCAAGGCCTCACTCAGCTGACTCGGACTTTTTATCCATGGAGTCAGCTTTCGTGGACGTCGCATTCATCTGTGCAGGATTCACAGCGTTTGGTATCTCGGCGTTTTTGCTTGCAATGATACAAGTGGATTTGTAAGTCCTCAAGATATCGTATGCATCACTGACTCATGATCAATTATGTCTAGACCTTCACTGTACCTTCATTTATCAACTCTGTTGGCCTTTGCGGTGTCTGTTTTCGATTTGAACCAACTTTCCGCGAGGAGCAGCCATAGCGTCTTCCTAGGCTTTGATGCAGACTCGGTCAGAGATCTCTTCTATACCAGAGAACTCAGTCTCGCCCTATCCAATGGTTTTCGGTTCATGTACTTCTGGATGCTCGTCTCTGAGCGTCCTCGTGATGAGCCGTCCCTCACTCTTCAAGATCCCAGCGCCAGATATGAACCTGAATATCGCCGCCACAGCGCCAGCTGGCAGCGTTGGGGTTATCTTGGTTTCGTTCTCAAGTGGGCCACTTTGGCTCTTACGGTGGTCATCCCTGTAATGCAAATTGTCTGGAGAATATTTCAACGTCACTATGGGGTAGCATACACGGTCGAATCCACTATCGAGATCGTGGCCTCATCGTTATTCATTCTCAAACTTTTCTTCAACGCCATTCTCTCCCCCGTCAGTCATTCCCTCGTCAGTCCATGGTGGCTACGGTTTCTTTCTTATCTGGGACCCATTGCCGCACTGTTGATAAGCCTTGGAATAGGTATTGGACAGTTCGTAATCTGTGCGTTCTTCGATCAGTATCATTCCAGTTGCCATTACTCATCGCATTTGTAGCCGCTTTCTCGGAAACCACTCTTGGCCGATTTCTTCAAGCCCTCGAGTTATACATCTTGATCGCATTCCTCTTGATGGACATTTTCTACATTACCCCAGCGATGCGCCGACTTCAAGTCCGGAAATCACAGACTTCTTCATCCAATGATTCGGGTGTATGCGGAAGCTCTAAGTGCCTTCCCAGACACACTCGCACCGGGTCCGTTTATCACGACACCCTTGATTCTACATGGAACACTCGTCGAAAGTCATCGGGGCCTTATTCCAGCGGACAAGCCACTTTATTGTTGTGGGATAGGAACGACCCAGAGCTAGGGGGTTCTCCTGATCTGCCATATCGTACTCCTACCACGGAGATTGTTTACGCTGCTTTTGATGTGCGGGTTCATCCGCGTTTGCAGTCGTTCAAAGACACACTACTTCACCTGCCCTCACCATATTCAAAGCGCGCTCCGACAAACAAGGGTTTACCTCCTCTGGCTAAGGCGGATGCCTCTTTCTCTTCATATTATATGGAAGTTCACAGTTCGTCTTTACCCGCCCCCAAACCCATTTTTGTTTCGGAAGCCTCTTCGCCATACTCTTATTCTCGGATACATGGTCTGAACAGTATCATCAAGGCCATAGGAGACAGGTCACCAACTGGAACAAACCGCAAATCGCTGAAATCTCGCAGCACAGCATCGTTTGATAAACTGCTGTGCCAACTAGTGAAGCTAGATCAAAGCGTTGCGATGCTGCGCCTGTTCTCTCCATCAGCTCCAACCTTTCCGGATGCAGAGGATGCGACTACTCCAGGTGCACGGGGGAAATCGTCACTAATGGTTCCTACCGCGAGCAGAAACACCGCTTCGTATACCGATACTGAAGGGGGTTCTTCTCCACTTCCGAGTGCGTTTTCCTTGAGCTTCTTTCCTGAACCTCCGACGTATGGCTTTGCCCTTCCCGATACTCCTGTTACTTCGTTCGCGGGACAGGGTATGGTGCCGCCTAGAGCAGAAAATGTCTCCTCTGACGTTTTGAAAACGGAGTCTGCGATCGATGAGGCTAGCGATGTTGAAACTATGGATGCGAGTCCCACCATAGTCATTGGGTCAAACAACTCTGTGCAACCACTTCTGCTGAATCCAGCGACGCGGTCGTCAGCTTCTCTGCCTTCAAGGGAGATTTATCCCTCGGTTGATCCAGTCTCCGCGCGGCAAACGGCGGCACCACAACCGTTTCTACTGAGAAATGACACTTCGGCACCGGCGATATCGTCATCATACTCAGCTACACCGTCCACTGATTCGCGTAAGCCGACTATTAGGAGACGTAGACCAATACCTACACTGGGTGCAGGAAAGCGGAATGAGCAGCTGAAACTCAGACTAAGCCTTAACCTCGAGGTTGATATTTCCATTCGGGCGAAAGTCGGTGGAGATATCACTCTTTCCTTATTGTATGTCTTTTTTCTTCCTTTCGGGTTTCAGGAGCTCCTAATTTCAGGTTCCCATTTCAGCGCATGAACCGCCCGCAGTGACTGAACGTGTTTGTGTCGTCGGGAATCTTCCGCACAAGTTAAAGTCGCAAAGCATAACATCATGTTCTCTCTGAACGCATGGAGATGAAATACGTTCTTGTCCCCGAAGCTCTCACTTGATTTCGGTTATAATACCGTATGAGGCAGTTCAGGTCGTAAATGGCGTCCCGGTTTTGAGGATAGTAGCACATTGTACTGGACATGCCGCTACGTTTCCTTTCTTATACGGCCTTGTTGGTAACGCTGTGGCCGAAATGCATAATTCACTCGTTTGGCGTAATTCCATTATAGAGTTATATGGTGATGATGATGATGATAATCTACATTGTTGACTAGAGTTGTATGGCTTATCCGTTTACATATCTCTGTTCAGATCTGCACGCCTTTCCATGGTACACTATTTTTAGAGCCAAAAATCGTTGAAAAGGACTATTCCCGAGTCCAACATTGGTCCCAAACTGGTGTGTTCCGCTTCGCAAGGCTACAAGTCAACACATTAGACAAAATTTGTCCGAGACACTGCCGCCGCTCACCTGAATCCTAGAGTTGCGAGGAAGGAAGGTGGTTTTGTTAGGTGCTCCTAGAGAGAAACGTCACGATGGTTCGTGCTACAGTCAGAAATAACCAGCAAGAGTTCGCGCATCCAGTGTATCAGACAATTACAATCCAGATATGTTCAAGAATGACGATCGGAAGAGATTTGACAAGCCCCGCGTTAGTGCCTAGGTGAGTCACTGACAGTCGTTCAAATACGCTCGACCCGTAGAATCCCACTCTCGCCCAAGAATACGTATCGAAGACTAACAGTACCAAAACGCTCAGTACCTATGTCTTGTATAGCGCAGAATGAGCTCCAGATGAAAAGATGAACAGGTTACCCAAATACTCGGTAACGTGAAGCGCACTCCTCGGGGCCTAAGTATATTTCTGGGGGATTCTGCAATATTCTAGCTCCGATTCTGGCTTCCTCTTCCTGTTATATGGTTCACAACCGCTACTAAACGTGGAGTTCAGTCGGGATGCATCCTCTGCAGGCCACGCATTGCGATCTTGGGGTGCATTCGTGATCATGGTCAGCATCCATTTGTGATCCTGCAGGCGATCCAGCATCTTCTGAGCAGCAAGGGGGTCCATTTCCAACGTCATGGCATATAAATCCGAGCCATACAGCGCACCGAAGGCCGGGTAGAAAGTTGACAACAAGTGGTTTAGTATCGGAGATTCGAGACAGAACAGCCTAACGCTCCCACTTTCCGTCGCCAGTGCTAATTGCTTGGCTCTGCCTCCCAATGTGGTGTCGGGTGCGCCCCAAATATCTTCGTAACAGAGTTGAATAATTGCGGCCAGGTCTTCAGGCGACATGCTGTTGGGCGTGAACAGGATAGCGACCCATGTAAGGACATGAAGAAATGATTCCAAGTCATCAGCGACAGTATGCGGACCCGTCGGGTCCAACAGCAATTTTGCAGAGATGAATTGCCACGTCCCCTGAATATAGAAGGTGAGGACTCATACATATTTCGCAAGAAAAATTGTACGAACGATTCGCTCTTTAGGTCTGGCATCACTGCTGCACTTGTCTAACATTTGACAAAGATCCCAGTCTATGAGTATTCCACTGATTGTTCCGTTCGAATCCTCCATAATCAGTACGTTGCCAACGCTGATGTCTTGGTGGAGAATCAACAGCTTCTGGAACGCCTGTTGGTGCGCTAAGTGATCCTAATCAGCATCGCCAAACTTCTCGATGCCAGCCGAAGGTACATACCTATCATCCCGTCCTTGATTGCATTTAGCATCTCCCACGAAGAACGGAAGGACGTCAGAGGGCGCCCAATAGTACCTAAAACCAACCTGTAGTGTTGGTGAAGTCTTTGCTGAGGCCGGGAAAACGTCCTATGAGTTTGGCCAGGAATGTCGCCGGCAACAATGAATTCCGCGACGTGAGGTATTTCCGAATCCCGCAAGCGCTCGTATACTCTCCCTTCCGCTACCAGATCTGGAGTGACAATCCGCCAAGTGTCCTTCATAACCACATTTCGTCCTTCAGTGAGATGATATGCAACGAAACAGCGTGTGGCTCGTCCGGTAGGGAACGCATAAGTTTCAAATGGTGGTCCCGCGATCAGATATGTCGGATCCGCATCTGGATCGCAGTCATCATACAGAGCGAACTTGAACAACATCTCTGAGTCATCCAGTTTTAGGCTCTGGCGAGCCTTGGCCTCTTCGTCTGGACTCGGATCCATGACAGACGTATCCCAACCACGAGTTGCATCATCGGCGTGGCTAAGTCTCCAGAAAAATTCCTGCAGATACGGCGTGTCACTGGAGTATTGAAATGAACGTGTGACTGTGACACCGGCGCGGTCTCAGCGGAGCAGCCTCGCCCTGTCTGCACAGATGAAGACAGTAAACAGATGAGTTCGGTATTGAGACGCCATCTGTGCATTGGCATATGAGGCGACCTGGACGCGTGCGTCGTGACTCAGTAGAGAGTCGTCCTCAAACTCTCCTTCGTCGCTGAACGCGTCGTCCGTGACGCAGAGCTTCAGTTCGACATGAGTCTCCATGAGAGAGAACTGGGTTACGGGGTTGATGGTGTTTTCTGCCTTGTATACTGAGATGTCTGGTTTCAGCAAGTCAGGATTGAAGACGCTCGACTGAGGGTCAGGAGTGGCATGCGTATCCAGAAGCTGCAGGTTCGCACAGAAAGGCGTAAGGGCATCTATCTAACGCCACATTCACGGTAAGTGCACGAAAATAACGCGAAATTGGTAAGACACACCAGAGGTCCGTACATTGCTGTCTCCGTAGTCTGCTCTACAATCGTCTGGAAGGTATTAGCGCTGGTGTCAGGGATATTGGTAACAGCTTTGGAGAGGAATTTCTCCAAGAAATCCTTTGGCTCTATTGCGCTGCATTTCTGGTGAATTTCGTCAGCCATTGCTGACATTGATGCATCGCGTGTGTAGTGGTGGTGGTGGTGGTGGTGGTACCGGCACAAGGTCCCAATAAGGAACGGCCGGGTCCGCAGCCCTAGGGAAGTAAACGGTGCGATCCTGTTGCTAGCAATATTTTTCTTTGAGCTAGTCTCGCTGCAGACGTTGACCTCGGTTTCGGCGGGCATATCCCTGTAGAGACCTGGAAAAATCCGATGACGCTTCTAGGTGGTGACACTGAGAGATCAAGAGAGCGTTGATCGAACACTTCCATCACGTGACTGAAACGCGACGCGCAACCAGTCCAAACACAAGGATGAGTCACACATGATACTAGCAAGTCCTCCTTTGCTCCTGATTGTCATCACATCCGAAATTCCCACGCCATTTACGGCAGACGAAAAGCGGACAGACAGTCATAGAGCTCGAAGTAGGCAGAAAATGAGCGAAAGCAGCCCCCCATCACCATCCAAAACCCCCCCAAGGAAAAAGAAGTTACACATGTCCGTACCGGGCTTGGGCTACTTCAGCCCAAGCAAGAAAAAAGCCAGCCTCGACTCGCTACACAACCAGAAACCCCGCGGAATCCAAAGAAACACCGGAGACAAGCGTCAGCATGGTAACACCCCATATCCGACTAGTATTGCACGCCAAGGAAGAAGCACTACTGATGATAGAATTAGCAGGTCACCCACGCCAACACCGAACACACACGGATGCGTCGAAAACCAACAACACGTGACCCCGATGATGCCAGACACTGCCGAAGACCCGTTCGCAGGCCGGCCAGAGCCGGCACAGACGATAACGATCAGATCAATAGATGAAGACTTGAACGATGACGACGATGATGATGATGAGATGGGCGTTGAAACTGAAGACACAATACAATTCGTTCACAACCCCAACTGGAGCAGCATGCAAAGCCTTGAGGGGACCCAAGCACTCGAGAGAGCTATAGACGAGGCCTTAGGGTGTGCAAACAGACTGAAGAACGACCAACAGGACATCTCACGCACGATGATTGACAAGACTCGGCAGCTCCTGAGCTTGTTGACAGGAGAACCAACATACCAACAAGAGAGGATGATGGAAGCCTTGGAAGCCACACGAAGGACCACAGAGTGGATTGAACAAGCTATGGCAGACATGAAGACGGCGACTGCGATGGAAATCAGAGAAATAGGAAAGCAAGTACTAACAAACAGGACAACGGCGCCGATGGCACAGACCCCTACAAGCTCAAACCAGACGTATGCCGGGGTAGCAAGGAATGCCAGAAGCAACGACACAACACAGAAAACAATGACACCGGCAAACCCAATGGACCCGAACCACCACTCAAGGTTAGTATTCCAGTTCCCAGGGGAGAAGGTCCACCCTCTCGAGCGCAAGGAAGCCCACATTCTGGTAAAAGAGGTAAATGCTGAACTGGCCAAGCACGACGACTCAAAGCACATACGCGTAACCACAGTGAAGTGGAATGCAAACGACAACATCATACTGACACTCCGCACAGACCAAAATGCGACAGACCTGCTTAGATTCAGTAGCCGCATCGCCCCCCTCCTCACATGAGGAAAGGAGTGCATTGTGCAAACCACTGCAAAATGGGGAAAACTACTCATACATGGAGTATGAACAGGAGCGTACGACTATGTTATCCCTGGGGCGAAAGCCCGCGTATACTCTTCAGATGAAATATTGGAGGAATTAAAAGCTAACAACCCTATTTTCCAGAACCTACCACTCGAACTGAAGCCAACATGGGTGCGCCCAGAAAGCGAACTACTGCAACAGGCATACTCATCTGTCAAAATTGCCACCTCCGATGAAGAAGCGTACAAATTCCTGATACACAAAGCTAAGTACCTTGCAGCATTCGGCCGCACTGTTTCAGTGAAGCCATTTGCAGATCGCAAACCGCTACCAAGGTGCCAGAACTGCCAAGGATTTGGACACACGCGGAATAACTGCCAGAATGAAACACGATGCCGGCTCTGTGGAGAAAAACACCCCGAAGAGAGACACAAAGAGCACTGTGAGGGATGCAAAATGGAGGCACAGGCCGCCGAATGCGTACCAGAAGAACTACCAGGGGACTGCGATCACAATATACGATGCGCAAACTGCATGGGCAAGGATGGACGAGACGATGCCCACACCGCCGATGCAAGACGATGCCCAGAATGCATCCTCAGGCTGGGAGAGATTCGGGCTAACATTCAACAGCAGAAGACATTGGATGAAGGATGGAAGACTGCCAAGGGCAGAAGAAGCAGGAAGAAGACGACGGAGACGGGTCCTGCCAGGGAGTCAACAACACGTGCTCCACTGGGCAGCAACATGAACAGCTTCCAACCCCTAGGCACACAGGTACATATCCCAGGATGTGGGGCAACGAATATGGAAGTCACAACCGGCAACGTAGGACAAAGTATGACTGGAACAACAATGGACAATGAATAACGCCCAACAGCAGAGCCAACATAATGATAGACGAATATGGTTTTTTCAACTAAATGTTAATAAAAAGAAGGAAACTACTCACACAATCTTGAACAGACACATCAACGACTACGACATCTTCCTAGTTCAAGAACTGAATTGGGGAAGAATTGGAGCTGACAGTCATGGAGACATTCAGGGACCGGTCGGACACCCAGAATGGCAACCACTATTACCATGCCTGTCAATGAGGAGAGACGACCCGCCTCCCAGGGTAATGACATACGTCAAAAGGGGTGGTAAACTCAAGGTGAATGTACGATCAGATATTATCGCACATCGAGACATTCAGATCCTCGACATAGCATGCGGGGAGAAGAGGTATGTATTCATAAACATCTACAATGACCCAGACCTCTCGAGAGACTGCCTGGGGTGGAGACTACGCAATGTAGACATTCCCATGGGGGTCCTGGTAGTCATAACAGGAGATTGGAACATTCACCACCGACTATGGTCCCATGGAGCAGCACAGACAAGCCGTATTATCACAAATGAGATTGTACAATGGCTAGAGGACAAGGGATACAGCCTACACAACAAGAAGGGCAAGGTAATGTATATGCCGCACTCCATAACCCGAGGTAAAGCATCTGTAATTGACCTTACATGGTCAAGTGAACAAGTGCGAAGGGAGGAGGTGGTCAAGGAATGGGCAATCGACTACAAGAAATCATATGGCTCAGACCACTTCCCAATTATTTGGACAGTCGACCCAGAGTTAACAGAGGTGGACAACATGACAGGGCTACAATACAACTTCAAAGCAGCAAAGCCAGAAGAATTCAAAGAAGCATATTTAGCACAGATAGCTAAGTGGCGCCATAACTTGGACCCACTTATGGACACTGAAAGAGTACCTTCGGCAGATGAACTGGACAAGGCAGCAAACACAATAATGGATGCAATGGAAGCCGCCGCAGAAGAAACAGTACCCCACAGGAAACCCAGCCCCAAGGCAAGACCATGGTGGAATCCGCAACTCAATGAAGTCGCAGACAAGATATCCAGGCTACGGCAAGAGCAAATGGAAATTGAGCTAGACCAGGGAACTCGAGACCGAAGACTCAAGAGGAAAATAACGAAAACACGCAACTTCTTCAAGCGTCTAGTCAAGTTCTTTAAAGGGAAGTGGGCGACAGAAACAGTGGAAGAAACAAACATCAAGGACATGTGGGGATTCCGAAACTGGTCAAAAGGGGTACGTAATTATCCCAGCCCTCCGATCTCACAAGGTACTGGCAACCCCCCTGCAGTGATGACAGAGGACAAAGCACATGCACTCAGAAACGAGCTATTCCAACCACCACTGCAAATACCCAACAACGAGAGACCAGACCTAGTAGACCCAGCACCAGACGACCTATTGTTTGTACAGGTTACATGGACTGAAGTAGATGAGGCCATCAGAGGAGCAAGCAGCAAAACGGCACCAGGCTTCAGCCAAATGACATACCAGGTGGTAAAATGGGCATGGGATGTTGGGAGCGATGACATCCTCTTACTAATGCGACAATGTTTAGCTGCAGGTTACCACCCCAAACAGTGGAGACGGGCAGTGGCGGTAGCACTACGGAAACCAAACAAGCCAGACTACTCCAACCCGAGAGCATACCAACTCATAGCCCTACTCGAATGCATTGGGAAGGTGCTAGAGAAGATCATAGCAAGGAGACTGACATTTATCGCAGGTAAAGAAGGACTGTTACCTGATCAGCAGTTTGGTGGACGATCCAATTATTCAGCAGAGGATGCAATACTGTCCTTTGTCAATGATGTACAGGCAGCCTGGAACCATGGGTTGGCAACGTCAGCACTGACATTCGACATCAAGGGGTATTTTGACTTCGTCAATCACAACCGGCTACTAACAGAGATGAGACGAAAACGAGTCCCACTCCAATATGTCAAATGGACGGCGAGCTTCCTATCTGACCGGGAGGTTGCGGTATGCCTGGATGGGGAACGAGGGGAGATGGCACCAGTTGTAAACGGAATCCCACAGGGATCACCAGTATCCCCCATTCTTGCATTGTTCTACTCTGCCGAACTCATTGAACAGTTTCGAAACAGGGCCGAACAACAAACAGTCCAACAAGCGACACCAGTCAGCTTATTCATGTATGTCGACGACGGCAAACTATATGTCTCATCTGAAAGCCTGGAGAAGAATGTTGAGATTCTGAAGACAGCATACACTGAAGCAAACCTATGGATGAGGAGAGTGGGCCTCGCACCCGACTTCTCCAAAAGAGAGCTAATGCATTATACAAGGAGAAGAAAGGACAAAACTTCACCCCATATCGAATTCACAGATGAGGACAGAGAGACAAGAAAAGTCTTTGCTGAAGCAACAGTCAAATGGCTGGGAGTCTACCTCGACAAGAAACTGCTGTTCAACGAACATGTGAAGAACATGGCAGCAAATGTTAGACCTGAATCTCACGTGATCCAAACAAGTGCAAGCTCTGAGTCATATACCGGTGGACACCGATGACTAGAGGGAGACTGTAGCATTGGACTCGTTAAGGCAGGGCACTAAGTGCTAGTCGTTGAGAGAGTAAGATTGGTATAGATAAACGATAGCTCGAAGCTGGAGTATTACAGCGAGAGTCGTGCTACTTATATACTAAAGTCTATGTGCTAATAATAAGTCCATCGGTAAGCAGCAACGAGTAAACAACGAGTGAATGACAATAAGTCGAGCGAGAACCTTGTGGTTAGAGCGAGCCGTAGCGGGAGAGCGGTAGTCGCCTGTTACGGTCGTGGGATTAGCGTGGCGAGATAGCGATAAGATTGACGAAGATAAGCGCTTGGGCGCTTAGATGAGGAAAATCGGAAAAAAGTGAGTAAATCGTAACATTGCCCCCTCGTTAAGGCAGTCGTCCCGACTGCCATTAAGGTTTGTCTCCGGGGGTGCTGTGTTGGTGTAGGATTTCCCAATATTCCGCGTATTTATCGTAGTCTGAGGTTACGATTTTGGCTATTTCTACGCGTCCGGCATGCTGGACGCGTTGTTCATAGTCCTCTATTGCTTCTTGTGCGTGTTCCATTTCCGTTTCTCGTACCCACGAGTTGTGTTCTCTTGTCCAACCCTTCCATTTGATTAGGTAGTCCGTTGTTGTTTTGGATCTTTGTCCTTTCTTTCCTCGTACTCGGCGTGTTCGGGAGTCTAGTACCTCTTCAATTTCGTATTCTTCTTCGTCTTCGATTAGATCTGGAGGAGGCGGTGGTGGTATTTCTTGGTTGGGAAATGCAGGTGGTGTGAATGGTGAAAGTAGCTTTTCATTGAAGGTGGGGTAGATCTTCCAATGTGGTGGAAGTTTTAGTTTATATGCTGCCATCCCGACCTTGTTAAGGATTAGGAATGGGCCGACCCGTTTGTCGTCTAGCTTTTTCTTTGGTCGTGGGAGGTTCAGGTTGCGCGAGTCTAGCCAGACTCTTTCTCCGGTATTATATCCGCGCGCCGGTTTCGTCTTTTTGTCGTATTGCTTCTTCATTGTGGCGGCGGCTTCAGTGAGAGCCTTCTGTGTCTCTTGATGGATCTTCATCATTGTGGCAGAGAAGTTTTGGGCGCTGGGATTGTCGAAGGGGGTTCCTCGGGTCGATTCTGGTAAGAGTCTGGGGTGTATTCCATGATTTACGAAGAACAGTGACTTGCCGGTTGCTGAGTGGATTCTGTTGTTGTGGGAGAAGGCGACCAAGGGTAGCCATTCTGCCCAGTCTTCTTGTCGGTAGTCTACAAAGATTCGGAGATATTTGATGACCTCTTGATTTGCCCGTTCTGTTTGGCCGTCTGTTTGGGGGTGGAACGCTGTGGAGGCGTTTTGTGTGATGTCCAGCATTTTGTAGAGATCTTTCATAAATCTCGAGACGAAGTTGGGTCCTCTGTCTGAGATTACGTGGGTCGGCATTCCGTGTTTGGCATATACTTGGTCTCTGAGTATTCTTGCCCATCCTTCCGACGAGAGTTCCACGTTGCAGGCGACTGGTACTATTTCTTTCGAGAATCGGTCTACGATTACGAGGAGAGCGTCGTGTCCATTGGATTCGGGTAATCCAGTGACCATGTCTACTGAAATGTGGGACCATGGTTCGGTAGGGATTGCGTTTGGATGGAGTGGGGCTGCCTTTGGTTGGGTGTCGGTTTTTGTTCGTTGACACGTTTCGCATCCTCTGACGTATGCTTCAACATCTTTGCGTAGTTTTGGCCACCAGTAGGTCCTTTGGACGAGTTCCATGGTTTTTGTTACTCTGGGATGTCCGGCGGTGATGTGGTCGTGACTCATCGCGATTACGGTGCCCCTTAGTTCTGCATCTTTCGGGATGTAGACTCGTCCGTCGTACATTAGGAGGTTGGTACTTTCTCCTTTGGGACCGTCCTCATAGACTCCTCTGCCGTGGATGAATGAGTCGTGGACGCTTGCGTCTAGATTTTCGTTTTCCTTGAGTAGATTGAGGATGCGAGAACGGAGCTCTTCGTGGGTGGGCATGATCATTGCCCGGAAATGCTTGGGGTTGAGGACGACGATTTCTTCGTTGTCTCCTCGTCCTTGATCGTGATCTTCTCGGCGGGAGAGTAGGTCCGCTTTCTTGTTGAGGGTACCGGGTTTGTGATGGAGGGTGAAGTGATATTCGGCCAGTTCAGTAACCCATCGAGCTTGACGTCGATTGAGTTTCTGGGGCTTTCTGAAATACTGGAGGTTTTGATGATCCGTCCAAATTTCCACATCTTCTGCGGCTCCCATTAGGTAGTGTCTCCACTCCACGAGGGCGAGCATGATGGCGAGGAGTTCTTTGTCGTAGATTTCATAATTTTGCTCTGTTTCAGTGAGCGCCTTTGACATGAATGCCACTGGTCTCCATTTTCCATCGTGTTCTTGGCTGAGCACGGCGCCGATCGCTCCTTCGCTGGCATCTGCTTCTACCCTGAATCTTCCTTCCTGCATGGGGATGGTAAGGAGGACATCCTCCGACATCTGCTTCTTGATCTGTTGGAAGGCTTAGTTCTGTGCGGTTCCCCAGGTCCAGGGGGCGTTCCCGCAGAGTTGGGTCAAGGGTCGGACAATCTTGGAATAGTCCCTAATGAACTTTCGATAGAAGTTGGTGAATCCGAGGAACGATTGTAGACCCTTCTTTTTTGTCGGGGTTGGCCATTCCGCGATTCCTTTTACCTTAACTGGGTCCATTCGGACCGTTCCTTCGCTGATGATTACTCTGAGGTATTCTGTTTCTAATACCTCGAACTCGCATTTCTCCGCCTTGAGGTATAGCTTGTGTTCTCGAAGACGTAGGAGGACCATCTTGACGATTCGTCGATGCTCCGATAGGTCCTTGGTAAAGATCAGGATGTCGTCGAGGTATATTGTGACCTTTCCGGTCTCGATCAAGTCTTTGAAGATGTCGTTCATCATCCACTGGAATGTAGCGGGAGAGTTGGTGAGCCCAAAGAACATTACCGTGGGTTCGAAAAGTCCGCGGTTTGTGCGGAACGCTGCCTTTTCTTCATCTCCCTCTTTGATGCGGACATTGTTATAGCCCCATCGTACGTCTAGCTTGGTGAAGTATTTGGCGCCTTGGAGGCGGTCGATTAGCTCGGTGATGAGCGGAAGGGGGTATCGGTTCTTGATGGTCATTTCGTTGAGCTTTCGGTAGTCTTGGACGGGACGTAGGGTGCCATCCTTTTTCTTTACGAAGAAGAAGGGGGAGGCGAACGGTGATTTGGAGGGACGGATTCGTCCCGAGTCGAGGTTTTCATCAAGAAATTTGTCGAGTTGTTCTTGCTCATTTCGGTTTAGGGGATACACCTTGCAGTCAAGGGTGGAGGCGGCATTAGGGGTGAGTTCTATTGCGTGGTCCCAGGTTTTTCGCTCTGGGAGTTCGTCGAAATTCTCCTTAGAGAATAAGTCTCGGAAGGAGCGGTAGTGTTCGGGGACCAGCTCTTCGAAGGTTTTCTTGGGTTTCCCTTCGTTCGCCTTTGCTGCTAGGTCGTTTGCGTGGTGGACTGCCCGAATTAGAATTTCTTCCTGCATATTGACTGCGAGGATGCTTTCGCCTTCTTCCAGCTCTTCATCCCATGCGTCGTCGGGGTCTGAGTCCGGGAGTGGGAGACGGTTTTTCTGGCATTGACACCTGCCAAAGATGAGGGTTCCGGTCTTCCAGTTGACCACCGGGTTGTGTCGTTTTAGCCAGTCGTGGCCCAGATATACCTCCTTGGTCCCGAGGTCGGTGACCGCGAGGTCAATCCTCTCCATATGCCCTCCGATACTCATACGGAGTTCTACGAACTCCGTGATATCTCCAGCCTTATTCCGAGTTCCATCTGCGTTGTAGACGGGAATTGGGACTGTGGCCTTCCTAGTGTCTAGGCCATTTTGGCGGACGAGCTTTTGGTCTATGGAGCTGCCTGTGCATCTGCTGTCGATTAGTGCCTTGACGGAAAGTGCGGGAGCGCCCGAACAGGGCTCCAGTTTCGCGAGAATTGTCAAGTCTTTGCTGCGCTTTGCGGTAGTGGCGCGGATATATCGAATTGGCTTTTGGAGTTCGTATAAACGCTCTCTGGCCCTTTCTCCCCCTTCCTGGAGTTCCTTGAGTAGTTCTTCGGTGCGTTCGGCCTCCCTCCCTTTATGAATCCAGAGTGCGAGGATGGCGTTCGCCTGATCAGGCGTACGCGCTTCTTGGATCGCTCTCAGGGTCCATTCGGCGGAGAAAGGTCGATACCACCTATTGTCGGGGGGGGTGTCGGGGAGTTGCTTCCCTCCTTCCGTTGGAGCGGGAGGAGGGGCGTGCCTTTTTGCTTCTCGTGCGAGCCATTGTTGGTATGAAGTATCGTCTTCTTCGTCGGGGACTTCGATTACCGTGGTGCGCGGCGGTCGGGGCGTCTCTCGCCCTGTTCGGCTCTTCGGATCCTTGTGAGCGCTTGAGTGTATAGGGTCGTCACCCTCGTCCTTCTGCCGCTCTTCACTGACTATACAAGCGGGGAATGTCGCGCTCCCGTTTACATCGCAAGTCGAGGGCGCAGCACTCGCAGGTGCCGTCTGAGGTGCGGGTCGTGATCGTCGCGTGCTTGTCGCATGGTCCGTACCCTCAACTTGTCCCAAGGGCGATGCAGGGCGAGGGCTAGTCCCCCTCACGGTGGCGGTCATGGCGGTGCCTCGGGCGTCAGTTCGTCGGTCCTGGGCACTTACTTGTGTTCTTGAACTCGCGCGCTTGTGGCTTGAGCTAGGCGCCTTTCGGACTGGTCCGGTGGCCACCTTAGCAAGCGGACTTGAGGGACCCTCTGTCCCTTGTTCGGCCCCCTTCGTCCTGGTGGGCTTTTGAGAGGGCATCTCCTCATTGTCGGTGAGGAGAGCATATCTGTTCGATTCTTTTCTTACTGGTTTCGCGGTGGAAGGTGCTAAAAGTGGTATATTCGAATGCGCGTATTTATCGGTAACTACAGAAGTATTATAAGTCCGACCACCAGGGAGCGAGTGCGTACCAGAAGAATGTCCTTTGGCCAGCCGAGTGGAATCGATCACTCGCTGGCCTCGCCTTTTACTTCCCCGAGTCCCGAGGTCGTCTTCTCCTCGGACTCCTTCTCTAGCTCTTGCAACATCGTGCGTAGCTCTGCTTTAGTAAATCTCCCCCGGGTATCCTGTCTTCGCGGCTTCTTCGGCTTTGGGCATTCTTTGGACAGGTGTCCCTTCTCCCCGCAGTTGAAGCATCGACCCTCCTTCCTGAGGCGGTCTATCTCCATTGCTTGTCCGCGGCCTCCGTACGTGGTTCCGGTGCCCGTCTTCTTGTCTCCGCCTTGGCTGGTGCCGCTCAAGGGTGTGGATGCCGGACTTGTCGCGCCGATGGACTTGCTTTGTCCACCGGCGGGGTGGTTCTGGGGGTGTTTGTCTTTCCTTGGGCTGTGGCCATATTGGAGTCCGATTGTCTGGTCGAAGATTCGCTTCCTGGTGCGATTCTCGTACATCCAGGTTACTCGGGCCTTCCACTGTTGGTAGTCTCCGGGGGTATTTTCTCCGTCTGCGATTGCACGGGCGTAGGACTCTGGGATTCCGATCTGGACGGCGCTACAGAGAGTTCCTCGGATGCTGTCATCCGTAAGTCGTCCGGCGAGCTTTGCTTGGTGTTCCAGTTCCTGGAAGTAGTCTTCTGCCGTGCCGCCCCCCATCCTGAGCTCGAACATATTCCTCTCGTGGACTTGCTCTATGGCGTGGTCCTTGAATCGGGCCGTTAGCATGTCGACGAATTCCGTCCACGAGGGATATCGGAAATGCCACGCTACCGGGTCCCAGAGTTCGGGCCTCTTGTGGGTCCACCAATCCTTGGCAATTCCTTCGAAGTAGGATGCCGCAAAGGTGATTCTTTGGGATTCTTCCTGGAAGAAAGGAAGGAACGTTTCGAAGTAGGCTAGATTATCTCCGACGAAGCGGAGGATGTCGTCATGTGCTCCGCTGAACGGGCGCGGAGTGGCAATCAGCGTGGGTTTTACTCCGAAGTAGGGGGCATTGGGCAGTCCTATCCCTACCGGGGGGTTACGCGGCGCATATGGCCAGTCTGGATGCCTCGGGATTGAATATCGGTCATCCCTGTCGTGTACGGGGCGTAATTCGTTAGGGATGGGAGCTGCGGCTGGCGCGACTGGTGGTTGGGTGGGGCCGCCGGGGGGTGCTCCGGGTCTTCCCCTTGCGTCATCGTCTGGGTCGTCCGGGAGGAACCCGTGGATGTTGGCATAGTCGTTGTTCCGGAGGATTGCGTCTACAACGGCTTGCCGGGCCTGTCGTAGCTCTTCTCTTCGCCTCGCCATTTCTGCGCGTTGTTCTCCTATTCGCGCCCGTCGTTCTTCTTCGTTGATAGGTTGGCCCGGGCCTGGTGGGTTCCGTGGCGGTGGTTGTTGTGGTGGCGCGGTGCCTTCCATTTCATCTTCCCTTGCCGCACCGAAGAGTCGGCTCGTGGTGGGATAGGGGTAGTACCCTTGTTGTCTGGTTCTGGCCGGTGGCGAGTCCGGCATCTGCGTTGGCCATTGCGGCTCTGGGTAGTAGGCGGCGAAGGGATTTATCTGCGGATTTGGTATGTACGTATATTTAATTGGCGTCTCGATAGGCCCGACGCGTTCGGCGGGCCTGTTCATTTGCCCAAACGAATCGAAGGTACCCATCTGCCCTCCTCTCTGCGCGGTGTTCCAACTCATGAAGTCTGTGGGAGAGCTCATCATCCCTGTCATTGCTCCTCCCCCTAGTGCTCCTTCTGTTGATAAGCGGGCCCAATTCTGGTGGGTGGAGGGTTCGGCCCGCATTGGCCCGAAGGAAAAGTCCGAGGTCCTCCCCGGTTGTTCCTGGGGGTAGGTGTGCATGGGCGATGGAGAAGGCCATCGGTCCATGATCGAGGGGGACGCGGGCTCGTTGTTCCACGTCCTCCCGTCGGAGGGTCCAGGCCTCGATTCTGACGGGGCCGAGTAGGTCTCTGTCCACTGGGCCGAGTTCCGGCCATAGTCGATCCGGGCTCCATCGGTTGAAGAGCTCGTGGTCGATGACTTCGAGCCACTCGGGCTCGTGGGCGTCCTGGATGGGGACCAATCGAGCAGGCTCAGGCGCTCGAATTCTGATCGTTTCGGGGTTTCGGAAAGGGGCGAGTAGGTCGGGCTCTGAGGAATCGGGGTCGGTGTCCTCGGCGGGGCCGTTATCGGTCCTCTCTGTCTCTCCTGCGGGAATTCGTACCCTTCTACCAGGGGCGGGTCGTTCCACCCTCGTTGGGCGGGCTGGGGTGTAGTCTGGGGGTGGGGTCGGGCTACGGAACCTAGTCCGAAGCTCCCTCCCGTATTCTTCGGCCGCGGAGGACCGCCTTGGCTCTGGCTCATCCATGGGGGCATGGACTGGGGCTGGAGTGGGTGCGCGTACTGTCCCCTCGCGAATGGGGAACTCGTCTGAGGAAGCGTCACCGTGGGTCTGGGGGGTGCTGCGCCTCCTTGCATGCTGGGTCTGCGAGCTACGGGGTTCGGTCTCGGGGTAGGCCCCTGGCGGGGTCCCTGTGGTGGCGGGGGGGGCTGTTGACTGGTAGTGGGATGGGGGAATCCTCCTGGCGGGTCTTGACTTGCCTCCGACGAGGATCCCGTTTCTGTGGAGGTATTCATGGATTCGGTCGTACTGATCGTAGACCGTGAGGGCGGTGAAGAGTACGAGAAGGAACGCAGCCGGAAGGGCTACGCCTAGTTCAATGGTTTGTTTTTTGGTTAAGTCTGGGGTCATTGGTTGGTTCGTCGTGGCTAGCACTGAGGAACCGTAGGGAAGCTTCGAGCTAACTGTTAGACCCAAATCTCACGTGATCCAAACAAGTGCAAGCTCTGAGTCATATACCGGTGGACACCGATGACTAGAGGGAGACTGTAGCGTTGGACTCGTTAAGGCAGGGCACTAAGTGCTAGTCGTTGAGAGAGTAAGATTGGTATAGATAAACGATAGCTCGAAGCTGGAGTATTACAGCGAGAGTCGTGCTACTTATATACTAAAGTCTATGTGCTAATAATAAGTCCATCGGTAAGCAGCAACGAGTAAACAACGAGTGAATGACAATAAGTCGAGCGAGAACCTTGTGGTTAGAGCGAGCCGTAGCGGGAGAGCGGTAGTCGCCTGTTACGGTCGTGGGATTAGCATGGCGAGATAGCGATAAGATTGACGAAGATAAGCGCTTGGGCGCTTAGATGAGGAAAATCGGAAAAAAGTGAGTAAATCGTAACAGCAAAAGCAGACAAAGTGGTGAGTGGAATGACCATGCTGGCAAACACGGTTCGCGGGCTTTCACAGAAACACTACCGTCAACTGTACATAGCATGCATACGCCCAGTCCTGACCTATGCATCATCAGCATGGTGGACAGGGAAGAAAACACATGAGAAGGAGCTAGAACGAGTGCAAAGACGTGCCCTGCGGAAAGTGGTGGCGGCGTTCCGCACAACTCCAATTGAAGCAGTGGAAATTGAAGCGTCGACTCCCCCGATCTGCCTATACTTAGACCAATGCACGAGACGAGCGGCGATTCAATTCAACAAGCTAAGTACAGGCAACCCAATCATCCAACGGCTTGACAACAGATGGAGAGCAGGTAGAAACCCCTCTAACCCTCCCCGCTACCAACACACAAGGCATCCAGGGCAGTAGCTGAGACCAAAAAGACGACCCAGCTGCAGCAAGTTGCAATGCTGACAGACCCAAATGATGAACGCCTACACCCATTCTTGGATCTTGCAGCCCCGTGGCGGCATACAGAACAGGACTATGGGGAAAGACTGATTGTTATTGGAACAGAAGGCCGGTCAAAGGACGAAGCAGCAAAAGAACACACCAGATACATACAACGCCTGCAGACCTGCGACCATCTGCTGATCTACACGGACGGGTCACAGCGTGACATACGGGGGAAAAATCGGGTAGGAGCAGGAATTGTGGGATACAGAAACGGGACACCCACCTTTGAGATCAGTATGGGACTGGGGGAAAAAGCAGAAGTCTATGATGGAGAGATGGCAGCCCTCGCAATGGGAGCGATGAAAGCAACGAACCATGCAAAAAGGGACAAGGAAGTCAAGCACATACACTTCTTCGCCGACAACACCTCAGCAATCGAGGGGATCTTTGACCCACTACCGAAATCAGGCCAGACGTTCGCTATAGTATTCCACCAGCGCATACGACAGTTCCTTGATGACAATCCTTCGCACACAGTGGAGATCTCATGGAGCCCTGGGCACAAGGACATACTAGGGAATGAAAGAGCAGATTACCTGGCGAAAAGAGGGGCAGAAAAGTCAGCAGGCATGACAGGTAGAACAAGAGCGAATGCGAGGCGCAAGGCAAAAGCGAGAACAGCAGAGAAGTGGAGAGCAACATGGGAAGCTAGCCCTAAACGCGGCCGCTACGCAACAGCTAACAGACTCCCACCATCGCTGAGGCCAACACCACACTTCCTGGAGCTGGCAGGGAGAAGAGAAGTGTATGGACGGCTCCTGCAATGCAGAACAGGGCATGGATACATAGGCGAGTACTACTCACAATTCGTGCCAAGTGAGAACGTTGACTGCCCCTGTGGCGAACTATTCCAAACATGAGAACACATCATTCGCGAGTGTCCCCGCTACGAGACCCAAAGGGACACACTCCGAAGGGTATCAAGATCCATGTACATGCCAGATATCCTAGGCACCAAAGAGGGAATTGCAGCGCTGAGCGAATTCATAGGGAAGACAGGTGCATTCACCAGGTCAGGAGAACCACGAAACATGCAGATGGTACCAGAGATGGAGGAGGAAGAGGAAGAAGAAATGTGGTGGGAGGGAGAAGATGACTCCGAGGATGAGCACGGGTAATCACCTCTCAACGGCCGCTCCACAATCAACCCCAACGATCATTAAAGGCACGAACCGCTCACAGTACCCCACACGGCCCCGGCCAACCGCAGAAATGAATCAAACGTCCCATCAGAGGGCATAAAAATAACATCGAAGTCCGTTACTTTACTGCACATCACATGCCGATTCCCCAGACGAAACAAAATGAAGGAGCGGAGGGATTGGAACGAGAGGGGAGGAGAGACCTGAGGACTAATACCTCCACCGCGTCTTAGTAGCTAGTGTACTTGTTGCGGTTAATGAAATGCAGAATGCAAAAAAAAAAAAAAAAAAAAACACATGATACTAGCCGGCTTTACTTACTTATTATGCCTGTGCTTAGATAGTATATCTCACAAACGAATTAAATCGTCGCAAGGATTACATAGTATAGAATATTGTTGAATCTGTGGCTGAGCGAGGCTGCGAGCTGGCGCGATGTCGAGTGAGCACGGTTTACTAAGAGAAGGTAGGTACTAGAAGATACAGACCGGTATCTAAGTTGTTAGCTTCTATAGTATTCTGTACTCGTTTGCCCTCAGAGCAAACATGGACTACTACATCTAGGCAAACCCGCCTGAACACACGGCGCGCGTGTTATCCAATACATGGTGACTCCGTCGGCGGCCGGAGTAAGGCAATATTGAAACTAAGCATGGTTAATGAGCACGGCCAGCACAGCTCGGCGAGACTACATAGTCTTCCCATATATAATTTAGGTATCCAGTGTCCACAACGATTCAATGTATGTCGGCTTACACGTGAATGTAGCTCCCAGATAGCACTATTTGGCACAGTACAGCTCCTTCAGTGTTTCTATACAGTAAGTACTAACGAGTTCCATCAGTTTCTCACTGGAAGCGTTACAAAGGTCCATTCTCGAGGTCCAAACTGATAACGTACGCATCCCATTCCGCAAAGCTACAGGTCCATACATTAGCTAGGTAGTAAGCGTCATCCGAGAGACTGCGATGTCTCACCTAAATCCAGGAGGTGCATAAGTCCACATGTCGAGCCTGCTGGACAACTCCAGTTCGGACGTGTCCAAGAATGACGATCGGAACGGACTTGACGAACCCTCATCTGCCTGATTCGATTCGGACAGCCTAGTGCCTAGGCGAGTTGATAAGTACTTGTTCAGATGCGGTCCATCTGTAGAAGCTGTCTCTCGTCAACAAGATTTGTAACAAAAAGGGAAGGTCAACGGTACCAAATTGTCCAAAATCCGCGTCTGACACAGTGGAAAACGAGCTCCGGATGGGAGATATGGGAGTGGCGCTTTGCCGAGGATGGGTACCAGAAACAGAAGTATGATCAAAAAGATTAACAGTTTCGATGGAAGTCATCGCCTTAAACATTTTACTGGATGCCCATTTATCATGACACCAATGCGATACTTCGAAAGGGCTAGCACTACTTACAGTGAACGGCCCGCAATATTCCACCTGTTAGATGAAAAATTCAATTGATTCAAATTTCTGGGCGCGGAGTATTCAACACTCACGTATCAGAAGCACGTATGAAGGTGGCTAGGCACTCTGCGAAGCCCGCTAGGTCATCTGCGTTCGGAGGATGACTTGCTCGTTTGCGGCTCCAGATATTCATAGCCAGTACAGTGCCAGACATGAAGGCTCCCATCTAAACCAACTTCTACTAAATAACAGGAAGGAAACGTGAGTATACTCAGCTCACCAGAATGTGAGGCCCAATGATTCCAATTCTTGTCAGATGAACCTGAAGGATTCGAGTACAAGATCTGGCTACAGTCGTAGAGATAGCGAGTGATGTCTCGGACAGAGGAGAGTCGGTGCGTAAGAAGGGTCGATAAATATGGATTTGAAGCATATAGTAAGTGGTATATAGCACCGCTGATTGATACAAAAACAGAGTATCGTCACGGTTGGGATCCCAACGCACTACAAGGTAGTCAGCATACTATTGAAGAGGTATAAGTGAAGGAGTACAGTGGGCCGGGATGGAGTTCATCCAAGCATTCGTAGACGTGTCTATGTCAGTAACGAGACGCTCCTCCCATCCCTCTCCGGTAAGACCTAACATCTGTCGACCTTTCTTGATGGGATATAGCATCCTCACGACAACGGACATTATTCCGCTTAACCGTATTTGCGAGTTAAAATAGCTGATTATGGAAGGTTTGTCCGGTGGTTGGCAAAAATGCACCTCTCCATCTAGTCTAATATTCCAGTACTCGTCATCACATTCGATTGGTAATTCCAAATCGAAGCTGGGTCAAGATATGAGCGTTCAGCAGATGCAATGTAATTTACCAAGAACAACGTACTCTTCCTCTTGTATCATGACAGGTCGTCCTAGGTGTAGGCTCAGTAGCCTGTCAAGTGTAATTAGTGCCCTAGATACAGAACTATCAGATCTCCCAGTGATACGAGGAATATAGAACTACCAAAAGGATCGCTTTTTGAGTTCATCATCGACTGTCATATTGTGGCCCTCTGGCTTTCGCCTATGTAATCCAATTTCCGTTGCGGCGCGTAGTCCGACCCCAACCATGGTCCAGCTGAACCGAGGAACTGATGTTCCAAGGGAGTATATGGCCCCAAGCTTTCGACAGGTTCTGAGCTTTATGAAAGACCAAAGAAAATAAACTCACGACAGGTGACTGAAGTTCATACAAGCTAGGAGGAGACAGCACGGCTTTCTTGAAGAGGGGTGCTTGGTGGATGAACTCCCATCCTGCAGAAAGTCTCGAGCTAGGATCCGTAAATACCCTCGGGTCGTCGGAATATCGCGAGGCAACAGATAGAACGAGAAGAAGCGTAGCACCGAAAGATTCGTCCCGTAGGTGTAACCCGTTGGCGACGTCTTTTGTGAATGTAGGTCGATGCAGGACCGGGAAAATCGGATGGATCGTTTCGAAATATATAGCGATTAGGCTTGTGATAAGATCGTTGTCAGGAAAGACGTAGTGGGATTTTTCGGCATCGGCAGTAGCCCGTTCCCACTAGACATCAAGAATAATTAGTAAATTTGGGGTTAACTGTTAAACCAGGACACACAGGATGCACATTAGAATAATCTTGTAGTTGCATCGTATTCAGGCCACCTTTTGGCTTCCTTTCAATAGAAATGGCACTCAGAAAGAGCGCAAAACTACTCGAAGGTCCAAAACACCTCTGGCTGAAGGATTGCGGATTAAGTGTCATCTTCTTCATTTTGACCATAAGGTCTAGATGTGTTAAGTCGGTATCAGGCTCGGTCCCTTCGGACTCAGACGTATAACCTGCAGACTGAGACAAAACTCCGAGCACGGATATCGGTAAGCGTCGAGGTCTCTCTTGCAGCGTTGTTCCTTCGGGTAGGATGATGCCCGGATAGAGCTATGATGGTTAAGAAAAGCGATAGGGAAGGTGCAGTGTTGCCAAACCTCTTTGAGTGTGTTCTCTAATTCGTCCGCACGCCGTTCTAGGTCTTCAACGTAGCTACAAGATATATGAACTCCACATGACGAGGTCGACTAGTTCACAAATGTCGCACCTAGAGTGGAATTTACGTCTCGAAGTATCTGAGGCCGAAGCGACTGAAGCCGATTCTTGACTACCGAAATCAGCGTCAGGCGGAGCATACATGAAAATAGAGCCAACTTTAGCTTCCGTCCACGTTTCTGTGCAAGCGCCATGGTAAATCCTGGCACTTGATAATAAAAAAGGAACTGGCCTTAGTCGGAATGATATACGTGCATTCTGCGTCGAATGCGATACAATTTGAGCAACGCATACTCTGTCCAGAGACGGCGTCACCTGGGCATGTCAAATAATTAGCTTCAGCATTTGCTGGCGAGGCGGACAAATTTTACATTTTTCTAAGCCTACATTAGCAGGAAATGAATGACCAGTGGAGACTCACTTTTTCTTAAACGACATCTATCACATGCGTGAGTCAGCTTCCTCTTCTTGATGGGATCTTTGCTTCCCATGGTGGTTAGAACTAAAGAAAGGCGAAGTTAATGAGTCATGGTTACAGTCCATCAACATCGTCCGCCGGCGGTCGGTCCGAAGAACTTAACGCATAAACTACGCTGACGATAATTGATTCTTTCAGGTCAAGATATCCTTGCCTTGCAGGGTGCAGAAGCAGATGCGGTTTAAGTAGTATCTTTAATCGATAGCAATGCACATGTAGCGAAAGGACACGTAGGCCCCATCTTATTCACTTTCATATAAGTCTTCAAGTTGATTCAATGAGCATTGGTTCGAGCAACCTCCTGGCTCGGATCATCTCATTATCCCGCATCGCTGTGTTAAATCAAGAATGGATTGCCAGGGTGCTACGCGTAATATTGACAAGGGTACACTTTCCGCACACTACATCAACCTTCACGCTCGTGAAAGGACCAAAGAAGTCAGCTAACAATGGTACAAGACATCAGAAACTATAGTTTAAAGCCAATAAAAACACAAGCCAACCTGGTGTCCTGTGACTGAACGCCCTGCCGTATAAGTGGAGAAATTTGTTTATTGACTGCGCGTCAAAAATCAGCGCAGTCCACCAGTTAAACGCGTCGGGATCTACTCACAGGAGCGACAAAGTGATGTCGCCGTTGACCTTGGCCTGGATGGCGATCTCGACCTCGAGGTTGAGGTCAAGGCGAAGCTTCAAAGCTTCCTTGGGGGGTGCGACGGCCTGACGGTTGCCGCGACCGACGATTTGTCCGCCGAGGACAGAGGGCCTTTGAGTGGGTGCGAAAGTGGTAGAGGTTTCTGGGGCAGACATTGTAATGCTGAAGAATGAGGATGGAGAGGTTGTGACTTTTATAACCGTGCCGAATCAGTGTTGCCTCTTTTGGGGAGGAGGGAAGATGTTTTGTGGTACGTAAGTCGTGGTGAGGAGGGATATCAAATTCGGATCGCACCTCGTGTGTTCCAGTTTTCGGAATTTGAGTGTGACGTTGTATCATGTATGATGTTGTCTGTTAATTAGATGGCAACTCTATAATTAACCGTGATTGAACTCAGCACGTTTGGCAGTTTGAGAGAATAGCTTTCGAGCCTATGAAACAACGATGGTATAGTTGGAATTCAGTTAAACCAGCATTTGCCGGGTACCCGCGTTGTTCCGTAGGCGACCGTATACTTTGCTCCCGGCAGTCACCTGAAAATCTGGACCTGTTACAGCTTGAGCTTCGAGAATTTAGGTACGGTAACTGGTTTCTTCTTTGTTCGGTTGAGCTTCGTACCTTCATAAAATTCTGGGTTGATTGTTAGGAGACGCGAGTTGACATGAGTGAACCAAGCTTACCTGACGTCCAAGCAACTGAATAGGTTTGCTGGGAAGCAGCGGCTTCTTTTGTCGTAAGGAGAACGACCGAGGCTGGTGGAATGTATTGCGGTAACTTTACAAGCGCAGATTCCATGACTCCGAGGGTGAGGAAAACAATACAGTGAAGTGACATCCAGCGTGAATACACAGCTTAGAGAAAGGTTTGCCTTATGGAATGTAGAAGAGTTCATCGGTTCTCTTGATCGATGGAACCTAGGCCGGCTATGCTTCGAGTTTTAGGTTCTTTGGAGACGACAGGGTTTCTGACTCGTCCGTATTCTAGCCAAGAACGTTCCCGCACCCAGGAATGACTCGAAACACGTGTTGAGTTGCAGTACGGACCGGGAGGGAAATTCTCGGTACATATTGCCTGATATTGCTTCGATTCAGCATGATGAAGGACCGGTCTGGGATGCCCGCGTACTCACTGATGAGATATCAATTACAACTTCAGTGCTTTGCGGTATGACTCTCACCTGATGTATATTGGGTTCGGAGGTAGATTTGTCTCAATATAGACATGTCGCACGTCGCCGTTTATCGAGATTTGAAGATTGAAGAACATGGGAACGAGGACTGCAGAACAGATTCGAACCAGCCTGCCTTACCAGAGTAGTTGTCGGCAGGCAAGAAAATTTGTCGCTTGCTAACACCTTCGATACAGCCGATTGGTTCCAGTCTAACAAAAACCTCCATGGCACCAGGAAAGACCGATATACCGTCGTCGTGGACAGAAGGGTAGTTCTATCGTGGAAGCAAAGCATAGACAAAGAGTTTCCAGTAGATGATTGACACGCTTGTGGGTGGTAAAATCTCAACAACGTTCAACCCTTGTCGTTATCAAGTCGTCAAGGTAGTAATCATAGCCATAGTTGTTTTGTGACATTCGCGCCCAGCCGGTCGTCGTAAATCTGAACAGGCCAATTATTTCAAACTCAGCCACTCTTTCCCGCCTATCAAAAAGTTCGTCTCTTCGCATTACACCAACGTTCATGGGCCTCGACCTTGGTTTCAGCGACGATAACGAGCCCAGGAAATTGCTCGGACGGAGATTCCCCTTGTCTGCGTCTAGACCTCGAAGTAGCGTATTTGCAGTCGCTGTAATGGTATTCGGGTACGTTATAACTGATGCTATATCCAAGCATGCTTGACCAGCGCTAAAGGATTGAATACAGACCTTGCATAGACCATTATGGCATACGAGATGGACAGAATTATTACGAGCTATGATACGGTATGCCTGGTGGATTCCCTCAGACGGCTTTACGCCGACAACGCGGAACCTAGTCCTTTCCAACTTTTCTCCAACCAGGATTATCACCTTCGAAATAACATGCTTTCAAGCCGAAAATAGTCCAGCCGACATCTTCCACTAAGCACGTTGATGGTTGCCTGGCCACTTGTAAGTTCATTTCGTGATATCTGTATCATGTATCCTATTAAACCGGCTAGTAGATAATTACGTGGGTGCCAAACGAAAATAGTATCGCAACGGGACGCTCTGTGGAATACGCCTGTGACAACGACACAAAGAGAGTTCGGATTGGTAGAATGATGGGCACAATGAGTCCTTTCCGTGGACACATACCCGCGTTTACGGATTTGTATTCGGTGACTTGCGGCGCCAGAATATGATCTTCACCCCAGACGGTAAAGTTAAACTGATTGATTTCGATTAGGGTGGGAAGGATAGTGAGGCGGTGTGTCCAATACTGTTGTCCAATATGATAAGATGGCCCGGGGTACCGGGGGCAGGGGTGATGGAGACGATGTATAAGGCTCATGATATGTTTATGATTGACCAGCTGTAAGTATAGATATTTCGACATGAGCAAATCATTCTCTGGATCCGTAGTATACGTCTTGGTTCGCATGTAGCCATCTAATTGTCTCCCGTATCGGGGCAAGAAACAAATCCGATGCTTCTCGATCTTTGTATGGGACAAATGCTTTGGTACCCTCCGCCTCTTCCAACCGCCATGCAAGACTACCATATGACGGCGCATAGGTGGAAGAATCAAGAGGGTCTACTCATTCTGTGTTCTTTATGGCTTCTCTATGCACCTTCAAATCCCTATTTTGCCGAAGAAATAGAGGAAGGTCGCACCAAGTGAGAAGCATCCTTTGTTCAACGATGCTTAACTCTCCAAGTTTGGTATACTTATAGCGTCTTGTAACAATGGCAGCAGCACGGTATTAGCTGATGTTCATAGTTTCGGGACATGCGCCTAAGTTAACTATATACTCCAATCTTTCTAAGAGTATAAGTGCAGGGTGAGCAATTTATCGTAGATTCGTGTATCCATTATTTTCCTAGGCTCCCGAAATGGAGGTAAATTTGACTTCAGGTTAGAACGACATTAGTTTATTAATACATAGGCAGATGAATGTTTGGGTCGATTCTAAGAATTGAGTGTTGCAATAAGAGGAACATGAATCCTTCAGTGACGGAGCCAGAGCTAAAAATCGTCAGAAGTGACCCATATTTGTGACGTATGCGTCCCACTCTGCGAAGCTAAAATTTCATGGTATATTAGCAAACATTTCTGAGAAACGGTCGCGGCTCACCTGAATCCTGGAGGGGCATAGCTCCACAAGTCAATCGTGCCTACCCCATCAGACAACAATGGTTCGGCAATATCAAACGATGATGACTGGAATGAACTCGATGAGTCCTTGTTTGTCTGGTCTAAGGGCAGCTCTCCGGTCGGGTGGGTCGCTAAATAATTGACAAGGTACGCTGAATCTGTAAAATTCGATTTCGCGAACAGGGATTTTTACTAGAAGAAGGAAGGTTACCGGTATCAAATTGCTGAACTTGTTCGGGTGTGACAGTCTGCGGCAGTATATGGACTCCAGATGGGAGCACCAACTGGAGCCTTAATTTCTTGAGGATGTATAGCGGGGACGGAGGTGCTATCTAAAACACTAGCAGTCTCAACGGAAGCCATTCCCTTGAAGATTTTCCTAGACGTCATTTGTAGTCGTGCGAATGTGATACCTCAAGATGGCTACTCACAGAGAACGACCAGCAATATTCCACCTATCAACGGACCAGTGTTAATTTATTCATGATACGAAATGGACTCTCACGTGTCAGCAGCATGCATGAAGGTAGCTAGGCACTGTTGAAAGCCCGCCAGGTCATCTGCGTTCGGAGGACCGCCCGCCCGTTTGCGACTCCAGATGTTCATGGCCAATACAGCGCCAGACATGAAGGCTCCCATCTAAACAAGCTTCTAGATACCGACACGAAAAGTAAGTATTTTCAGCTCACCAGAAAGTAGGGCACACTAAATTTGATTCTAGTCGAGAAAACTTGATGGATCCGAGTGCAAGATCTTGCTGCAGTCGTAGAGATAACGAGGGAAGGCTCAGACAGAGGCGAGTTAGTACGTAGAAAGGGACGATGGATATGTATCTGGAGCATATAATAGGTGTTATTCAGTACTGCTGATTGATAAAAGAACGAGGTATTGTTGTTGTCGGGATCCCAACGTACTAGAATATGATCAGCGGAACGTTAAACAGACATAATGGAAACATACAATGGTCGGGGATAGAGTTCATCCAAGCATTCATGGATGAATCTATGTCAGCAACAATCTGTTGATCCTCCTTTTCGCTAAGACCCAGCATATCTCGACCTTTCTTGATGGAATACAGATTCCTCACGACAACCGACATTATGCCGCTTAATCGTATTTGCGCATTGAAATAACCGATTTTAGAAGGTTTGTCTGCCGGTTGACAAAAATGCACTTCTCGGTTTGGTCCAATATCCCAGTACTCGTCATCGCACTCGATTGGTGGCTCCAAGTCAAAGCTGCGTCAAAATATGAATGTTCAGCGGATGCAATGTAATCTACCAACGTACTCTTCCTCTTGTAACATGACAGGTCGTCCCAGGAACAGACTTATCAGTCTATCAAGTATGACAAGCGCCCTACACATATACTTTAGCAGCCCCGGAACATACGAAGGATAATAAATTACCAAAAAGATCGCTTCTTGAGTTCATCGTCGATCGTCATCTTATGGCCCTTCGGCTTTTTTCTATGCAACCCAATTTCTGTTGCTGCACGTAGTCCGATCCCAATAACTGTCCAACTGAACTGAGGAACGGAAGTTCCCAAGGAGTGTATCACCCCGATCTTCCAAGGCATTCTGAGTATGATCAGGAAACAAAGAATACAAACTCACAGCAGCTTTCTGGATCTCATACAAGCCAGGAGGGGCTAAAACCGCTTTCTTGAAGATGGGGGCCTGTATGATGAATCTCCATCCTGCGGAAAGCCTCGAGTTCGGATCCGCTAACACCCTTGGGTCGTCGGAATAACGCGACGCGACAGCTAAAACAATAAGTAGTGTAGCACCAAAACTTTCATCACGTAGATGTAACCCATTGGCAACGTCTTCCGTGAATGTAGGTCGATGCAGGACTGGAAGAATTGGATTGATGGTTTCAAAATATATGGCGACTAGGTTCATTATAAGATCGTTATCAGGAAAGACGTAACGAGATTTCTCGGCGTCGGCGGTAGCCCTTTCCCACTAGTCATCAAGACTAGTCAGTAAAAATGTTGGTCAGTAACGCAGGACACACAGGATATAAGTTGGAGTAGTCTTGCAGATGCATCGTATTCAAGCTACCCGTCAACTTCTTCTTGGTAGAAAGGGCACTGATGAAAAGTGCCACACTACTTGATGATCCGAAGCACCTCTCGCTGAAGGCCTTGTCGTGTTTCAACGACAAATTCTTCATTTTTTCCCCAAGGTCCAGATACGTCAAGTCCTCATCATCGGTCAGTGTCTCGGACAGCGTAGAACTTGTAGGTTGGGATGATTCTCCTTGTAACGACATTCCCAGCACGTGTATTGTCCTTCTTTCAGGTAAAATCGCATTCGGATTGAGCTGTAATTATTGAGCAAGGCCGCGGGGTAGCTGCACTTAAGACTATTTCCGAACCTCTTTGATCGTACGTTCCAATTTTTCTGCACGTCGTTTCAAGCTCGCCACGTAGCTGGGTAAATATCAGTTACGTATTCTGAAGTACCTGGTTTACAATTGTCGCACCTAGCACTGTTTTTGCGTTTCTCGAAATTGGAGCATAATGGAACGTCATCTTGCTCAGGGCTACCGAATTCAGTGCTTATTTCAGCATGAGTGATTGGCTTGGGTTTTTGGCCTCGTTTCTGAGCGAAAGATGTGATAAGTCTTTGCATTTTACGGTAAAAGAAGAACTTGCCTTCGTTGGAGCATTATACGTGCACTCTACATCGACCACGATGCAATTTGAGCAGTGGTTCCCCTGCTCAGCAGCGTAATTACCTATAAATTTTCAGAATTCAGTCTTTGCATTAGCTAGTCTCATGACTCATGAAGCGGACGGGTTATACATCTTACTAGCAAGTAGACGCCAACGTCAGAAACAGCCACGAGAACAACACAAGGCTCACTTTTCCTTATACGACACCTATCACATGCACGAGTCTTCCTCCTTTTTCTGATAGACAACTCTTTCTCCATGACGGTTGGGAAAAGACATGGCTGCCGGACTACGTACTTCGGCAGTGGTCCGGAGAAACGTGAATTCGCACAGCCACTGATCAGACTGACTCAGTGCTCTTTGGTCTTGGCTCCGTCCTTCGGTCCAAGATATAAGCAGACGGTAGGACCGTGCGGAAACAGACTCCCAAACTGATTGCATCCAGTAAGTTCTCCCTTCCTACTGGCAATACCCACATTGATCCTGTGGCGACTACTTCGCTATATGTTGGTTTCGTTTGATTGTTTAATGACCGAAGTGCTACTCAGGCTGTTGTCCCCTTCAGCTAAGACCAAACTATTTCTGAGCGCTTTGCACTCGCATCTCGAGCAAAGTGTTCATGCATCTGATTCCGTCTTCTTCTGAAGAATGCTGTATTGAATATCGGTATACAGAATGATTTCTGGGACGAGCGTCTTACTTTTCTCTGATAGTCTTTCTGGAGCTTGACTGCCTGTACGGTCGTCTTGGCTTGCTTCGCTATGACCCCCTTCTCACTGACATTGGTGAATCAGCAAGACAGTTGCTTATCTCTTCGAGCTAGCCCTTTCTAACCAGGATTTCCTGAAAGTCTAGCCTGGTACGATGATACTACTGTTTGTGAAATCGTCGCGCGACGCGACTTACGTCAAAGAAATTGCCGTTCGAACGAATTCTAGCGATTTGACATCACTCTGACACATATGGCCGAATTTCCGCACTCGATTCAGTACAAAGCTTCCAGGAAAGAGGGTAAGTTCAATGTCAACGTGACCCGGCATGTATTTTCTCACTCCTGATTGGTTCCAGGATAGGCCCCCTGCCATACTTTAAAAGGCTCTCGCTATGAGTAGCTTCATACACATCGCAATGCTCCATCTTAGCCTTGAATGGTCTCACACAGACCTTCTCACGGTCATCATCACTGTTTTTGTACTCGTCGTCCTGGTTCATCTGGTCCCCTACCTCGTCGACTCCCATGGCCTTCGCTCATATCCTGGGCCTCTCATCGCCAAGTTTTCTGATGCATGGCTGGGATACATGACTTACAAGGGACATCGTTCAGAAGTCGTTCATGACTTGCACATGAAATATGGTCAGTTCGGCCTTGACTATAATCGTTCTCCAAATGACTCACCAATATCATTGAAGGACCGTTCGTCCGCTTAGCGCCCAACCACGTTTCAGTGGCTCTTCCGGATGCACAGAACATTATCTACGGGCATGGAAATGGGGCGCTGAAGTCCTCATTTTATGAAGCTTACAGAATTTCTTCTTCGTATAATATGTTCACCACTCAGGATCGCCAGATTCACACACGGAAACGAAAGATCGTCTCACACTCATTTTCGCAAAAGAATGTGCTGGAGTTTGAGCCTCATGTACGCCATTTTGTCGGTCAGTTGCTAAAGCAGTGGGACAGGCTATATGACAAGGCGCTGAAGGGTGGCACGTCGGGCCAGGAAGGTGAAGGTTGGATAGGTCGTGAAGGGCGGCTTTGGCTGGACTGTTTTCCTTGTAAGCGGACCTCCTTCATCAGTTCTAGTCCCCCACCTCATATTATCTTTTTCAGGGATGGGCTATCTCGCATTTGATATCATCGGTGATCTGGCGTTTGGGGCGCCGTTCGGAATGGTCAAGGCAGCGAAGGACATAGTTCAAGTGCCTGCAGACCAGCCTGCCGTGATGGGTTCATACGGCCAGACGGGAGGGAAGTATGTTGTAAAGGAAGTTCAAGCTATCAAAGGAGGAGACTATGCCACTGCGACGATTGGAGTCATTCCAAAGTGGTTGAGGCTGCTGCTCAAGCGTGCCCCCATCTTTAAGCAAGACAAAGAGGATTTTCGCGTCATATTCGGAATGGCCACTATGGGTATTTCAAAGAGGATGCAGGTACCTAGCGATAGGAATGACCTGTTGAGCAAGCTGCAGGCCGGGAGGGATGAGCAGGCGAGCTCTTTTTCTGACGACATGATATATATTCTAACCTGCTTCTTCAAGGGTCTTCCAATAGGCCAAGATGAGCTCACTACAGAAGCGTTTTCATTTCTCATTGCGGGATCAGATACTACTTCTATGTATGTAGGCTCTATTTATTCTATCGACCGTAACAGTGAACTAAACAATTTGCTCAGCTCTACCTGCGCCATCATCTATTACCTTGCGTGCACGCCAGACGCACAAGACAAACTCCACAAGGAACTTGACGAGCATCTTGATTCGGACGTTGCTACAGCTGAACGAGTTAAGAAACTCTCTTACTTGGATGCATGCATCAACGAAGGGCTACGACTGCATTGCACGGTAGGTATAGGGCTTCACCGTATAACAGCCGACCCTGGTATGATGATTTCCGGAAAATGCTTTTCTGGGGGCACAGTTGTTAGCGCTCCTATTTATACTATCCATCGGGATCCTACTGTTTGGGGGGACGACGTGGAGAAGTACAGGCCAGAGAGATGGTTTGAGTGTGATAGTGCTGCCATGTCGAAGGCGTTCACTCCGTTCTCTGTTGGCCCTCGGTATGTGATGTTTATTCTATAATGCTTATACTCATAACGGCGTAGAGCATGTATAGGGCGTAATCTAGCAATGCTTGAGTTGCAAATTATCATCTCGTCGATTTTAAAGCGCTTCCACTTTGTGTTGGAAAATCCTGAGCAAATTGTAGGTACCGGTATTCATTCATACGCACTTGCTAATTTGATATAATAGCTTGAAGTGAAAGAAGGTATGTTGAGGAAACCGACTGGATGTCGTGTTGGTATGAAAAGACGTGAAGTGTTCTAATCTTTAAGAAATATCATTGAATTTTTGTATAGTAATATATGTCCGAGAAATATATTGTCCAAAGCTAGGGAGGTATCATGGGAAATCATGGTATATATAAGAGCACAAGTAGTAATAAATCAAATTCAAGACTTCATGCGACACCACCGAGCCATCTGGGTACGTCATTCCTAGGAGATGTATATCTTCCGGAGCTGGTCCTCGCTCGTCGCATACAGGACATGCCTCTGTATATTTCAGCGCCGCGCGAATGCATCGTACGCAATACACATGTCCACACGGAGTCGTGCAGAGGGAAGTGTGCTCTTTTTCGCACATTGGACACGAGAAGTGAGACGTCTCTTCGACATCTTCTTCATCGCTCTCCTCTGCATCGTCGGTTGCCGAATCATTCTAGGAAGACCGAGGTTAGGATCAGTCAGCCAATAAGATAAGAGCTCTACTCACAAATGACGGCGGCAACCTCAGATACTCCGGGTCCTCAAAATCGTACTCATTGTTATCTTCCCATGAAGTATCAAGGGGCTCGTCTCCTGATTCGGAGACTTCGTCGGGATATTGCTCCTCGCCCCTTTCGTCCTCCCAATTGTCTTCGAGATCATGATAATCCTCTTCATCTGAGGAGTCGTCGTCACTGTCATCATCGTCGGAGCCATGAACTTGTTCCATGTGAACTCGGAAGCCTGCCGCTGTACGGCAGTGCTTATCACAGGGCACACAATAGTGATGATTGGGCGCAGTAACGCAGTGCTACAGAGAGAACATATGAGTTAGTGGTCCAACAAGGATACAAAGACAGCAACGTACGCGACGAAGAATTTGGCCATTCAAAAATCGACGACCACATCTCCAGCATTCGGGATGGTCGTTCGAGTTCATAATGTGCTCGGCTCGTTGCCGTTTATCGAAGAAGTACTCGTCGCACAACGCGCAGTACACTCCGTCCATACATATCATATCGGTAGACATGATGATAGATGATAATTGTTGTTTGGTTCGATGCTTGTTGTTGGTTGTTCAAAATGTTGTAATATGGGGATCCATGCTGCCAAACGCACCCATTTTATACTTTTCGTTCGTATGCGCGTGTTTTGGCACATCTTAGACATGGACCCCGGAGAAACCAGGATCCATACCACCGGGTCGAAAGGAGGCATTTTTGGTTCCACGGAAGTATCATCTGCGATCGGTAAAAAGGGGCTAAGTGCTGACAGTTTTGAATGGGGGTAAATCCTCGACCGACGGTAGCTAGATGTGATTGTTGACGACGGCCAAGAGTAAGAATGAGACTCCGCGCTGTACTCGACAGCTTCCGTCCTTCCGTAGCAACGTACATCTCGCCAGTATGTCTGAGAGAAGGTCGATCTATGGTGAAACAGGCCGTCAAATCACCGGTTTCTTTTGGCGGAGAGGGAAGGAAGGTGACTTTATGAGTCGTCGGTGAAATGAGGTACATATTGGTGTATACTTAGTGTGGATGTGATGCCAGCGAAGATAGTGAACAAAATGCAGGGCTTCGGAGAGTCTTTGAAGTCGTAATTGCCTATGCGGGAGAGCAACAGCTGTATAAATTCTGTCCAATTGTGAGCAAGTCACTTCTCTGGTGATTGAGGGCGTAGAAACGTACCCAAGATGCATTCGGGTCCACGGTTGGTTTAGCAAGGATGGCGTTGACACCAAGCTTCAGAGTCTTGCGCAAGAACGTTGTAGTTGTTAGTCCATTAACCGCAATCTGCATTGAATCCAGGTCAAGCTGTTCTTCCAAAAGTGGTAGAGAAGAGGCGGCAGTTAATGGTGTAAAGAACACGATCCACTATCAGTCTCTTAAGTACTTCAAATGTTGCAGGGAAACAGAGCTGCCCTCGGTCTCGTACATCTTGATTATTCACTGGGAAAATGCGCGTGCCACCGAGGGAACCAGGAAGGAATATCGCGGCTTGATTGGAGGACTTTTATATGTCGGATGCAACGCAGTGTTGCCAAGGATAAGAAAATGAGTTCGTTTAGGTGAATACGGCGCGTAGCATCCTTCCCTGTATGATTTGTCCTATCGCTTTTTTCTTATCCTTGGCCTCCGCACTGGTCACTGTAATTCTATCGAAATTTCACTTGGCCGTTCTTGGTGCAAGTTCAGCTAGTCATTGACAAATGTAATCCTATACGCAGATGCTTGTCATTGAACTTGCTACAAGAAGCGTTGTTCAACGCAGGTTGGCCCAAAGTGTGGTTCCGTTGTAATGTAGCCTTAGGCGAGACAGGTTTGGCCCTAGTAAACATCGGCGCTGTCGCGGTGCCAAGGTAAAAAGTAGTCGTTATCACATTATAATCAACTCACCAATCACCATGCCTAAATGCCCTAGCACGTAGTCCATCGTAATGTTGGTGTCTCGTTCGTCGTGGTAGTTGCCGTAGAGGTGAATTGAAACTCCGTCGCTCATCTGTCAACTTCCATGCTCCCACCAACTCGACGCAGTGCTAGATTTAAGTTTCTCTGCAGAATTATCAATGATAGTCTTATCAACGAAGGACTTCAGCAATAACGTTCACGGTCAACGGAGCCTGTTCACTGCTGCCACTACTCTTTATACTGAGCAGGGGTTCAATCACATCTGCAAACTGTTCTTTGTTTAGCGTGCACGAGAATAGTCCTGCAGTCAGATTGGGACGACCGACATCACTTTTGACGTAGGAAAGGAGGTACATTACAATTAGTTCCACACAAAAAGACGAAAGCTGTAGTTACATGTCGAAAGCCAATGGAATAGAAACAATGCGCGACGAATCTGTACGATGAGAAGCGAAAAGATGATAAAAAATATGCTTGCTGAGTTGTAGAAAATTCAATGACAAGAGCAAAAGATGGGCTGAGATGATGTTACATATATAAGTGCGGTTTCTTTGTAGGTTCGTCTACTTTAGGGGAGGGGTCGGGGGTCCTGAATTTGCAGAAATGTTAGAATGCGAGAACGGAACTGTCAGTTAAAAACGGACCGAAAAGGCCTGAGCGGCTAGGCGGCGGCGGAGAAGTAGGGAGCGGCGCAGCGGGAGTGGCCATGACAGGAGCCGGCGAAAGCAGAGGGTTTGCTATATGAAACGTCTGAGTGAGTACAAGCAAAACAAGGAACAAGCCAAGACGTACGTCTCCATTGCGCCCATGCTGGAATGTTCGGCCGTGGAGGCTCAAGGGGCGGAACGGCAGACGGCGCAGGGACGGCCGATGGCATAAGCTTTGCAATCGCTTTCTCCTTCCTTTCTGCACGTTTATGTACCGTGCGCCATGCTGGACGTGCTGGAGCTGGAGGTCCGTCGTCCATTGGAGGAAAAGGAAGAGGAGGAGGCGGCGGAGGCGGAGCGCCGAAACCTGGTTCCTGGGGCTGAGAATCATCAAGGACTCCGTATCAAAAGAAACGAAAAGAAAGTCATCGTACCGGTTGCCACTCAGGCGAGTACTCCCCTCCAGCGCCGTGCTTGGATTTGACGCTCATGAGTTCTGCTATTTCACTAATGGATCCTGATCAGTGGCGACAGCGGCAACAGAAAGGATAGATAGACGTACTATTGCAGCGCTCGTCGTTCATCCCTAAGCTTCCCTACCTCCGCCAGCAGAATCCGAACTTCACTGGCGAGCGCCTTGCTGAAATCATTGATATACCTAGGAAGCAAATGTCAGATGATGATCATATTAAGAAGAGTCTGATTTGACTTGGGTGGATTTCCGTTGAAATTCTTGCTCGACATATGGTACAAAAACACCAATAAGGGTAGGTATCAATGATACACCCACGATGTGGCGATTATGTACAGCCTCGAGGTAAACGGTCAGAGGTACTTGTCGCGTGTGGTGAGAAGGCACGATGTAGCGGGTTCCTAGAGAAAAGCAGAGGGTGAATAAGGTAATAGTGAGGAAACAGCAAGCCAACGCACGCCCAGCAACGCCAGCGGTCGCCCCTTCACTGCCAGCTTATCCTTTGCTTCCGTGGAAGTCGAGAACAAAAATGTCAACCTCACGTGGACGCTACCTGGAAGGGATTACAAAACGCTTCTGGGCCTGGTGTGGCTGTGCCGAAAGGATCGGCAATTATGTTCTTGCTCCGAGGTTTGGCTGGCTTTTGGGCTTAGGCTAAAGTCTCTGCAATGGGAAGATTGTGTGTTGTACCATACCGGAGAACGCGAATCACAAATCTTTTTTCTTACGTTGTATGAATGTCACTCTTACGTTGTTAAGATCGCACATGATTTGGTTGGCATTCAATTCTATAGATGAAAGTTTATCTTCTAGTCCATAAATGACTGAACACAAAAGTAAAGCGTCCGAAGAATGAAAGAATCTGGGGATATCATGATATTGGGGTATATGGCAACAGGACCAACAGATGAAGACCTCCGACCTCCGAGCCGGCGCGACCATACCACTGACCCATTTAGCTTCGTTACACCTGGGAGATATATGTCTTCCGGACTCAGCTGGTCCTCGGTCCCTCGTCCGTCGCACACTGGACGTATCTTTGTATATGTAAGCGCAGCGCGAATGCATCGTGCGCAATATACATGTCCACACGGAGTGGTGCAGAGAGAGGACTGCTCTTTTTTCTGACACATAGGACACGAGAAATGAGACGTTGATGGTGAAGAAATTTAAAAAATTACTCGCAGAGAATGGCAGCAATCTCAGATACTCCGGGTCTTCAAAATCGTACTCGTTGCTGTCCTCCCAGGAAGTCTCAAGGGGCTCATCTCCTGTTTCAGAGACTTCGTCGGGATATTTCTCCTCACTCCCTTTCATCCTCCCAGCCGTCTTCGAGAGCAAAATACATTTCTTCTGAAATCCGTCGTCACTGTCCATCGTCATCGGAGCCATCATGAACCCGCTCCATGTGAACGTGAAAGCCTGCCGCCGGCTGTCCGGCAGTGCTTCTCGCAAGGCAAACAATTGTGAGGATTGGGGGCAGTGTCAATGCTATTAAAGGAACCAATGGGTTGAAAAAGATACAGAGACAATATACAAGACGACGAATTCGGCCATTCAGAAATCAACGGCCGCATCTCCAGTATTCGTAATGGTCGTTTGAGTTCACAATGTGCTCGGCTTTTTGCCGTTTGTCGAAGAGGTACTCGTCGCAGCGCACTCGATCCATACATATCACGTCGGTAGACGTGATGATAGATGATCATCGTTGTTGGGTTCGGCGGTGGTTGTTATCGGTTGCTCAAAGTGGTGTAATGTGAAGATCCATGCTGCGAAGCACACCCATTTTGTACCTTTCATTCGTATACGCGTGTTTTGACACGTCCTAGACATGGTCCCCGGAGAAACCAGCTACCGGGTCAAAAGGAGGCAACTTTTTTTGGTTCCACGGAAGTATCGCCTGTGATCGGTAAAAGGGGGCCATCTCCTGAATACAGCTTTGAACGGTTGGTATATCCTCGATCGGCGGTAGCTAGGTATCGGCCAAGAATGAAGATGAGACCTTGCGTTGTGATCGATAGCCTCCGACCTTTCGTAGCAACGTAGGTCTCACCTGCTGAAACAGGCGAATTGCCCAAGCCCAATCAAAAAAGCAGCAATAATAACCACTATGTGCAGTATGGATCATGAAGACTTGCTTTGCAAAAGCGCTCAGCGTTAGCTAAGAATATGTCGACCATAGATTGTTTTTACCCTCAACAGCTCCTCTGTTGACAGTTTGGCAAGCTCTCGTACAAGAATATCAGGTAAGTGGTCCAATGTCTGCAATCTTCTCCCTGATTACGAGTCGACTGTCCCTTCGGAAAGATCCAGATAATTTTGATAGATGACGGGCGGGAAGCATATCCATCACGGCATATTCAGGACGGGTGTCACAACTCTTGTCGCCGGTCAGAAAATACGAGTACATAGGACCAGGAAGGATAGAACGCGTGTGGAGACAGTGCAAACGAATCGTCTTAAAGAGGCAAGCTCCGAGACGATCGATTCTTGATGATCGATTAGTATGTACTTTACTAGTAGCGGTAGTTAAGACTTTCCGATAGTATATGATGGAAATCATCATTCATGTGGCTCCTGAGATCACAGATAGGCGTAAAGACAATACGACTGTCAAGAGCTACTGCCATTAAATTCATCGCCCAACATTCAATCACTGTATCCGGTAAGTAGGAAATATGTAGCGGCAAATACCGGAGCCTAATGACGCAACCACGTGCATTTCTTATCTTATTTTTCTTTCCTTCTTACACCGTCACCACCAGTAAGTACAAGTTTCGTGGTTATTTCTGACATGATTTGCCAGGCTAACTTCGAACTGTAGGCATACCCCTTCACAGCCTATCCAAGTCCATGACGAGCGTTATTTGCAACAATTGCGGATTCGTCAATGCCCTTCTCCCTCCCAACCCGACCTGCGATGGCCTTGTTTCGGAACTTCTGCGCGGTTCACGTACATTGCTCGATGTTGACCGTGCATTTGTCGATGCCGAAATTGCGAAGCTACAAGAATTGAAGGCTTGGTATGACGACCAGCTTCAAGAAATCCAGTTGCGTCAGCTAATCGTCTTGAAACAACTGGAAAATCACAAGTCCATCTATGCCCCCATCCGTCGTCTTCCCCGGGATACTCTCATTGAAATCTTTCATTGGGTTTGGAACGCTTGGCCGACAACGGACCCCGATGAGCCTGACCTCATTCAAGAATCTGATAGTCTAGACGTGACCGGACCCCTGTGGGTTTTGGCCCGCGTCTGTGGGCTTTGGAGAGACACGTTGTACGCTTCCCCGGCATCTTGGGCTTGGTATGTAGTATTGGGGCCCCCTTTCCCAAACCACGCTCGTGAGATATTGCAGACCTATCTCGAGCGCACAGGCAACCATCTTCTCAGTCTGAGGGTCTCTTGTGAAGGCACCGATCTCACGGAAGCGGAAGAAGGTCAAATAATGTCCTTGGTCGTTCAATGTTGCCATCGTTGGAAAAATGTGTGCATTACTATCGACAAGCGTCATATGCACTACCTGGAGTCTATATCACACCTTCCCGCCCTGCGGGCGATTGAAATAGATTTCGTACCAGTGGATAAATCCATTGAACGCCACTACAAATATCTCTCGGATATTTGCTTGAAGGCCCCGCAGCTACGGCAAGCAACGTTTCCAGTCCACGGAATTTGTTCAATGGGTTTACCGCCCACAGTAACTCATTATTCTGGCTACCTCCCTCGTGCGGATGATTTCCCGCTCCTCTCACAGCTACCCAACCTTCGAACCTGTCATTTCGAGTCTAGTCTGTTGCAGCCGGGCTCAATGCCGGAGGTGCCGGCGATTATGCGAGAGCTCCGTCAGCTCTATGTAGGTGATTTAAAGGTCCTCAACTTCCTAACGGCACCGATACTCCAACATATGACCATCAGTCTATTTGGCACACCACATTCGCCAGCGTCTACCATCATCCTCTTTTTCCATCGATCGAGATGTCGCCTTGAGAGTTTCAGTATAAGCACGGATGTAATGGAATTTGAACCGTCAGCTTCGATCCGCGAGCTGTTCTCATCTGAAGCGTGTAGTACGGTCTCTAGCCTCAAACTCGGACTCTATTCTATACAACATAACGTTGTCGATGCCCTCGCCTCTCCTTCGATCCTACCCAATCTGCGCCATCTCTGCCTCTGCTTCAACGAGACCATGGATCCTCCCACGGAGACGGAGCGACTTGCCCTACTCAATATGATCCGTTCTCGCTGTAAAGCAAGATTGCTGAAAACGATCGAGGTACAGTTTGACAGTGAGGAGTCCTATGGTATCGAAACCGATATCCAGGCTCTTGGGGGCGATTTGGAAATGCGGGAGGAGACATGGAGCCCGCTTTACCGGGACCACCAGCCGTTTTTTTGGAATCCATAACTGCCTAAACAAGAGCTATGAGCGGCTAGGTAGGGCTGCTGGATCTATGCTGCCACCACGGGCGGGTCCCGTCAATTGAAGTTGTGCTAGAATGGCGAAGCAAAACTTAAAATGAAGTGAGCACCAAAATGGTTTACATCTGTGGTAAACGGGACATAGGGAATAATTATGTATTATACTAGCTTGTATACTACCAACGTATGAGAACGGTGACCCCAACTGTCTTGGCCATGAGGAGCTCAGAAATCACACATGTTGAATTGCATCTATCTTGACAATGACTAATGCTGCGTTGCCATTCTAGTGTCCTGAGCTTGCAACCGACTGAGATACTGTTTCACGACATCTGAACGGCGTTCGCTTACTGCTTGACCCGGAATATTTCTCGCTTTCACCAAACAGCGCATACTTCAGACAAGAATTCAAGAGTCAAAACTACATGCAATAATGATGCAATTCCTTTTAAATCTGACGTCGTCGGCTCATCCAACACATCCGCCTCCAAGTATTGAGTATCCTATTAGCAATCTAATTTCGTAAGAGTAGTACGCGCTTGGGTCGAGACCCAGAAGCGCACTCCCACAAAACAAGATGACGTGAGATTTGGCGCTCCCGACGCTCGGTCACGCTTGTCTTCCATTCTGCGGCACGCCGCTTTGGTTTCTGTAGAACAGCTCTTCGTAGAACACTTTATCACTCGGTTCGCAGCACCTCGGAGATTGTAGCAATTTTTCCCGGCCGAGGGTGAGGAACATAGGAAATCTCGAAAATGCGTAGATGTGACACCAAATCTGCCAAAAGTCGGGCTCTTCAACAGCAACCGTCATGTACCTTGGCGCCGTTTACCGTCGAATCGAGTTTGCTTGCGGTGCATTATTGTTATTATTATCATTTCATGTTTCATGAACCTGACCAAGTTTCAGGCGTACGCTCGAAGGTACATGTGATGGAGCTTAAGATTAAAATAAACGGCCCCGGGAATGAGCTTAGCGCCACAATGACATTCAATTTGGTTATCACCACTTTAGTATTCCGGATGCGAGAAGCGACAATTATTTCATCTATTGCTAAGTGGTTTCGAAGCTGACTCGAGAGATTCCTTCCTTTACGAAATTTACCGGTCTAGGCGGTGGCGCGCAGTCAGCCTCACCGCGAATCGGACAAGTCGAACGCTCCAACATATGTCGGCGTGTCGCGGCAGTGTAGAGCGAACGGTGTATTTCTATGAAGGCCGTCTAGTCGTCCAATGCTAAAATGTACATTACACACTCCAACAAAGCGGTCTCTTTTCTAACGTCCGATGTTTCTCCCTTAACATAACGTCAGACTGAATTTCCTCACTCATTCCATATTGTGAGCGTTCTTTAATAATGCGTATTCCATTATTGCTAGGCAGAAGAAATGCCTGCAATCCCTCCTCCTGATATGATTGGTCTTCTATCCTTAGCATGGAACGTACTAATTTGTGGTGACTTTGGCCGTTCCATGGTTATGAGAGGATACGAAGTCGACTATATCTCTCCAACCCATCCTTAGCCTCATCCCCGTTTCTTTCGTTCATCTCCTTCACCATCATTTGTTATGTTGGTGTCTCAGTCTAGAAATTAACTCTTTATGCATATACCTGAACACAGTCGTAATGACGGACTTGATAAAAACTAACAGCCCCAAATCCATGACTGATATTAGTACAACCGTTATAAGCAATCCAGCGAGGACCTAAACGTACAACTATAATTAACTGGGAACCCACAGAATTTTGAGCGAGGAGTCAAGTCAATCTTAAGTGATGCCGAAAAGAACTACCGCCCAATCGTGTCAAGTGCACACCGTTACCTCCAACATCCCTCTGTTATGAGCTTCCGAAAATTGACGCCTGGCTAATGCTACCATCTCTCGACTTACATGATCCAAATCCCCGCCTCGATATCCTTTACAAACCCAAACGATGCCGATCCTGGTCGTTGGCAGCGCGCGATCTACCTGTAGCAACGGCATCCACCTTTCTTCGCTGCTGGAAAACTGCATGTTGTGCCGCATTCCCACAAAAATGCGTAACGTGAGCTTGCGTGGACCGCGAGACCCTGGTTGAAGGAGGGACTGCACGAGCCACTGCATGACCCTGAGGTTCATGCTCAAGTCTTCATGCGTGATTCCGATGTTTAGTTCTTTTAGTCCCGCTATGCAAAGGTGTCGAGTAGGAGCATTAATATCTAAAAATCAATCAGATTTTGATCTTTCAGACAACATCTGCATTTGCTTACCCCTCCCATCAATCCACGCCAGCGAGAGAGTCTCCAGCTTATTCGTCGTACAGTGCGAGTACTCGATTAATCGGTTGAAGTCTGTATCCGAAGAAAGGTTCTGCGAGGACAGTTGAACGAGAGAGTCCATGTACACCCTGCGGAGTGACATCAATGGATCCAGTAGAGCTTCTCCGCCTTTCGCATACAAAATGAACAGTCTTTCGATCTTAGGGACGGTGGGTGGTAAGGCCGGGATATTCGACTTCAACTTTTCAAAGTAGCATTGCTTGATATTTAGCTCTTTGAGAAGAGGGAGAGAGAGAACAGCTATGTGCAAATCGTTGGGTTCGCTAAAGCGGACGAAATCAAGATCTAAGGAAACGAGTGACGACAAAGAAGGCTGTTTATGCAAGAAGAGAGTAGAGATGGTTGTATGATGATCGATTTGGACCTGCTTTACTTGAATCGCAACCAAGGGTGTTTCGGCGAGAAGCCTTGCTCTAGATAGGTCCCGATCGCTGCCGCACTGTGAGAACGTCACTGAAGAGAAGAGATGCTTGCGGGTACGACGATAGAATATCCCAGAGGCATAGGAGCAAGAAATGAGTGCATCACGATCATCACTGAGCAGATCGATAATGTCCTCGATGAGTTCTTGAGATAACGATGACATCTGAAAGAAAAATGGGATTCAGTGTCATCCAGTATGCTAATAGAAGCTTATGTACTATTTTGTAGGATAGCTGAAGGATTTCTGATCTGGTTACAAGGTAAATTCAAGTGAATCCAATGGAGCGTGTTGTATCGATGATCGACGCGTCGACAGAAAGTGTAAGTGGCGACCGAAAGTTTGACCGTTTAAAGCGGAGTCCAAAACGATGAAGCGGCGACGTTCGGCCACACACACCAGTAAACCCTCTCACTGTCTTCTGTGTTACAGCGAACTTGCGAACAGACTCTCTGTTCCTTTGCCAATTCAACGCACGTAAACTTTGCTACCGAATTTTTATTTAATCACGACCAATCTAAGGTCGCCGGCGATACTTACGGGTTCAGCCGACCACATACAACCCCTTGGGAGCAATGACAGTTTGTTTCCTCAAAACCTAGGCTATGGCGACAATGTAAGGCCTAGCCGCATGGGAGTAACTATCAGCATTCGAGGAATGCGAAACCTAGCGCGGCATCAGTTTTTACAACAACAGAAGAAATAGAATATCTATTCCTTGGCGCCTGATACAGGAACTTTCTTTCGGACGAGAAGTGTATTGTTACTCAGACTCCAAGCGCCGCTGGCCTATGCTCAAGAAGTTGCTGGGTCAGGTACACGTGTTGGCAAATGTTACTGTAGGTGGTCGCTACTACCAACTCAACGATCCTCGTTGCGCATTCTCACTTAACGAGAAAAGAAAATGGCCTGTTCGTGCTGGACCCACAAACGCCCATACCCTTCACATTTCCTTAGGAAATCGCTCAAAGCGACAAGAATTGCAAAACGAACACAAACTCGCGGAAGTGCCCACTCGCTCTGGACGTTTCACTCCACGCCGAGCCACTTGTCCGAAGGCCTCGAACCTTTCAGCGGACAGGTGTCAACCAAACGCTGGTCCACGCAGCTTTTTATGAAATGAAAGTGTTACGTATCTGCAACTTCAGCTTCCTTGTCTTCGAAACCGAAATAAGCTAAGTTGCTACTACGAGGCACCCGGTTTGCGCACAAGACGGCGCGAGAATCCCGTTGTTGTTACCCTGGTTTCAGTCCGCAGGGGGTCAGATTCATATAAAAGCGCTGACTTGTTCAGCGTAGTTTCTTCAGTATCAACATGTCTGCCCCAGAAACCAAATTCGCACCCACTCAATCTTCTTCCGTCCTCGGTGGACAAATCGTCGGTCGCTCTGAGCGCCAGGCTGTTGCTCCCCCCGCAGCCTTGAAGCTCCGTCTTGACCTCAACCTTGAGGTCGAGATTGCCATCCAAGCCAAGGTCAACGGTGACATCACCTTGTCACTCCTGTGAGTACAATATTGTACTCTGTGGTGGCCGGGAAGCTTATAACCTACTTTTTTCCAGCCAGTAAACGGGTGCTTGATGGGCGACAGACCTCGGGCGGAATATCATCGGGGAATTGGTGAGTACAAACTTGATAGTAAGGCTAAAGACGCTGAAGTCTTCTCTAACAGGGAATAAGCTGTTCGTAACTTATGACCTATTCTCGGAATATCGGTTCTGATGTCGTATACCGTTAGCATCATACAAGGCATTTATATACGTGGGATACCTGGAATATTATTGTCTTTTGGGTGTCATGACATTTCTTTGGGGGTGCTTGTAAGACACATTGACGTCGTCTGGATATGGTTAACTTGACGCGTTTAAGCCGTTGGTTGAACTGCTTTTGGAGATTGAGTGAGGAAATATTTTATGGCAGCGTTGGCCTGGAGGCATAATGGTACTACGCCGATGGAATCAGACCGGTCCGGAGTACCACTATCTTATGCTCGTTAAGTGAGCTGCGTGGAGGCGATTAACACAATCCAAGCTGGGAAATATGACCGATTATACCCATTGCGAATTATAGGGTGACACGAGATGCGTACATTGATACAATGGAAATTTACATGAGAAAAGTCTTACACACACATTGTCTCAAGAATCAAATATGGCACCAAAAGCGAGCATTCCTCTGCTTCTCAGGCCATAAATCACTTTCTCCGTCAACTTCTGGTTCGAGATCACACAGACACATTCTGGCTTGAACTCGTCAACCAGACGGTGCGTCAGCTTGATAATATCCGGCTTTCCATGCTTACGAGTATCTGTAGAAGATAGGTAATCACAAAAATATAATGGTGATGCATGGAATCATACCATATACAATTGCTCCAGGACTATTCTCCAATACCATATCGACCAACGGATCACTGAAAGTCGCACGCGTATTGGGCGCCATCCAGAACAGCTTGTGGTCGACCTTCTTGCTCATAATGTGAGGCGTAAAAGGCGCAATCCCGCTCCCAGTTGCGACAAATAGCACCCTCCGGAAGAGAGGTACTATCCGCAGAAGGCCACACGTCGGCATGCCTCGTACCCAAATCTCCTTCGGTGGGTTCGTGATCATCTCCGCCGACCAGTCACCTGCCTGAGAAATAATGATAGAGAACCCAGTCTTTCCGGGGATAGCGATCGTGGCAAAACTATGCCATTCGTTCAAAGGATCCGTAGAGAAACGCTGGAACGAGCCAGGAACCGGATGTGGGCCTAGTTCAAGTATTTAAATACAGACATAAATGCACCAAGAAGGACCGTCTTACCATAATCAACGAACAGCTGCACGGCATGGTCAGAGAGGACGACGCTCTTAACTGGGACCTTCTGCAGCTTCACCCAAGGAAGGAAGAGCGAGCAGTTCAAAACAATCATCAGCCAGAACGGAGCTGAATGGACAAGAGCGGCGCCAAGAGTCCTCTCGCCTCTGTGATCATTCGTGAGCAGGACGACCTATAGTCACTATATTAATACGAGACCAGAAACAGATAGGAACATTGTCCTCACCTGTGACCACACCAGCGCAGTAGCAGTCCATCCCATGAATCTATGAACGCGTTCAAACGTGTCATGTCGCTTCACTCGAAGAGTAGGGTGGGCGAAGATGACAATACTCGTCAAGAATGCCAGGATAATGTACGTGAGTACCACTGTTGCAATTGACGTCTACAGTAAATTGGAACGTAAGCAAATGAATGATAAAGCATAGACACAAAAGCATACCCCTTTGTTGTTAACGAGCTCCCTCGTAGCTTGAACTGAGAGAAGAATGAGCCAGACAGTACCCGAAACCGCTGCTCCAGAATGGACTCCTCCGTTATGATACACCCGTGCAGCAAGCTTGCGAATCCAAAATGGCCACCTATTCGACCCGTCAACAGGACTCCAACAGTACAAAGAAATAAAACACTCACGATTGAGGTACAGAGCACGTGACCGCGAACAATGTATTGATAACCAGCTCCTGTCGCATTAGAATTGCAATAAACAAATTCGACACGGCCAGGAGCGCGACCTTCCGCGAGTTGTACCCCCGAATCGCGTACGAGATGAAGATTCCCATGTTCGTGATGAACACCACAGAGAAGAAGCGACGGTAGATCGAGAACGCTTGCAAGCGCAGGTTGCGCACCAGACGCGGCTGCACCTTTTCGGGCACCTCGTCGTTCTCGTATCCGTCCCATGGGTTCATCTGTTTCTCGTCGGCGAGATTGGGCGAGGTCCTGGAGACTACCGTCTCAGCTGGACTGTGAGGGAGCGAGGTGTTACTGGAGGAGAGAGCTTGCTCGGCCATATTCATTCTGAATGAGACAGATTGTCGCAGCGACCGTAGGTGCTGAGGAATTATGCTACCGAACTGTGAGTTTTTATCTCACTACGCGTTCCGAGTCGGTCCAGCGTTTTCGAAAAATGAGCGGAACGATCCTTGAAAAGACGTAGAGGTGACTTCAGCGACGGACTCTAATGGCCGAGAACGTCTTCGGGACTTGTTGAAAGACTGATGGTTCTGATCTTCCCTGGGTATACATCATTGTGTGGGATCTGGGGAAGACGTTAGCCTGATGTCGCAGTTACAACATACCAGAGCTAAAAATGAGGCAGCCTCTTCTGGTATATGCGGAGGCATATAACGAGCGAAATAACTTGCCTTCAGCTGGTGTGCTCAGGCTTTTTTTCGATGATATCCATCCATCTCAACGTAGCAATAGCGTATCCAGGGATACCATGAACGTTTCTAAACAATCATCAACCTATAACCCAGAAGCCATTGCGGCAGCAGCGGTGTAGACGGGAGCCGCGGATAGAAGGTACGGTGTCGATTTCCGATCATTCAGTTATTTTGATGTGATGATATTTCCGGTTAGCTCTGATATTCATAATGGCAATCGTTCAATTGTGAAATTGCTGCATTTGTGTCCTGGCGCACGACATCATAAGCTCAAGCATTAATCCGGTCGACACCAACTGCACAACGAACTCACACGATCAACACTGTAATGATGCTGTCTAACAGGCCGCCGAGATTTGGACCTATTTGAATCCGCACACGACAGGTGGCATTGGATAAAATAAACTCGAACTAATTATGAGTCTGAGTGTGCAAGTGCAGCTAGCACACTGGGTAGAGGATATGGAAGGAGGATAACTTAGTGGCCGGTTTGGGCAACGGTAACTCAGATGTCGGAGGTCCGGGCCGCATACATTCCTGATTGCGCCGTCAACACCTTCGAGCATCAGGTCTACCGGCTGAGTCCCTGGACCGTTATCAAAATCAACGACGTTACCGATGGACTCGAAGCCGCGACGATGTACCATGTCGCTCGAAACACTACTCTTCCTATCCCATGTATCCAAGATCACTGGGTGGAACCGGTAGTGATGGAACTTAGGCAGCTGTCTTATGAATCATTGATTGTCATGGACTATGTTCCAGGCAACACGCTCGAAGTCCTCTGGAAAGCCATTGACAGACGTCGGAAGACTCGTATTGCGCGCCAACTTTGTGATTACGTGCAACAACTGCGATCCCTTACCCCTCCTCTTCATCTTTCAGGAAGGATAACACCCGTAAGCGAAGGGAACTCAATACGATCCCCCCATTTCTGACTATTTATTCAATCCTTTTGAACCTGAAGCGTCTTTAAACGATTTTCGCACATGCGAAAACACAAGTCAGTCAGAACATGGGGTGATTCATTCCGGAGGCGCCTCCGAGATGACCATCGGATCGTATTCACTCATGCTGACCTTCCGTCGTAACATCGTCATAGGAACAGATGATGAAGTCGTATCTTTCTTGGATTGGGGAATGGCCGCTTTCATGCCGGAGCAGTGGGAATACCTCAAGACTATGTGGTTAGATCGGTATGAGGATGATGGATGGATGGAATTCGTCTCGCCGTTTTTTGGATGTTTACCCTGAAGAATTGGACCTTCATATTGAAATGCGTGAGCAGTATGGGCGGGGAGTATGGTGAATGCTGTGTAATGCGGAACGATTCATTTGTTTATACCAGTCCTGGTTTTTTGTTATCCTATAGCGTCGTCGTCTACTTCTATAGCTCAACAACGGAGATTTCGGGTCTGCCGTTGCGTCCTTGCTATATAGCAGATTTGCAGAGCCGTTTGATTCCTTAGTTGATGCTGTTTATGTCTTTAGATCCACCAGTTAGGTGCTCAGTAGTCACGACCAGTGACTACCACCGTAGTACGCATCTTTTGTCTTCTTCCATTCTATCATCAGATTATTCGGGATACCTCAGCGACTCTTGAGGGCTGCCCCCCACTGAGTCACCCGATCCGCCCTGGAGCGACTTCAGAACGAAGGATAGCAGATTGAAGAAATATCTTTCGAATCCTCATTACACAAGCTGTGGGGGGCAGTGAGGGAAGTATAAGTAACGTCCGAGTTTACCTAGAAGTTTCTTTGCGGAAGCTCAAAGATACGGTCGTCTTGTCATAGACCATCAATCGCCCATTCTACATAGATGTACGATTTCCAGAAAGATCCTTCACTAAATGTATAACATGTACTTCACACATGGATATGAATCGACAGCGGCAGATTCCCATCTATACCTAAGACAGATAAAAAACGGAACGCCCCAACATACCCTCAAGACATCTCACGAGAATCCTCGCCTCATCCACGGAGATATTAGCCTCTCTGCATTTTCTCGAAAACTCATTTGTTGGCATCTCCACCCACGTGCTCCCAGTAATCCCCACGACGTCACATATCCTCTTCAGCGGTGCACAAAAAGTTTTATGAGGCGCACTAGGATGTTTCCACGCCCGACGCTGGCACGCCTGGGAGCAATACGGAATCTTCCCGCATCCCCCACAGTACTGGAATCTCTTCCCCGCCAAGGTGAACGTCTGCGAACAGCCGTACAACCCACATTTGTCCATATCCAGCAGCGATTTCAGAGCCGCTGCGGTACTGGCGTAGGGATCGGGGTTTTTCATCGCTGTTGCGATCCTGCGGGATTCGGATAGGAAAAGCGGATGGTACTGCGTGACGTCTTCTTTATTGAGATATATATGGTGCACCATCCCCCCTGTGTCTTGAAAGCGTTCCTTGATGATCAAACGCGAAACAAGGGAGTTGGAGGTTGAAGACGCGATGTGGAGGGCTTTGGCAAGAAGGAGGAGGAGCCTTTCTCCGTAAGGCTTCCACAAAATTACCATCTGCATCATTATCCCTAAATCCTTCCGCATTGAATCGGATCCCATGGTCCCCGTAAGCCGGATAAAATCGTGTATCGACGCCAGATCAAAGGGATGTACTTCACGGTATTTACTCGAATTCAACTTGTCGAGCCGTGATTCGAAGATGGTAAGGATGCGAGAAGGATAGTGGGGTATTTTGGAGAAGGATGAGATGAAGGTGCTTCCGGACGACCGAAGAAGGACATTGAGGTAGGTGACGATGTGTGTGACCTCGTAAAGGTCAATCCACATCCAAAGCATGTGTATGGTAGTGTCTGCACCCTGCGGAAATGTATCGGCAGCCTTTGTGGGCCACTGCGCCTGAAGACCACTTCGCTCTGCCCTGTGAGCTTCTTTCCTCACCCTGCGGAGTTGGGGTATACCTGTATCTATCTCTGGACGAATGATAGCACGAACGACTAGCTCCATTATCGAGTCAAGGATGTCAATGAACGTGCACTGCGATTTGGGGTATCGAAAGTCACGAAGATTGTGGATCAGTTTGAGATCGCTGTCGGCTTCGACCTCGCAGGCGCATTTCTCCAAGGAGGTCCCGAATGAAAGAGCCTCGGGCCGGGATCGCGGGACTGTGAGGAAGCGAACAAGGGTATCAAAGATGTCGTGTCTAGTTCTTTGTAGACTAAGGATAGTCTCCGGGGTGGATGTGAATATTTTGAGGCAAGAGACATAGAACAGGGCGCAATGAGCAGGACGATACGGATTAGAGAGAGACGTGACGAAGAGGTCGGCATATTCAATGGCACATTTGTTGATCATTGCTGAAGTCGAGAGCCCTGATCGACGTAACAATCAAGATTCGTCAAAGAATACGTTGAGATGATTTACACACCGTAAGTGTTTTCAGGTGAGGACAATGAAACAAGTGGGTGAGTAAGGACCTGAACCGTACGTCTCCAGACGTGGATATATGTTTGGAATGAGGACTTGTTCCGAGCAGCCGGCAAGGAAATGACAATGTCGTGCGTTTAACGGTGCGCATACACGTGTATTCCCGGAGTCCTAGTTGATTCTGCTTCTTGACGATAGACTCGGATATACCGGGCATTGCCTAACGTCGGAGCATGGAAGAAGTGGTGCATTGGAGAAGATGACGCTGCTTTGGCAGAATTCCAGCTCCATGAACCGAGAGCACATGGTCAATAGCCCCTCCTTGGACAGCAAATTAGTTCCGTGACCTGTAAAAAGAACTAGATACGTACCTCAGAACATTGTGCCTCCGAAAAGTGGATATCAAGCTCGCTATCCGTCCACGAGGCGAGATGCGGTCTTTGTGACCATCGATAAATCATATGCACAGATTCCTCTTGCCGATGGGTGAGATATTCCGATATATCCTTCTTTGAGCTTACTGATTGGAGAAGGACCTCAATTCTGTCAACGCAACGAGGGTCAGTTCTGTGCCAGGATGAGATTGAACTACTGTCTACTCGGGAGAAGCGAAATCATCTCGCCATACTAGTCACTGGCAAGACTACCATGGAGGTATAGCTTGGCTACGCGCTGCTTCATTGTTCTAGCGACAACTCCGTAGACATGGGAGCTCACGACAAGGTGATGGTGCCAGTCGAAGAGAGAATGCCATTTGCAGACGAAGATTCTAATTAGGATAAGTCGTTTAATGTAGAGGGTAAACGTCGTTGGATAAAACGGGCCGATGGCTCCGAGCAATGTGCACGTGCGCCTTCAAAGTCTTGAGTTTTCTGCTCCCGTCCATTGTATTTCCTTCTCATCGAAACCTTCCATCTCGTTTGCGACTCGTCAAGTTTGGGGTGGGATACGCGGGACCGCCGAGCAAATTTTCGTGATGGTTTAGACCTATCCAGGCCTCTTTGCGTCCTAGGTCGTGTCTGCAGACTTTGGAGAGTTACATTGCACTCCTCGCCAGTGTCCTGGGCTCGGAATGTCGTGGTATATTTCCTCTTCTCCAACTATGCTCCCGAGATTTTGCATTCCTATCTCAAGCATACAGGAACATCCTCTCAGTCTTCGGGTTACTATTAACCGGAGCGACGACCTGATCAAAGACGGCGAAATCATATCTTTGCTGATTCGGTCCGCTTATCGCTGGAAGAATGTACACATTGAGATCACACCTCGAATCCATACCAAAGTTTCCCACCCTCAGACGGTGCAAATACATGTCCTCGATAATGCTGACTCGGATCATTGCTCAGAAATGTGCTTGAAAGCCCCGCAGTCATGGAAAGCAGCCTTTCCATTCCAGATGATCCACCGAGTGATGTTACCGCCCGGAATGACTCATTGCTCCGTATTTGTCCTTGATGCGAAGGATTTGCAGCACATCTCCCACCTACCGAAACTTCAGAAAATGTCACCTCCGATGGACCACGTCGTTCGAAGTCAAGCCGTGGTTATGACTGAGCTTCATCATCTCTATGTGGATCTTTCAGAGTCTCTCAACTTCTTGTCTGCCCCTCTCCTCGAAAGTTTGACTGTATACTAGTCCTTTTCGCAAGGATTAGAATATGCAACTTCTTTCTTACGTCGATCGGGATGCCATCTCGAGAGTTTGAGTTACGGTATGCTCTTAACAACAATCTCTTGGGAGACGCAGGTCCCGTTTAGCAATATGCTTTCATCGGAGGCATGCCCTACCATCTCTTGCCTTATACTTGAATTCGTAAAGAATTTGCCTTAGTTGCCAAGGCTCTTACGCCTTCCTCTATCCTGCCCGACTTACGCCACCTTGTTTCTTTGCTTCTGGAGACCTATGAATCGATGGAAGTGGTCTTCCATGACCGACATGTTACGCTCCCGTCGTGATGCAGGACTGATAAAAACAGTTGAACTACAGTCCACCGACAAATGGGTACGAAACCCCAATCCATTATGAGATTGTGGCGGAAGTCAGAGAGCTCACTGGGGACAGCTTGGAGATACGGGCTGGGAATCCTTGTTTATATTTTACTAGTGCGAAACAATATTTTTTAAGTGAACTCGCTACATCCTCCGTTCAAGAGGTAGTGTAGCAGCGCAAGTGAAGAAACTGGGTGTACCGTACAGTATCATACTCGTTACGAAGACATTTCTGAGAATGTCAAATATCGGGGGAGTCGAACTTAAACTCCGTGTTGTTTACTAATTCTCAAGGTCGGACCTGACAGTGAGACCGTAGACGTCCACGAGGGGAGAGATGTCCTTCAACACGTTTCAGGTTATGCGGCGGCAGGCGCCTGTGTAGAGATGCACAAGAGTATTGAGCGGTATATCTTAATGGATCTCGAGCACAAGATCCAATGCCTGCCAGTACAAGGTCCCAGAGGTCAGAGTTCAGAGGGGACTGGATGATGTCAGTTCTTCTGACACTGCCACTGCATCGCCACTCTCCTTCCGCAACTTCCATCTCTCTGTCTACTTCTTCCTCGTTTCAACAAGCAGCATCTGTTGCAGTATATTATCCTTATTTTATAATGTTTATGAGCCCCGCTTTCGTCAGAGAAAAATCGGACTCGGTGCTTACTCAAATAACTACGGAGGATTTCTGTTTCTACTACTAAGCTCACAGCTCTGGTCTCCGTACGCGCATTGCCTTTTCTCCGGCACTGGGCACTTTACACACTTTGACACGTGGTTTCTTCAGCTTGCGAGGTACCCGGCATGACTACTTGCGGAAGAACCGGAACTTCCCACACTCGAAACACTGGCCGCCTACATACATGCATACAGGCCGCACGGTTCTCTTTCGGGAAAGATATCTAGTCATTTCTTTGACTTGTTTCTCCGTCTCTTGTCACTGCGAGCTCATGGTGCGTTGTTCTCGGCTCGGCTGCTGTGTAAAATGATACTACGCATGATCAAGCCTCCGAAACGGAACTTGGATATCCAGTCAATTTCGACGGGCGTACGAACTATTACTTCCTTCGCTGTTTCTCTAGATAATACTCCGTCAACGTATGTGCCTCGTTTTCAGAGCCCGACATGTATGTCTATACATCCTCATCCTTCACCGACAGGTATATAAGTTGGGCTTGGCTGACGTATACGCGAAAGAAAGGTGCACGCAAGGCTACAAATTAAATATCAGAAGCATCAACCAGATCATAGACACGTCAAGGGAATTGATCCGAGTCCTAGCATGAATAACCTATCGAGGCGAGGCGCGTTCTTCTCTACCACCCTCATCTTGGCAATACTGATTAGGATTTGCTGTGCCCCCGTAGTTGCGCCTTGATTTACATCGCATGATTGCATTTGCGGTGGCGGCGTTGACCCTGGATTTGCGTTGTGTAACTCAGAGATTGGTTTCATGATCATCGAATTCGGGTATGGCATAACATTCGCCTGAAGCTTTATACTTGGACTAAAGGACATGATGAGGAGGAGAGTTTCACCGATTCTGCATTTAAAGTCATTTCCAAGGGCCCCAAGACATCTACTGACTTCATTGACAAGTATCTTAGTTGCAGGGGAAATACCATCAAAAACAACTTATGCAGATCAAAATCATCATTTTTACCCAAAAGTCCCGAAAATGCTCTCGACCCTCTATATTTCCGGTACCGACCTAA